>JABCKV010000002.1:0-500577 GCA_018282005.1 Asterophora parasitica | reverse complement strand
TACACGAGGTTACGAAGGCGGGCCCGAGTCCGGGAATGGATGGATCGGGTTGCTTACATAATAGAATTTCCAACTTACCTTACTCTACACGCCTCTAATCTGCTTCATAACGGCACCCGACACCTCCGCGCCCCGGCCACCACTAACACTTCTTTTAGGTTCTGCGCCAGACCCTGCACTCCAGTCATGCTGCTCGTTCTCCTCCCTACCCCATACCCCCCACCCGCCTCACGGGACCTTGTTGCAGCCGCACTCACTTGACATTGACCCGTGTTGACCTCAGGTTCTTACCAGGGGAGCATGCCCTAAAACGATGTCGGAAACGTCGGCCCGTTCATTCTCTGCTTATCAGGGGGACGTGGTATCGTATGGCTCTCGTAGTACCTATCCACCTGTCTGTAGGTTACGTGCACCATAGGCGCAATGCGCCTCCAGCACGATAAAATGATAAAAATAAAAATAAAAAAAAGCTTTATGGACAACTTGCATTGGCTGTGGTAACAGAAAATTGCATTCATATGTACGTTAAATCTCACCATCCTGCGATGTCATGAAGGTTCTCGTTGGCCTGGCGAGTCGGAGGTTCTCATCTACCCCAGTTGAATGGGCTCTGATGCGCGCCTGCCTGACGAACAAGGTCCTCGAAATCGGTCGCACGAGTATTACGACTGTCCAGCGTATGATTGTCCCCTCCAATGACCTCGTTACATTCTGGGCAACGTGCTCGTTGCATTGCACCACCACACTAGGTTGAAGAACAGAATTAGACCTGTCCTTTCCCAGAAGTCCTAGGCGACGTACCTCCGTTATGACAAAAGTGTGCCCGTTGGGACAGTTATAGAAATGACCTCCATATCCTACAACAGGTAAGCCTGAGGATACTGGCATCGCCTGGGCGAAAATACGTACCAAAGTTGAGCGCTTTAACAATATTCATCTTTTCATCCAAGGAAACAGCTTCGTAGAAGGTCGCACTGCGAACACTATTTTCGAGTTTTTCCCACTCTTGGAGAATCAGGTTGGCTGTTTCCGTGAAGTTGTCGACGATCCAGTTCTGAGAGTCGTTGGGAAGAATCTGGCGGTGTTCCGCGACGATGAGGCGGATGTTCCTCCTGACGGTATCTGCACCCTCATGCGCTTTGTCTGCCATGCTTTGGCGCTGCTCTGGGATCCTGAGGTTACAACTCTCCTCCGCCATGCGGAAGTTGAAGCGGAAACGCTCCAACTCGATGCGCATGACGAGAAGCCTCGTTTTTGTCATCTGGCGGCGAGTCTCCGAGGCTGTCGCGATTTTCAACGCCATGTGTGCATCTCTTTGGCATCCATCCAATACGAACAGGATGAAGGTAGCCCACATCTGAGATTGATTTGGTGTGGAGTTGGATTTGTCGTTAACCGCCTTCAACCATGTGTAGGCAAGATCAGAGAGGATGAGGCGAACTTGTATCGTCGTCCAGAACGCCTCGACTAGGAACCTCTTATCTGCACGAGGCTGTGGCTGTCCAACCTTCATCCTCGCCATCTGCATCGCGTACTGGTTGGGATTTCGTGGTGCCCGAGCCGGATCCTCCAATGCGCGCTCCATCTCGTGTTCGACTAAACATGACCAGGCTGCCTCCCATGCCTTGACGTGAGCAGAACGCATCCCAGCCACCTTCATGGCGCGTTCATAGAGCGAGACAAGAGGCTTCACTGCCTTGTTCCATGTGGCGGCGACGGGCGGAGAGATGATGAAAAGTCCGCCGTTTTGAGGGTTCAACGCATCCACGGAGAGAGGACGTTCCTGTTTGTCACCCAGCAACGACTTGCGTGCAGCCGCGCAGGTCTTTCGTACGCTCCCAGCCGCAGAAATAGTCTCCAAGACAATGGTTGTCGCTTTCGTCGTCAGTGCTGACTCGATGCTCGTCTTGGATATTTTGCCCATCATGCTTGAAATCGCCTCGAGCTGGCCTGACATGCGGGAAATGACGTTCCGCTCCAGAATCTCAAGATCGGCAGACTTGTAAACGCGACCATAACGAGGAGATGTGATGGCCGCGCGGCAAGTGGGACAAACCGGAGGTTTCTTTCTTTCCCCCGTCGTCGTCTGAGTAACAGGCGACTTCAGATCGCGCCATGTTCCATCGGTTTCCGATTGTGTGTAGTAATCGCCCATCCCGCAGATGCCGTCGAGAGTTTCCACAGTGAACACATGTCCACATTTGGGCAAAGTAATGAGAAGCTCGTCCAGTGTCTCCTCGTTTTCTGCGATTTCCCCAAGAGTCCGCCCTATGATCATGTCGACATCCTTTTCTCTGAGCTCTGGAGATGCGCAACGGGGGCAGACCTGGATGGAGCAATCTTCTCCGCAGACTGAACAAGAACATCGTTAATACATCGGATAGTATATTCGAATACAAGGTGTCAAATTCACGTACCTGAAGAACACCTATGCCCGCAGTTCAGTAGCCTCTCGCAGCGCTTATCGCATGGCAACCGAGCACAGACCTGCACAGATGATGTCAACGAAAGAGTATGATCACGAAGAAAGGATATTTACTGAGCCGCACGGCAGCGGGCACGTGTAATGAGGGCAAATCCTGAAGAGTCGGAAGGTCAACACTGGAAATTTAAAAGGAACGTGAAGCCTTACCATGTGCAAGGCTCTTGACACGGGGAGCACGGTGTCGAGCAATACTGCATACACCGAGCGTGAGGACATTCCTGCCGGCACTGTTCTTTGCAGATGGTCACGCATTGGTGGTCCTGCGAGCATGGGCTGTTGCATAGATGCGCGCAATGAAGGGACTTGCGGCAGGGGTGCTTGACGTGCGATGTTCGCTTGACGAGTGTGCCTTCTTGCTCAGGCGAGACCGGGTTCTCGCCCTGGCACTGATGACAATTTGAGCTGCAGCTCCTTCCGCAGCATTCCATGATGCCAGCGCATGGTCGTGTGCAAATATATAGCACTGGATCCTCTGAGCACTTCATGGTCGCGCTGTGCTCACAGGTTGGGAGCCTCTTCTCGATACGTATATTGCAGAAGGCCTCGTCAAGTTTGTCGAGCAGATGGCTGGAGGTAACGTCGCATTAGGGTCTCTTGCGGTGTACATGCAAAAACACTCACCAAGGAATGGACGGACTTATATGCCCACAAGGTAGCTCGACATCAGTAACTGGGAAGGTGCAGGCGCCACAAGATTCAGCGCATTGCTTCTTGCAAGGATGGTTCCTCGCACAGAGCCTTCGGCAGCTCTGAGAGCACGTCACGGCTAAGTGACTAGGATCGTCTGGATGGCACTAACATGACAGAGGATAAGCAAAAGATGCATACAATCAATGGATTAAAATGTACCTTATATGGGCAAACATGACCACATTTGAGGCGGGCATCACAAGATTTCAAGCAACCACCTATTTTAGGTAGATAAGCACGTAGATGAAAAACATATCGAATGGCGTACCATCGGGGGCAAATTGTGGTATTTGACCTGGTTCCGATATGTATTTTATATCTTCTGGATGTCGATGGCAAGCAACTGGGAAGCCGTCGCCGATACATTTTTCTCTTTCCAATTCTTTGATAATCCTACGCCACATGTGACTTCTTGACGCAAGCTGAGGAGCGTTGCCCAGTATGAACAGACCTTCCTTCGCTCGAGACAGGGCCACTGTGCGCGAATCAGATCACAGCGTCATTCGCGAATGAGCTCTTCTCACCGTTAGTCCTGTTATCCGACTGGGAAAGTCATCGGGTTAGTAAGCGACAGACCACTCCCAAAAAAGATATCATACTTTCAAAAATCCTATTGTTTGTCGAGATCTTCCGTCTTCAGCGCTTCCAGCGTTTCTCACGAGAGACAGAATGATGATCTCCAGATGAACGTCAGTTTTATGACGAGACGGCAATCTGCGCCACATACCCTAGCTTCTTCTCCCTGATAGTTGTCAACTGTCCGGAGGCGCACCTGAGCATGTCTTCGTGTAAGCCAGACTGGTTCCCGATCTAAAGAGGCGACCATACCCTCTGAGAGACTTTGACATGTTCAACACGAGAGTCATCGAGTAGCTCCGCCGATTTCTCCCCTTCTTGATCTGCAAGTTCAGCTTGATCACGCTCATCGATGACAACCGCCACGAGATCGCTAAGAGCATCTCGAACCCGAGCCAGCTGCCCGAGGTATGCACACAGGACTACAATGTCGCCCTCTTGAGAATAGCAACCTTGTCTGAAAGGATGTCAAGATCCAAGTTGTCGACATTTTTCTGAGCAGAACCATACCGTAACAGGAAAAGAACCAAGTCTCTGATCATGTTCGCCTATTGACCCCGAGTTAAGCTGGAGTGAAGATTGCAAATGGGGTGGTCACTACCTCGTAGATGTTGTACTTGCTGGAGGATTCCTCCGCACCCTCGTTTTCTCGATGATTGTGGGATAGGAAAAATACGTTCTTGACAAAGCCTCGGACATCAGGGTACTTTTTTACGTGGTCGTGATCCACCAAGTTGGGGTAGAGAGTGTTCCTTGATTGAAATATCTAGTAAGTAGGGAAAAAAGTGACAATTTGACTGAAGCTGACCTTATCAAACTGGAGATCGAAGGCCGCATCCGGCGCTGAACGTCAATCTGGGACATTGGGAAAGCTGAAGAGGATAGCCTCTCCATTAGCGACATATCAAATTTGTACAGCTGGTTACCGCGTTTGCTGTCGACGGAGAGGGCTAGGGAGAATCAGTGCTAAGATGATACGGTGATCGTGCGAGGTGGCTCACAATAATTGTTCAGAGTCGGGCGAAGCTGTAGAGGGTCGCCGATAAGGATAAGGTGCTCCACCGAGGGCACCAAGCTACCCAGAATATGGGCTTCTAAGACTTGCCCCGCCTCTTCAACGAGCATGATGCGGGGAGCAAGACCCTGTATGTCATTGATATCAAAGTTGACTCCGCGCGAGTTCACAATAAATCACCTTGAGCAAGGAGGTGAGCTTAGCGGCACCTTTGGAGTTCGTCAGCCGGTTTGATTCCGAAAGCACTAGAATGGAGATCACCTGTTGTCGTGCATCCAACAATATCCACGTTCTTGAGAAGTTGGCGACGCGTCTGAGATTCCATTCATGAGAAAAATGGTTGAAAGAAGCGGCATGGGATATTTACTACCTCATTCTTTCCCTGGTTATAGATGTCTAGAGTGCGCGTGTATTTCTCCCGCAGGCGTTCGAAATCGTCGAGATGGTTCTGATATGTGCTCTCCCCAACACGCTGCTCCCAGTACAGATGCAACCGTTTTCGTTCCTTCACTGAGAAAGTCCATAACTCCCCGTCACAGGTATCTAGAAGAACGTCGAGTGAGCGATCGCTTGTGGGGATATGTGGCACTGTCGTAAATCCATGAGCAGC
The DNA here is from genome assembly GCA_018282005.1 of Asterophora parasitica. Classification (NCBI taxonomy): domain Eukaryota; kingdom Fungi; phylum Basidiomycota; class Agaricomycetes; order Agaricales; family Lyophyllaceae; genus Asterophora; species Asterophora parasitica. The sequence goes on along the minus strand of JABCKV010000002.1, from coordinate 495,201 downwards.
GAAGAAGACGGCAGGATCTTGCAGATCCATTATATCGATCGCAGCTGGGGACGGAGAACGAGGAGGCAGTGTGACTCTCTCAGTCGGAGGGTCAGCAGGTACAGGTCTCTCGATCGAAACAGTAGTCGTCGCGGCCCAGATCTTCTGCCATGGCTCAAGATCGTCGTCCTCGTCATCCACGTCGTCCTCAATCTCTGTCTCGATTTCCTCTAAGAGAGCGAAGGGATTAGTCTGCACGTGTGTGGCTGCTGGAGGCGAAACATCCCGAGCCGCCAGATGCTTTTCTTCCCGCGCGAGGAACTCCAAGTCCTTTCCACCCAACCAATATGCGTAGACAGTATTCTCATTATCCTCAATGGCATCAGATCGTTTCCCAACTTTCTCCCAGCCAGCATCGTCTGTGGCAGACAGCGCATGGATGGTAGACACCCAGCTAGGAGGAAACAGAAGACGTTCGTTGTGCTCGGGGTACTGCGTCTGGATGAAGTCAATGATGGCATCGGACGAAATATGGGTGCTGGTGAAGGCTCTCATGAGATTCTTGATCTCGCCTTCAACATCCTTGAGGTCCCTGTGATTGCGCGCAAACGACGCATCCAAACGAGAACGCCCGGCGACGACCTCGAGCTCCTCTAGGGAGAACCTCTTTATTCTTTCGTCGTTGGAACGGCCACCGAGTCGGACGATCTTGTCGGTGATACCGGCATCGAGCACGCTCGTCATGAGATGATCCAGAGCGTGGTTGGTGAACGCGATCATCAAGATGGGCTTTGCACTTGAGATCAAGACCCGCAGTAATTCGACCCCAGTGAAGGACTTTCCTGTACCAGGAGGCCTAAAAGCATATGCTGTAAGTGTAGAGTTTATACGGACAAAGAGATTTAAACCCACCCCTGTATCAAAGCAACCTCTCTTGTCAATGCATCAACGACAGCCTCTGCTTGACTGCGATCCAATCGGCTTCGCTGAAGTTCACGTCGAGCACGGGCGATAGAGTCCGCATCATTAACATACAGCTTGAGGTCATCAACACCAGCCTCAGGAGGAAACAAGGGTGCCAACTGGTACGCAAATCCAGGAGTGCGTGCGTACTGTGGTGGCCGAACACTCGATTCGACGAAAAAACCAGGTGGCCGGTGCGGAAGATACTGACCAAAAGGAATTGATTCAGGCTCGATTTTGAGAGCCTCCAGGAAAGGCCTAATAGCCTCAAACATGACAGGGGCCTCGACCATGATGACATTTCCGTCGTTCTGAGACGCCGGGTCTTTGAGAAGGTGGAGGATGCGAAGCTCGACGTCGGGATCGAAAAAGACAACGCGAGCGGAAACTCGATCCCTGCTTGCGTTGACAGATTCCGTGATATCTTTGACCGAGCTTGCGAGGACACCCAAGTGCACGTCTACCTGTGCTCCGCGTTTCCAGACAAGGGCGACGAGCCCACCTTGCATCATTCGCTTCCCACTCATGCCCTCCCAGAAAGCTTTGCGGGCGTTGGATTGAGGGGAACGTGCACGGCCTGGGGGAGCGTCGAATGAGAAGCTGACAGATAATCCGCGCCGATCGGGGAGCAGGGAAGAGAACTTGATGCCAGTGTAGACGTTGAACATGATACTTTCCTGAGCATCAGCCATTCCGCGGTATTTGCCTCCGCGAGCTTTGATGATCTCGCTTAGGTGTGTCTTCTTTTTGTGGCTCGTGAAGTCCTCCCTCACCAGCTGAACGGACGTGCGCAATGGAGCACTTGAAAAATTTGCACTATTAGATGGCTGATTTGGTAGAGATAAAGGGGAAACATACGTTAATTCCTCTCGAAGAAGCCTAAACTGGATGTCCAACAGGCGTTCCATGCTCTCGTTAGGCAAATGATGCGGCGCGTCGTAAAGGTTTGCAGGCAAATACGGAACAAGAGTGCACACGAGTTCTTGGTGAGTCGGCGCAACTCGAATGTCCTGTATATCGATGCAATCGTTGTCGTGGCGGGGAGCGCCAAGATTACAGAACTCGCCCGGTCCGTCGTAGGTGATTCGGAGGGCAGAGATAATCCCTTCATCAAGATTGGCGGCCAGATGAGGGGACAGCGCATCCTTTGCCTTCTTTTCTGCGCGAAGGAGCCTCGCCTCCTCCCGATCAACGATATGAATGAGGCGGTCGATTTTACTCCGGATGTGACTTATGATGTGGTCACGAGCGGTTGGGGCCGCGTCTTTGAAAGGTTCATCAAAGTCTGTGGATGAACCTGATGTTCCAGCGACCCACGATTCAGTCCAGGACTGAAGACGTCGTACTACGACAAGTAGTCTCGGATGAGTGGCAGTCGAATTCTTGAAGCGCGTTAAACACCTAAGAAGTCTCGTTAGAGAATGTCGGATTCATTGGATAGTCGCTCACTCAAAGAAAACGCCCGCCAATGAAGCAATTATTTGGCTCCCAACGGGCTCGTTGTTCACCAAACCCCTCGGGTCCTTGAACGATCGCGCCTCCATGAACGCATTCATACACAGTTCGATTTGTTCACAGAACGTATCGAAATTGTTCATAATACACATATAGAGACCACTGGAGAATAGCTGAGCTAACCATTTGAGGAACATAACATAGCCATCGACGTACTTCACGAGGTGACTCAAGGTGCTCTTGACGACGAGATCCGACGAGTAAAACTTGGAACGATTATCAGTAAGGTATATTTCAAAAAGTGCAGATAGACATCCTCACCCTCAACAAAGGCAGAAATCCTCTTTGAAAGGATAAACTTTGGGGATGGGACCCCGCCCGGTTGGAGACAGGGGACCATCGGATGATATCAGTGATGCGGAGCAGACCGTTTCCCTTCCCAGAAGTTATTCCATGTTCGAAACGAAAAAGGTGAAAAGACCTCACAGTTGCGATGGAATTCAAGAGTAACTTCAAGTCGATGAGTAACTGCGAGACAGGGTGAGTGTATGCGTACCTGCCCATCTTCAGAGGTCTGTAACAACGCATGGATATGAGGCGAGGAGAAGAAAGGATGAAAAGGATCACAGACCCAGGTTGAGTTAGTCGCGTTGGCGTTACTAAGGGGAAGCAAAAACCCATAGACCTCGAAAGTTTTTGAGAACCTAAAGTCATCGTAGAGATATTTCTTCAACGCGTTGTGCGCTTCATGTGGTGACAAGGGCTTTGATGGGTTGGCGAAAAAGGCATCGGTTCCCGATGCATTCAGCTTTGCAAGCCCAGATTCAGTCAGAAAAGGAGCAATCGCATCGATGACGGGTTGCGATCGAGCAAGATTAAGACGCGATGGGCTCGATGGCGGTAGAGTGGGCTCTGAATTTGGAACGATATGTCTGAAGCGACAGTCAAATTCTCGTCTGCATTTTCCTGAGGACCAGTATAAATTACAGACTCCAGGGGGAGCCTTGGATGCACCTGCAGCTTGGGGACGTCGGCTGGATCCAGGACTTAGCTCAGTCGATTGGCGACTGGGTCCAGGTCCTGCTCCAGCCGCCGATGCAGGCGACGAGGATCTTGCTCGTTGGGGTGTCCCATGAGAGAAGCTACAAGCAGCGCCCTTCCGGCAACCACTTGGCGTATTGAAAAAAATACAAGGGGGCATGAGTTGGCGTCGTAGTTCAAGTTAAAGTTTGATTTGCCCGTCCTTTCTTTCTTATACTGTGGGGGAACGCCGCACGGGCGCCAAAAGAAGCACCTATGGCCGGCACTGAGGTCACTTCTGACCGAGTATGCGTCGGTGAAGCTGATGAGATACCACGAATTAAGTTGACGCGCAGGGAGTTTGATGGAGAGCATGAAAGCGTTGCGCGGTGCGCCGTCGCTGTTCAACGTTGTGGAGTCTTGACTCAGACAAGCGATATCACATGGCACGTGGCGACGGTGAACGTGATAAGATCGGACTTTGTGCTGGAGCAAGGAGTTGGACTTGCACTCTACCACAATGCTCCGAGCGCGTTCAGTTATCTCTGCCCGAGCCCTCTCCCGCTCGTACGCAACCGCTGCGCCTCCCCATGCTCTTGTTCTTCTTGAGCATAGACAGGGAGTTCTAGATTCCGGCTCGCTGTCAGCGCTCACTGCTGCTGAGGAGCTAGGAGGCAAAGTCACCGGACTTGTTATTGGAGCACCGGAACATGTCCAGGGCGTTGTAGACAAGGCCAAGAAGTACGTTTGCTTCTCTTGTAGCCTGCCGACCATCTGACGAGTTTCCACAGGCTTAAAGGCTTGACCTCTATTCTCCACGCTACATCTGCACAATACAACGAGCCCCTCCCGGAGGTTGTGTCTCCCCTTCTAGAGAAACTTCTTTCGAATTCCCCGCCATTTACCCACATCGTTTCTGCAACTTCTTCGTTCGCAAAGTCTCTACTTCCCCGCGTTGCTGCAAAACTTGATTCCCCGGCAATTTCGGATGTCATTTCCGTGGAACATGATGCCTCCAACAACAGCACCACCTTCAACCGCCCAATTTACGCCGGAAATGCCATTGCCACCGTCCGCGCGCCCTCGTCGATCCCCATCAAATTCTTCACTGTCAGAGGCACGGCTTTCGCTGCAGCCCAGCCGCAAGATGCCTCAGAGGCCGAAGCTTCGGTGCTGGAGCCTATCGAGGTCACGGACTCGCCGACAGAGCACATCAAGACCACGCTCACAAAGTCTGACCGTCCTGACCTTGGTGTCGCTAGCCGAGTAGTGTCTGGTGGACGCGCGCTGAAGAGTGCCGATACCTTTGCCTCGACTTTGTACCCGCTCGCAGACGCCCTTGGTGCTGCTGTCGGAGCTTCGCGTGCTGCTGTCGATGCAGGTTACGCAGACAACTCGCTGCAGGTCGGTCAAACCGGCAAAGTTGTTGCGCCCGAGTTGTACTTGGCTGTCGGTATTTCCGGAGCCATTCAGCATCTCGCTGGAATGAAGGATTCGAAGCTCATCGTTGCTGTGAACAAGGCGAGTCGTGTTTTACTTCCGAGTATAGTGCAGGTGCTAATTTCGACATCAGGATCCCGACGCACCCATTTTTCAAGTCGCTGACTATGGTCTTGTGGCGGATCTATTTGAAGCTGTACCCGAGCTTGTTGAAAAGCTCAAGGCATAATTCGTAGAGATGAATAGAAACATGGCCTTTTTTGTTGCCATCCTGAAGTCCTTCATGCAGTAAATTCTTGGGATTTTGGTTCAGTCTGCCAAATCTTCCGTTGCATATGAAGATTCTTGAGAAACCAAATTGGGCACTTCGTCGGCATTTTTTCCAAGGACGATGCAAGTCCGGGCGAGTCAACATAGTTATGGAAGGCGCGATACCCAATTTGGCCAGGACACGCGTCGCGTTCCGCTGGGCGTCCAACTCCATCAAACAACCATGAGTCCCTTCATCTACCCGCTCACAAAACCATTGAATCTGAAAGGAAAGACTCTCATCGTCGTTTGTTTTCCGCGATTCTCTGCACAATCAGTTCTTGACTGAGGCATCTGGTAATAGCCCATCGTCTCCACCGCCAATGTATCCCAACTCGCCGCGGACCTGCTCATTGCTTCGTTCGGGTTGCACCAACTGGCCATTTTCAGCCCGGAGTGCTTGGTGCCCGTGGTAGGCGCGAGGGAAGACGGGGAAGAGGGCATCACCACACCGCTTGAGCGTATGTAATCTCGAAAGACTTATACCTTCCATTCATATCGTGTTTACATGACTCGGAAGTCTATGGCGCACCAGAGTCCAATCTGCTTGTCATTCAGCAGAGATCCCCTGTACTGAAGGTATGTGTCAGTCTCATACTACTCTCGCCATAGATTGATGTCCCCCCAGTCGAAGAAGCAAGACTTTGTTGCCGCTCTGCTTGATTTCATTCGAACCTCGGGTGTTGGTTCTGCTCTGTTCCTTTCCGGCGTGGATCTGTCCAATCGAACAGACTCCCAGATGTTGTATGTCTTCCTTCAGTGCTCTTCATTCAACTACGATTGACTCCTCTCGCAAGTACTCCAACATACCAAATACAGCTACGGAATAGCCCAACCCTTGCTGGAACGTCACTGGAATCGCTGAGCTCACTTCCCATACCCACATACACGTCGCCCGTGCTTCAACCGGGGCCTGCGCATACGGAAGAGGGCGATGTTCCTTTCATCCCTGGCGGTGGTCTCACGAGGCGTCTCCTCAGCTCCCTTCCTGAAGGCTGGTCGATCCCAACCGCGTCACTTTTGCAATTCGTTTTGGAGGGAGACAACCGCGCAGACGCCCGGTTATTTGCAGCAGTCGTGGCGAAAGTTGTGGGACACGACCGGACGGAGTGGCGACAGCCAAGTAGCTGGAGGGCAGGGCTGTTCGGAGCACCCCACGACCAGACATTGTACGGGTAGGGAGTTGAAGCGATGTCGAGGAATAACTGAATGAATGTAATCATATGTACAAAATCATGGTGTGTAGGACGTGCAAGATCGTGAACGACGTTAATGCTACCCAAATCATCTTTTACCTGCGATGCCGAGGTTACTTTTACCACCACGCCCTCCCTTTTTAGCTGCTTGGGACAGGGACAGGTATGCATACGGGTCGATTCCCTTTTTCTTGACATCACCTCCCGCTTTCTAATACACAGTGCCACGGTCAGACACTGTCCGAACAGCAAGAAGGATGGGACACTTACCTTCGCCTTGAACTCGTGCCCAATCTTAGGTTCAACCTTGCGCTTGTTCTTTTTGCCGGCCGTTGGTGCAATCTCTCCATCTGCCATCTCCACATCCTCGGCCTCATCCGCTTCTCGCCTCCGCTTTTTGGTGTCCTTGTGGAACTTGACGCGCCCATTGGGTCCCCGTGTAAAGCCATCCACGGATGTCATACTTTCTCGGTAAGCGGTTCCGGCTACGTCGGTGGAAGGGTCAACTTCCTGGGGCTCTTCTGCGTCCTCGGCGTCGATGATCATCTTGCCCGTGTCTTCGTCGGTCTTGAAGTGTGATGCATCCTGGCCTGGCTTGCGACGACGATTCGAAGTAGCGTCTGTAGCAATGGGCAAAGGTTGACCACGGCAGCCGAAGAACGACGGGGATTCACGTACTTGTAATCCGAGAGGCCGCGCCTGCCAAAAGATCCATAGGTTCATCGTCATCCAGCCGAAGCCGTGCGCCATGTTCTTGAGGCTTTTTCTTCTGATGCGCAGTGGATTTCACGGGCGCCTCATCGTCGCTGTCGTCCAGTTCGCTCTCACTTCCGTAAAGAACATCTTCAAAAGCGTCACCAGTGGCGGGTTTGGCAACAGGCTCCTGAAGTGAAAATATGAGCACACAATTCCTGAAGTTTACATTGAATACTCACGTCATCGTCCTCGCCCTCCTCCGCCCGGCTGTTCTTCTTTCGTTTAGCGCGCTCTTTCCTCTTCTTGATGTTTACGAGGACCTTGGATGCCTCTTCCTCTCCAGCACAGGAGTAAATCTCGTCCCAACCGAACCGCCTTAACATGCGCTCAAAGATATGCCTGACTTTCGCCTTGAAGTGATTCTTGTGGTCATGCGACCAGGTCAGCAGGCCAGGGACGAGCTCCTTGAGATGCGGCCGGATGAGATCGATCGGCAGTGTGTGGATGACGAGCTTCACGAATCCGAGGATGGACTTGACGATTTCGCGGTTAGTGGACGTGAGGAACACCAGAAGGGTTGTGAAGATTTCGGTGTGCATTTTGGCGGAGATAACGTCTAATTGGGCACCTTGAGTTGAAGTGATCAGGCAAGAAAATAGAGAGAACTAACCCTTGAACTCAAATATAAGGCGAGAGATGGCAGTAACAGTGGCGCTGATCATATGGGGGCTACCAGCAAGCCCACCGGCCAACATGGTGAGGAATTCCTCCACGCTAGCAGCAGCTATACTACAGTCAGCGAATGGAAACGTACGGGTTCAATTACTTACTGTCAGAAGCGCCGTCTTCGTCCATTCCATCAATGAGATTGCGCTTAACAACACCTCCTTCACTCATCTTCCTACCCATGGCCAGGATAAGATCGAAGGCTACGGTTCTTGCCTTCTCAGAGGGCTCCTTCGTCCCCAAGACTGCTTCCGGAATCAGAGAGGGGATGATATGCATGGCGGATGATGGAATGGCAGGAACAAGCAACGTCAAAAGTGTGAACCGATCCTGCAGACGCTTTGACAAAAAAAATTCAAAATAACCATAATGCACTGACCTTCTTCGCTGCTGCCGTCAGACCATCTGATAGCTCGTCCAGTTGGCGGATGATCGCCTCCGCGTCAACAATGAACTTGCCACTCTCTACGAGTTTGGTTAGGATCTTGTACCCCCGCTTCTGGACGCCGTTATCCTTGCCGCCGAGGACTTCCGCAGTCAGGCAGAGGTTGAACAGTGCTGTCGCATCGGTCGAGGAAAGATAAGGTAAGAGGAGAATGAGGATATCCTGTGTAGTTGCGGTCACGCTTCCCGAATCATTCTGACCGCCATGCTGGACTGGTGCTTTGGCTGACAGAGCCATGTTGCCCTTGAACAGGTCGACAACCTTGAGATACGCTCTTGTGATTTCCTGGATAATGTAAGTGAGAGTCCGGATGAAGAGGGAGAAAACACACCTGTTCGCCAGCAATGGAAGACCAGACACTGATCACATCGCCAATGCTTCCTCGAGAATCCCGTCCAACGCTTCCAAAGACGTTGAAGAACACAGCCAACCAACTTTCTGCTTGTGATCGTAGAACAGCAACGTTGGCGGCGGCCTCAGAGGGTGAAACGGTGTCTGTGTTGGGTGTCTCGCCATCATTAGGCGACGCGAGGGCAACATTGGACTCCACCAGAAGCTTAAGGCCTTTTAAAATTGCCGGACGAAGCTCAGGCTGACCATATAGTAGCTGCGAAAGCAGTTGAGAGAATGAAGGGGTCAAAGCCTAACGAAAGCGTCAAGGGGGGTTCACAGCTGATATAAAGTGTGGTCTCTACCTCCTTCAAGTCGGGAGTCCCATAACAGTATCCCACAAATCCAGACCAAATTTGAGCCACCAGAACGCTCCAAACTTTTGCCTCAGAAGGTCGGTCTTCGGCCTCCGCTGTCGAGTGAAAATCGAACATCCGTTCGCTCAGGGGAACGAAGTACGAAACGAAATGACTCAAGGGCGAGGGGTGGGGCTGCGCCAGGAGAGGAAGCAAATACGCGCGCGGTTCCAGACCCGCTTGCCTGCAACAAATTTTGTTGTCACCATTTTAATATAGGTGAATGACGGAGGGGCGCATACCTGTCAGGCGGCTCGAGGTTGAGAGGGAGAACCCGCAAAAGAACTTCAGGGCCGAGGATGCGCATCGCAGCGGCCAACGTAGCGTCTGCTGCTTCTTTGTGTTCAAACCCTTTTTGTACACGCAGCGCTCCGATGTGCTCGATAAGGGGGAGGAGCAGCGACTCCGCTGCAGTAGGAGCTGGCTTGGGGCCGGGGCGATACCGCAAATTCGTAATCAAAGACGAGACGACAGAGAGTAGCTCAGGAATTGCACGGGCATATGTCAATGAATCGAGCGCCTGTGTTGCCTGAGTGATGATTCTCCGAAGAATAGATTTCGACGCGCCATTGTTGAGGGCAGAAGAAAGGAGTGCGGGTGTGAAGGATTTGCACAGGACGTCGAGCGACTGCGCTGCCGCCTTACGCGTGGGAGCATCGTTGGACTCCAGGAAACTCCAGACAGTCTTCCACACTTTTCCAAGCTCGTTGGCGTGGGCGTCGGTCTCAGCGGCTCGGTAGACTGAGAACGCATTGCCAAGGACGAGGACCCATGCGGGCGAAAGGATAGTGTCGTTTTTGGAAGGTGGGGACGAAAGAACAACACCGAGGACCCCGGAAAGCTGGTCACCGACGGAGGTGCCGTCCTCGGAGGGAAGGGCAAACAGATCAGATAATATTGAGTATGCAGATTGGGATAGATATGGGTTGCCGAGGCGCGGAAGTGTGAGTAGCAGATTGGCGATATCTGGAATTGACTATGGTGCAACATTAGCATTCGCGTTGGTAAATCTTCGGCTTCGATCACTTACGGAGGGTGGGAGCTTTGCGAGGACTGGACGCAGGAAGGCAACAATATGCAGAGCAGTTTCCGGGGTAGCCTCAAACGCTTTTGCTTTTGACTTTGATAAGGGCCCGGCACCAGCGTCGGACAGTGCAGACTTGACCCATTCCGCAACTCTGTCGGCGTATGGGTGCCGGGCGAGCGGGGCAGGAGGAGTGGAAAGAATGTCCCGCACAACATCTACCGCCTTCCTCCGTACTTTGGGTCTCGGATCGATGCAAATCTGGAGTATCGAGGCGAACGTCTGACGGATCCCTTGCGTCTCTAGCTGGGAGCGATCCAGAGATTGTATAATGGCATGGTAGAGGGAAAGCTGGGACCGTAGGGCCGGGGCGTGTTCCTTAAGTGATGGAACTAGCGGTCCTGTCAATGATAGCACAGTGTTGAGGTTCGCTCTGACCACTGCGGGTGAAACGAAAGGCGCGATGAGAGCCAAAAGGTAGAGCTCTGCATGCAGAACTTCGGTTTCATCAGATCCTCGCTTTTGCTTTTGAATCGTCCCATCCAGAGTGGTCAAAAGGGCAGCAAAATAAGCTGTCGAAGAAGCCTCAGTGCCTTGGTCCTTGAATGTAGATTCCAAAGCGATCAGGAGGACAGCCGGAGTTTTCTGGTGCGGCAAGGAGGAGGATGTGTGGGGTCGAATCTTTGTCAGGGCTTCCTCCATATTGTCGAGGGGGATGTGGCGCCGTTGCGCGAAATCCTGACCTGCAGATGAAGCTGATAACTTGTAAGTAGCGATTTCAAGTTTGCCTCCTGGCTCAAAATTTTGCTGAGTAAGCTGCCCAAATTAGCGCACTCCCGCCAAGCCGATCACCTGGCAAGCGTCAGGGACACAAGCCCCTTGACTCTTCCGACGAATCCCTAGTGTTGTCCCAGCGTGTTCTCCTCCTCGTTTAGATACGAGCTCATGCCTAGCACCAAGGGCTCTCCGACGCCATGGTCATACATACTCATCAGGCAGGTCAATGTTTGTTGCCATATTCGCCGGATTCTTACATTTATCCCAGGCTTCTGTTCAAGTTTGTGCTCAAAATATTCTACGGGACCATCGTCGTCGAAAATGCTCATCACATACCTGAAACTGGGGATCCATGGTCCTTACATCTCTCTGAACGTTGTTTTCCCTTCTCACGTATCATGGCAGTATTGTTTGCGCAAACCACAGCAATTCGTTGACGGATGCGCTGTGAGTTGGTTGTAGTGCACTGTCTCGGCTGCCTCACTGATGTTATGCACAGTCTTCTTGTCACTTCGATACCCTCGAAGGTATGAAGGTCGGGCCATGCGACAAAATTCAATTCAAACCCTGTGTAGAAACGGAACATGTTGCGTCTCACCGCCAAAGCCACTCAGTTCGGACACAAGACCTTTACCAGCTGGTTGATTGAATCGGCTGGTACTGTCCCCATCAAAAGGAGGAAGGACTCGGCTGATGGGTCGGTGGACAATAGCGATGCGATGCTGAAACTCCAGGAGGTATGGCTGCCATCTAGACTGCCGTTGAATGTTCTACCCCTCGATATACTGACGCCAGATATCCTTAGGCTCTCGAGATGGGTGATGCTGTTTGTCTGTTCCCAGAAGGCATGAGCAGGTATCACCCGACGATTGCGCCACTTAAAACCGGGGGTCAGCACATCTGCCACCTGTTTCTACGCATTCGTAACCGAGTACTATCAATGCAGTTGCCCGTTTGGTCTCGGATGTACTAACAAGGAATCGGGATAATTCCGACTTCGAGGTCTCCGTGCTAACGTGTTCTGTGACATACATGTTGGTTTACTCTCCATCCTCTTTGATGAACCACCTGAGCTCAGTCTCATATCCGCACAGGCACCGACAACATTTCCGCTCCGACGTCCTTGTCACCTTCCATGAACCCATGAAGTTCCGCGTTAAGGTCTGAACCATGATATCGGCCGATTCTATGTCTTACTGAAGGAACGTAGGACCACCCAGAACTCATTTCTCCCGTTGATTATGACAACATTCGGCAGCTAACTGCCCAAATGCACGACATGATCAGTGCTGGAACTATCGACTCTCCGACCTGGGACCTCATCCGGACCGCAAAACTCGCCGCTCGTATCTACGCGCCTCTTGGAACCCGCATGAGCCTCGGGGATCACGTCCGCGCCATTCGCAGCTTCGTTGACGCGTTCAATTTGGAAGATAACACGGGCGTTGAAAGTAGTGACACGAAATCCGACGAAGACAATGAACACCCTGACGATACGCATGAACTGAAAAGACTACGCGACGATCTTAAGGTCAGTCGCTGCGAAGCAATGTGCCATTCAAATACCAAGTAATGTCTGTCGGCAGGCCTATCAAGATCAACTCTCTCATTGGGGTATCAAGGATGACCGCATACGACGGCCGTTGCCTCGCCACACCATATTATCGCGAATGGTCATCAGACTTGCTTGGTCGATAGCGCTTCTCACCATATCACTCCCCGGCCTCCTCCTTTGGCTTCCGGTATTTGGGACGACCTTTTATGCAGTGCACAACTTTAAAAAAACAGGCCCAATTTTCGACACCTGGGACGAAATCGCGCAGTACAAGCTCATCTACGGCCTGCTGTCTGGACTATTGGTTTGGTTCGCGGCCATCGTTCTCACTTGGCCCGTCGCTCATTTCTCTGTTGTTCTCGTCCCTGCATTTATGTGGATAACGCTGCGTTGGTTCGAGGATGCAGTAGCAGCCTTCCGCGCCTTTACCGCACTGTTCCGGTTGTTGCGTGTAGGAAAGCCAGCGTTAAGGAGTATGAACAACAAAAGAAAAGATTTGCACAGTCGTGTCATGAACTTGGCGCACTCGATCGGCCTTCCCGAGGACCCGGAAATGCACTTTGCGGAGGCGGGCGGCAAGGAGAAAGGGCGTGTCAAGGGGTCATGGGACAGCACAAGACGGTACTTTTCGATTAGGCGGAGGCGCAAGAGGGACTGGAACGAGACGCTGCGGTTGTACGACAAGGTGGATTATCCTGAGGAGGAGGATTAGATTCAGTGCAGCACCGCCACATTTATGATCAACGATTAGTGTCACGTTACCGTTTTGAGATAATCTAAATCGGTTAGCCCCACGTGCGCGAAAGTTTTTGAGTGGCGCCGGGCCAGTTTTCCATCTTCCTCCTCCCCGCCGCCTCGGGCATCCACAAAAAGCCCAGCGAGCCAGCGATTGACTAAAAACCAGTCCTTCGCACCCACACCAGCCATCCCAACATACTCTAGACTGTACTTTTCTCTCAAAACGTTATCTGGGTTCCCTTCTGTATATCATCAATCTCCAGCTTCAAGCCAAGCTACCTTTAGATGTCCCCGGTCGCGATGCCTGATACTCCAGTCACCCAATTTTCCCCATTGTTTGATGCTCTTCGAGCAGCGCCTACTGCACCAGGTGAGCATTTAATGCTCTAACCAATGGCGTCTCTCATATTGGGATGTCAGAGGCCAAAGGTGCAGCCGATCGAATTGCCCGAGAAGTGTCCAAGGCTGGCCCTCAATCTTTGAAGTACGTCCTCGCTGCTGTTTCATCTGCACCAAACGCGTTAATCTCTGGTTTATTCAAGTGATGATGACGTTCTGAAGACTTTGCACTCCTTTGCAACCAACAAAAAGTCCGGATATGAGCGTGAATCCGCCGCGATCGCTTTCCAGTCGATCGCCAACGTCATCGGCGCACCCATCGCCCCCTTGCTACTTCCTTCCCTTGCAGTCCTTTTCGATCTCTACATGGATAAGGGCGACGTCGTCCGTGCAGCTGCATCGGCGGCCGTCAAAGCCATCCTCAAGCTCTTCCCTCCAGAGTCTACCAGGATCGTTTTTAACACCCTTGTGTCCATCTTGGAGACAGGCAAATGGCGCACCAAAGTCGGCGTGTTGGACGCCCTCAAAAGCTTCGTTACTCCTGCCAGGGATGCTGTCGCTGCCGAGCTCGGTGAGCTTCTGCCGAAGGTCGAGAGCGCCATGCATGACACCAAACAGGAGGTGAGTTGAAGTTAGAACGCTTTTCAATGTTACACTTTAATTGGTCTCTCCAAAAGGTTTCTACAGCTGCAATTAAGAGCGCTACCTCCCTCTGTACTACCTTGGCCAACCCCGATCTCGCCCCGCATATTCCTGCCCTCGTCAAATGCATGTCGAATCCCGACTCCGTACCCGCCTGCATCAAGGCACTCTCTTCTACCACCTTCGTTGCGGAGGTCACCGCCCCCGCCCTTGCCGTGCTCGTCCCGCTCCTCCTTCGTGCTCTTAACGACCGCAGTATGGAGGTTCAACGTCGCACGGTCGTCGTTATCGACAACCTTGTCAAACTGGTCCGCGATCCCAAGGTTGCGGCGACATACCTCAGCCCTCTCGTCGATGGAACTCAAAAGATTGCCACCGGCGCCGCCTTCCCTGAAGTGCGCGCTTTCGGCGAAACCGCGTTGAAGACTCTCCTCAAGTCGGGGGCGTCAATCAACGGCCCGCCCACCGACCACCGCGACGTCGCCGGCGAAACTGCCGCGGCTTTCTCCACTCTCATTTCACAACTTCCCACCGATATCCTTTCTGAAGGCGCACCAAAATACTCTCTGCTCACCAAATCTTTGGAATTCCAGGCTGCGCTTGTAGCTGATCTGGTGGCTGGGCGGAATTTTAGTGACAAGGCCGCCTGGAAGCGTTGCGTCGGAGCCTACCTGACGATCTGGTCAGATGTTGAGACCAGCGATGCCTTTGGAGAGGCTGTACGTTCACATTACTATGCCATCGATCAGGTTAGTGCCACGTTTTATGGTTCTTGCTTTAGCCTAACACATTCCATCAGGCAAAGTATACCGTCGTACAGGATTCTTCGGATGAAGGCGAAGTCCTATGCGATACCCTTTTCTCCCTTGCCTACGGCGCACTGCTCCTCCTTTCGCACACCACCCTCCGACTTATTCGTGGCCGCCGGTATGGTATTCTTGGAACTAACGGTTCCGGAAAATCCACACTCATGCGCCAGCTTAAGGAGGGGAAAGTCGAAAACTTCCCGCCTCAGAGCCAGCTCCGGTGTGTGATGGTAGAGCATTCCCTTCAAGGCGAAGATGGATCGCTGAGCGTTCTCGACTTCATCGCGGCTGGCAAGTCTATTTTTGATAGCATTCCATACCACAGCTCACGTTGTATTTTCTTAGACAAGGCCCTTGTTGATGTCCCGCGATCAAAAATCCGTGACCAGCTTCTTGAAGTTGGTTTCGATGATGCCCGGCAAGCCGACATTGTCGGCGGCTTGTCAGGTGGATGGAAGATGAAGCTTGAGCTTGCTCGAGCGATGCTGTACAATGCCGACCTCCTCCTCCTCGACGAAGTAAGCATTCTTTGCTCGGCGCTTTTCAACATATATCTGACTTTTCCTTTCTACTAGCCTACCAATCACGTACGTTGTGATAATTTTCAATAGCCAGTGAGGCACCAGCTAATTGAATTCTCTTCAGTTGGATAAAGCATCCGTCAAGTGGCTCGAAGGCTATCTGATCGCCCACACGAACGTCACTTGTCTGATAGTCAGTCACGACTCAGGGTACGTTTACAATAGTGCACTACCCGTCGCCAGGTCCTGACTCTATATCTCTAGGTTCTTGGACAACGTGACGACGGATATCATTCACTACGAGTCGAAGAAGGTGGAGTGATGGTCAATCCGGCATCTGCAGATCTACTAATTGCTCCCTTCAGCTCGTATACTACCCTGGAAACCTCTCTACCTTTGTGGAAAATCACCCTGAAGCGAAGTCGTACTACACGCTCGCTGCAACATCTGTCAAATTTTCTTTCCCCCCGCCGGGCTCTCTGATGGGTGTTCGAAGCAACACCCGTGCCATCCTCAAGCTTTCAGGCTGCACTTTCACATACCCCGGGAGGAGTGCTCCCTCTCTCCACAACGTCAGTTGTGCACTGTCTTTATCAAGGTTAGTGCGGGTTCCCACCCTGTCCGATAGATTTGGTAATTGGATATTCTTAGTCGCGTTGGTGTCGTCGGGCCTAATGGCGCTGGCAAGTCGACATTGATTAAGCTCCTGACGGTAAGTCCGATCTCTTTCACGTCGTTCATGCAATTGCCTGGTGATTGACTGTTTTTCGTTGCAAGGGAGAAACTGTACCGCAGGAAGGCAGTGTCTATAAACACCCTGCGTTGCGAGTCGGATATGTCTCACAGCACGCTACACATCATATCGGTGACGGATCCATAATCTCGTGGCGCTGTCATCTGTCGCTAATAGGTATTCAGAGCGCCACCTAGAAAAGACTCCCATTGGTTACATTCAGTGGCGATTCCAGGATGGACATGATCGTGAGCTCGTAGAAAAAGCTACGCGTGTCTTGACACCCGAGGAACAACGCATCTTCGATACCGACTGGGTCGGCAAAGACGGCTCGAAGCGCAAATTGGAGGTTCGTATCGTCGCCCTCAGGTAGCATGCGCGGAGGACTGACGCAATGAGAATAGTTGATTATGGGCCGTCAAAAACTCAAGAAGACCTTCCAGTACGAAGTCAAGTGGCGTGGCCTTGATCACAAATACAACACTTGGGTGCCTCGCGAGGATCTACTTTCGAAAGGATTCACCAAGCCCGTCCAGCAGTTCGATGATCTTGAGTCGTCTCGCGAGGGTGCTGGCTCTCGTGACACAGCTGCTCATCTCGTTCGCAAGCATCTTGAGCAGATCGGTCTTGATGGCGACATCGCGCAGTACAATGAGATCTCCGGCCTTTCTGGTGGCATGTGTGTTTCGTCTCTACGACAAAACGATCTTTAAGCCTCTTGATTGCAGGTCAAAAAATCAAACTCGTCATCGCCGCTTGTTTGTGGAATAACCCCCAGGTACGTCTGACTTACAGCGCCCCACCTGCGATCACGATGACCGACACTTCGGTAGATTTGCGTTCTCGACGAGCCTAGCAATTTCTTGGACCGTGAAGCTCTCGGCGGTCTTGCTGTTGCTATCAAAGAGTGGGCAGGTGCTGTGGTACGTCTTGCCTGAACCTTTCAATCTGCGCTTGCCGCTAAAACCGACTGCCATTCTAGGTCATCATTTCTCACAACAACGAATTCGTGTCCGCCCTCTGTTCGTACTCCTCTCAATGTCGATACAACCCGGTCCTGACCTTGACTTACCAGGCCCTGAGATTTGGAACGTTGATGCCGGTCGTATGACTCAGCAAGGAAAAGTTCCCGTCGTTGAAGACGCATTCTTGGACGCGAAGTCTCCAAAAGGCAGCGGGACCAATACACCGGTCAGGTCGAGGCTTCAGACACCTGTGGCGTCAGCTTCTGGTACTCCTGTGGCCAGCGGTGATGAGGGTCCCGCTGCAGCCTCCGCTCCTGTTGTGAGGAAGAAGAAGAAACCCACTCGTAATCAGCTCAAGGCTCAGGAAGAGCGAAGAAGGCTACGCAAGCTTCGTTGGCTGAATGAGGGAGGACCCAAACCTGAAGATACCGACGATGACCTGGATCCCTAGTGTAGAGGATGTGATGCAATAGACGTGTATGGCTTTCTGGCGGATTATAGATGGATTCTACCCCGTACATATAGGTTTCGTTAATCTGTATTCTTATTGGATGCTTACATAAGCACAATGTGTTTTTGCTTCAGAATCAATGTGGTTTGTGCGTAGTATTCCAATTTCTGATGCCACTCCTCTTGCAATTGGCTTCAACGCACAATGACCCCAGAGGTCCCGATTATATTGTGTAGTATGCGTCAAGCATGATTACCGTTACCATGCTTTATGCTTTACTTGTTGTCTAAGATCTGAATGAAACAATGCACAATGCATTGTTTGTTCTCCATTATGTTCAGCCTCGTTTGTTCGTCGAGCTGTGCCTCATGCTAATTGTTGCCTGATTCACTATGGGGAAACCTCGTGTCGGCTTCGTATATTATGCACGCTCCTTGATTGAGGCCAACCACCACTTGCCTTCTACCCCACTCCCGCCCACAGGATGCTCTACCTTGCCCTTCTCTCAGCATCCTGGTTTTTTGCTCTTCTTCCGAACGTGGCTGGCCACGGTTTCGTCCACAGTGTCCTCCTAGGTGGAACAGAATACCAAGGATGGAATCCATTTAGCGATCCGTAAGTGTCAGGCGCCTCGAAAGTGACTTTCGGTCTCTGACGTATTCATTAGATATGTTACTACTCCTCCTAAGGCCGTCCGTAAAGTCCTCAATGATGGGCCCGGTATGCAACGATTGGTTTTTGTGAAGTGGACGATGTTCCTCAATTGAAGTGCTCCAGTGGCCGCCACGGATCCTGATTTTCCCTGTCATCATCAAGGGAACGACGGTACAGGTCTCGTTGCCGAAGTCAGCGCAGGAAGCAAGGTAACCTTTCAATGGAGCTATTGGCCTGCAGGTAAGTACACTCCTCGCTCTAATCTGTTGTTGTTTTTGTATCAATCTGGATCCTCGCGTTTAGATCATCAGGGGCCTGTATCGACCTACATGGCATCCTGCGGTGGTGACTGTACGAATTTTTCTGCCAGTAGTGCCCGATGGTTCAAGCTTGATGCTGAGGGATACGACCCTGCCATCCGCCAGTGGGCTGCAGACAAGCTGAGAGCAAGTAAGCGTGCTTTTGGCATGTTAGTGATCGAAATATCTAACCTAAATACAACCTAGACGATAACTCTTGGGTATCAACCATCCCAGCTGGACTGGCACCTGGACAATATGTGAGTTGCTATCTGGCCGGCGTTCATCGGAGGACTAATAGACCTCCTACAGCTTATACGCAACGAGATGTGAGAATTTACCCCGATTAGCTCCGCCGCATTCCATGTTGACACTTCCTTGCTCTCAAGCGTAGCACTCCATTCGATCACACCGCAATTTTACCCAAGCTGCACGTAAGTGTATTCCGTCGCCGAATCCCCGTCTCGCTTCATCTCCTTCTAGACAGGTCAAAATAACGGGCTCTGGCACAAAAAATCCATCGGATAAAGACCTAGTTTCGATCCCAGGGCTCTACTCCGACACTGTCTGGCCAAACATCTACAGCGATTTTGGCACCTTTGCCATCCCGGGCCCTCCACCTGTCACTTTCGGCGGTGATGGTGGAAACTCTCCTCCCCCCGCAACCTCAGCGGTCACATCCGCGCGGCCAACGCCTACTGCCGGAACAACTCAAGTCTCGGTCACTTCGACGACCCCGACCCCTGTTACAAGTAGCCCCAGTGCCGGACACTGCCTTCTTAAGTCGCGGCGATTGGTCAGGCGGCTCAACAAGCGACACTGAGTACGCAATTTCTACATAGATTACTGCTAGTTCTTGAACCGAGACGCCTTTCCTCCGACGAGACCCCTTTGACTTGCCCACCGGTGTCCTTCCCGCGGCGTGATTGAAATTGTATCCTTATTAGTGATGTCATGACTTGTCCACTGTAGTATTAGTACTTTATCAAATGTTCTACGATTTATCACACCGCATTCAGACCATTGCGTATTTTCTTCTACTGTCACATACTTTCTATGGCCGACAACTTAAGAGCAGCCGAGCCAGACTTCCCATGGGCTTCATTGTTCTCCAGAACTTTGATAAGTTGGAGGCGCATGAAATGTGACTATTTCGCCTGGAAAACAGCATAATTACATAAAGTAGACTAAACGAATCAGTAAAGTAGGTAGAGATGTCCTGATAGATACAGCAAGAAAGAAGGAAGGTTAGATCAGCTTGATCGGATTTGTACATAAGTGCTGGGGAATTAATGAGATGATTAATGCCGGGCGTAAGTTAAAGGGCCAATCACCGCTTCAATGGTAATAGGAAAGCAAGATAAATGAAACGAACGAGCGGTTGTAACTATGTCGATGCTCGAGGTGAGAAGTGAGTGGAAATCAATACCACTTGCGATGTTCTTGAGCGGGCTCTTCGCCGTGTCGGACACGACGATGGGAAGACGACTGAGAGGAGGAGTTGTGTGTCCTCGAAGTCTCTGGCGAATACCTCGACTGATATGGGACTTCGTTAATGGCAATGGTGCCGTAGTTCGTCTGACCGGGCTCCAGATCTTCGAGCAGATCCTGGCCGGCCATGGTGAATGGCTGTGAGGCGGAACCTACGGTCGACGACTGTCGATTCGTCTGGCGCATCGACTGCCTTTTGTTTTGAAACCTGGTCTCCAAGGTTAACGAGGGGAGCTGGACTGAGAACGAAAGCCTACCAAATCTGAACGCTTCGAGCGGACATGTCGAGTTCCTTGGCCAAGGCCAGTCGTTCCTCCGTGGATGGGAAGGCAGTTCGACTATAGGTCTCGTTCAGAACCTTCAGCTGGCGGGCATCGGCGCGCTTGCGCTTTTTTTTGATGGTTGACTCGTCTGGCGATGTCGGGGAAACGGGAGGAGGAGTATAAGCAGGGACAGGCACATGAGATGAGCTCCGAGTATACGGCGAGGATGAGCGATGATGATCGCTGCGGGACGAGTCTGTTGCTTCGTATGAAGCCATATTAGTCGCGGGGCTCATGGAAGACATATGACCGTGCCCGGGCTCCTGGGTCGGCATGTATGTGTAGGCGGCCCCTGTTGAATATGCGTAGGCAGTGGGATAAGATGCAGTGGGCGAGCGAATTCCAGCGCTGCCACCGCTTGCTTGGTAGCTAGAGGTTACAGGCATGTATGAGGTGGTCCATCCAGGGTTGGCGTTGGTCGCCAAAGGAGGCAGTTTTCGGTTGTCCGGCTGAGCCGTGGGCAGCGGGGGGGTACGAGAGGTATAGCTGAATGACTGGGACTGTGCAGGGTAGCGCTGGTCATGAGTCTCGTAGATGGGGTATGATGACGCGGGCTCAGGAGCTGAAATTAAAGGGAGATGAGATAGCGGCAAATGCCCATCTAGGGATATATTGGAAGGCTTACAAGCATACTGATTGTATAGCATCTGAGGATTGACCCCGTACCTTGCGGGCGACGCGCGAGGTGTGGTGTACTGGTTCGAGTAAGAGGGCCCTGTATCGAGAATTGGTTGAGTGGGTGGTTTTGAACGCTAATGGAAGGAACAGACCTGGAAAACGTGAGGTTGGAAAGGCAGAAGAAATAGGAGGCAGCACAGTTCGCCCACCCTGTCCCGTCTGAAAAAAACCACCTTGGGAATCTGGAGAGCTTCTACGTGATTTGCTGTAAGTACCGAAATACCGATCGTTCGAGCTCGACATATTAGTGAAAGCAGATAGGTATAAGAAGAGGAGAAGGGAATATTAGTGAGGCGAAATTGAAAGGATCGCAGGCAGGATTTAAGTAGCAAAGCGGAGCGGCGAACACGAGGGGCGGGCACATCCACAGCTGGCGATCGCTACTGGAGGCTGAACGCGATACGTTCAAGCAGTCAGGGATGACACAGGACGCATGCACTGGAGTTCCACGCGGTAGGGTTGAGGTCAAAATGTTGGCGTCGAACACGCGTTATGCGAGTATGTGGCTGGGGACCAGAAAGTCTAAAGCCGGTGGGATTATATACAGCTCCAGCATAGGGGAGTACAGGAAAAGCTTGTTATTGTTTGGGAAGAGAGCCAGAGAAGCTTCACAGGCTTGAGAAACTAGCCGTTTGGCCGAAGCCCTAAAAGAATCTCAGTGGTGACATTTTACAACACGCGTCGAATCGCGTTGACATCTTGGAACCTGTAAGGAGCCTCGTGTTGCTCGGGACGAAAGGGTAACTCAGTCGTCTACCCTTGTCACGAGCCGAGTAGTTTTGGAAATCGCTTTCTCCCAACGACAGTACCAGCCAGGCCACGGCGCAAGGAGGTTGCGCAGTACGTACTATTCTTGACTCTGGCCGCGTCTACACCATCTGGGCTTGGGGGACCTGAACAGATAGGTGTCAAATGATGATCGGTGCTTCTTCGGTTATGTTACATAGGCAATTAAAAACGTGGACGCGATTTGGATCTCAATGGCAGATGGGGAGGAGGTAAGGAGTCGAGTCAGACACAGTGACATAGCGGTGATGGCAGTCCCAAGCGGGCAAGTTTCAGCTGCCTTGTTCAGGATCCAGGAGAGACGGTCAAGGGTGATATCTCTGCCGTATACCGTGGTGGGAGAGTAGCCCGATTTGCGTTGAAATTTTTGAAGTTACAGGCTTCATGGTGACGGCGAGGCGAAAAGACTCAACGATCAACGAGTCTGCTGATAGAGATTAGATAACTGCCAAGCACGTGGCCCAAACCTGCTAACTCTGATCAACTAGCGTACGGCTACTGCTAGTAGTACTGTAGTCTTTCGCAATTGTTCTCACCTAACTGACATATCTGCATTTGCAGGTTACCAATACCCGGCTTGGCTTGATTACTGACCACGACATCTCCTAATTCTCTTGCTTCAAAGAGCCCATGGCTTCACCTCCGAGTCGTCGTACTTTGCTTCCACCTCATGTGCGGCCAATGGGTGCCAGACCCAATCCTCACCCCGCTTCTGATGTATATACTGAGCTCATAGACCCTCATTTCTCCTCATATGCATACCCCCAATGCACTACTCAACCACCTCGTATCTATGATGAACCAGCATCTAGTCTCCCAGCCGGCACCCTTCTTCACAAGGGGTTTTACGATCTTTTGGCCATGATTCCAACGCCCTCACCCTCACGGCTGATCTGGGGTGCGCCCCAGTCCTTGCCTCCAGTTCCAGATCCTGTTGTAGCTGGGCCTCGCTACGAGAACATCAATCCTAGTCCTACCAGAGCAGCACCCGTAAAGAAAGGTCGCAGGATCAGCAAGGATATGGTTTCAAAACCAATGGGCTTCGTGTGCGTTTTCGCGTGGCTAGCACGTTGCCTCGGTCTCACCTTCTTTCTCGTACCCTAGACACCTTGTCCATGCCTCGGATGCAGACCAACTGGAGGCACTACTCACACGATGGGGACCTGATGGAATAGGGAAGCTGGGAGGTCAGGGTCTCGCGCTCTCTTCCGAGTCTAAACTCACAAATTCGTCAGATCCACGCTGGGCAAACCCCATTAAGAACGGGGTTCGACAAGCCAACCAGGCGAGAGCTATCAACGAAGTCGTCAATTCCTCAAATCCCGTGCGAACCGACTGGTTAGACGAACGTGGAGAACTTCGCGTAATGAACGACCTGAGCGTGACCACTAACTCATCGATACTCACGACTGCAGCTCGCGAGAATGTGAGTATAGGACCGTCCTATCTGGATGGTCTTCCTGGGCGTCCGGGTAATTCTAGTCTCCGGTGGGGTGGGGGCCTGAAGGCTCACCCAGAAGTTGAGAACGAGGATGAAAGTGTCACATTGGAGAGCAGAAACCTCCCCGAGCGGCCGCCCCCTCCAAGGACAATTATACCCTCTTTGGCCACCTTGGACAAGGCTGTCTCTGCACGGATATACTTCGAGAACCTCTATTTCCCGCTTTTCCGGCATCCTCCCTCCCGCGAGCAGCGCAGGATTGCAATGGAGAAAGAGATGATAATGATGAATCTAAATCATGCACAGATAGAGCATCTACGTGCACGCTGGCGTCAGAACGAAACTGATTATCTTCGTGACCAAAGGCGCAAAGTGGACGCTAGCGCCTTCATCAAACTCAAGACGATAGGGCACGGTACGATCTTCGCTTCAAAGATGCTCGCGAAGCTCATGCGATTTTTCTCAAGGTGCTTTCGGCGTCGTCTCCTTGGTGAGAGAACAATCGTCCGGAAATTTGTATGCTATGAAGCAGGTGATGGCATTTCATTTCATCCCTTCTAATTCTTACGCGATTAATATTATGGTCCAGTTACGAAAGACAGATATGTTGCGTAAAGGTCAGGAGGGCCATGTTCGTGCGGAGCGTGAAATCCTG
The DNA here is from genome assembly GCA_018282005.1 of Asterophora parasitica. Classification (NCBI taxonomy): domain Eukaryota; kingdom Fungi; phylum Basidiomycota; class Agaricomycetes; order Agaricales; family Lyophyllaceae; genus Asterophora; species Asterophora parasitica. Next base: position 471,348 of record JABCKV010000002.1, on the reverse strand, counting down.
AAGTCGGCTTCGATGGTTAGTTCGACGACTGGTGCTGAGTGGATTGTGGGGTTATATTACAGCTTCCAAGATCGCGATCATCTTTATCTGGTCAGTGGGTAACATTCCAGTGCTGATGGATTTCATTTCGATTTCATTTCTCGGTCTCAACCCTGCAGGTGTTAGAATATATGGGCGGGGGTGACCTTCTCAATCTTTTGATAGAGCGAGACGTATTCGACGAGGACTTCACTCGCTTCTATATAGCAGAGGTAAGGCGGTTTTTTCCAACACCTTGTCAATGACCAGGGGCATTGTCTCATTTTTGCCTTCGCTCAGATGATTCTCGCCATAGAGTCCTGTCATAGACATGGATTTATACACCGTGACATCAAGCCAGACGTGAGTCCCCTAGAAATCCACCGCAGGGCCGGAAGACTGACGTCCGCTTTACCGTAGAACTTCCTGTTTGATCCACAAGGCCACATCAAACTCAGTGACTTTGGTCTTGCGTTAGTGCTCTCTTTCTCAAGTTCTGGCACGCTACAAATGACGAATCATTCCGAAAAGTACTGATCTCCATTGGGCCCATGATACATCATGTTAGTCGGTTCATTTCCTTCTGACAAGCTTTCGATGTAACGCGGCCTCCACGCCGACTTTCAGACTACGAACAACAGCGCCTACAGCTCTTACGCAAGCACGGCGTTGACCTCGAGGACAGCAACGGTATCGCTGACGGCAAAGGCACACGGCGTATGAATCGCAAGGACGTGGAACTCCTAATGGGCAACGGTGAAGGACAAGGGGGCATCTTTACCTGGCGCGACAAGAATCGGAGAAAGGTCTCGGACTTCATTTTTTCTCTGCCGCGAAATCTAACCGGAAAAAATCATAGCTGGCGTATTCGGTGTACGTATACTTAACCTAACCTCACAGAAGCAGGCTTACGCTTCGCAAAGCTGTGGAACAAATTCCTACAGTATGTTGATTTTGCGTGACGTCTATCTTTGCTGAATTGCTCCCTCTGTTTACGCCAATGTATAGTGTCTCCCGAGGTCATTCGTGGCCACGGCTATTCATACTCTTGTGACTGGTGGAGTCTCGGTGTAATCATGTTCGAATGTCTATATGGGTTCGTCTCGAATAGTAGCACTTTGGGTTTTTGGCTGACTCCTCATAGCTTCCCTCCTTTTGTTAGCAACTCGGTAATACCTTCCTTCCGCGTCCGTATCACAGATGCTCATGTTCAAATGTTTAGCGCCATGTTACAAGACAGAAGATTCTTAACTGGAAACAATCACTCCTATTCCCCTCTCGTCCTCGAGTATCGCAGGAGGGTATCAACTTCATGCAGCAGTTGCTGTGCGAACCCGAAGACCGTTTAGGCTCACAGGCTCCTGCCCCCGGCTCAAGGCCCAACTCCACGATCATGCAAACCCGACGGAGCAGTTTCATCCCTCAACACGGCACTATCGTTGGCAGCGATGGTGCAGACATCATCAAGGTAAGGCCTATTTCTTCTCTCTCAGAACGATCAGTGTGCCGAATCTCATAGGCACATCCGTTCTTCCATGGTATCGATTGGCTGAATATCCATCGATATCCTGCGCCATATCGCCCCGAGCTTCAAAATCCCGAGGATACGCGGCATTTTGATTCAGACATTGCCCCGGAGGTGCGTCGTGGAATTATAACTGATAAACATTTCAACTGATTATACGATATGTTTCAGCCCTTGGCGCCTGCAAACGGTGCGCCTGCTGATGCTACGCGCGATCCGATGCTTCGGGACAAGACCCACGGCGCAGAGATTCTGGATTCTCGCAAAGCTTTGGCTTTCGCTGGTTTCACCCACAAGAGCCCCCGTGCGATCACTTATCTCAGGGCTGATAAAGCCTTCGATCCTCAACCAGATACATATGGACAGCAGGCGACCGCTAGGGGTCGAACAACCGTTCGAGAAACACGCGAAGTGGGCAAAGGTCGTGCCATCTCGATGTAATTCTAGTAAACGACCATTACGACTTGTACGCATTACGATGGACACAATTGTGGAATATCATATTTTCTTGCTGGTTACAGTGCACCAACATTGCAGCATGCCAAATGATGATGATGATGGACAGAACCAGTCAGCGGCGGGCGGACGCCGAGACGGGGGGCAGCTTGGTACCGCCAATGTGTATCCAGGATTCAGGGAGCTTTAACACGACCATTCCATGATGCATCATTAGGATTTCAAAATATCAAAACACCTCATTTACCAGACACTGAGGTCAAACCCAGCACTCAAGCGCGACGCGTCTGCGAGGCTTTGCAGCGTGCAACACCTCGAGGCTTATTCCTGCATTGCCTCAGAACATGCTCCACTACTGGGAAAACATTGCAAGAGGTCTTCCAGAAACGATAAGTTATATATATGTATTGTTACGTTATACTGTACACATATGCTGGGGCTATAGAAACAAGGGACTGTGTGTTCTTGAACAAGAGATGCGGGGGTATGCATGCCAAGATGTAACCGGAATAGATATGGTGAGGGGAGAAAAGGAGTGTGATGAGGTATTGACCCGGGGACGAAAAATAAATGCAGATAGAGCAAATACGTAGTCGGACGGAGTAGGACTGGGGTGAAGAGCGTAGCCGTTCTATGTGTAGCTTTAAAAGTCCAAACAGTGGGTTTCATTTTGGGTGGCGTCGAGAGCGCTTTTCCGCATGAGGTCGTTGATTCGCATTATCCTCGCCTGAGGCGTGACTCCTCAGCGAGCTCGTACTTGAGACGGACGCAGTGCTGCTTCGGCGGTGGAGATATGTCGAATCTCCAGCGTAGTGCAGATGACCCTGGGCGGCCGATGTCGGAGCTGAACCCGTGAACGACGACGACGGCTCGCTGTCTTCATCGTCACTTGAAGGTTCTGCCTGCTGTAAGTGGGTCTGCATATGTACACGGGCGTGTCGGCGCATGTTACTGAGGACGCTGAAACTGCGGCCACAGCTCTCGACCGAACAGACAAAAGCTGAAGAGTATATGAGAAGCCGAAATAGAGACTTTGACCAAGTAGACATACGTTTCTCCCCTGTATGACTATTGAGATGAATCTGGCAGAAACAGTAACGTAAATGGGCGCTCACAGCGACAGCGCGTGAAATCACCTTGAGGCTGCTTGGGCGGTTGAAACCTTTCCCGCAGTAACTGCACTCGTATTTGGATTGTGTCGATACACTGGTCGCGTCCTCCTGAGTTCTCCATGACGGAGGGGAGATATGCTGGGACGATGGGCCAGCATGTCTCGGCACGGGAGTCGTTTCATCTTCTACGGCTCCCAAGGCGGGCCTAGTAGTAGGGATCTCCTTGTCCCAAAGCGGGTATCCCGGCAATCGGCTGCTCCCCGGATGGCCATAGAGAGGGTAACGTGTGACAGGTGTGCGCTCTTCCTGAGAATGCTCGCCATACCTAGATTCATACGAGTAGGTGGAGGAAGTGGCAATGTCGTTTTCGCTACGGTGCTGTTGTTGCGGCGGCCATTCCCTTGCGGAATATCCAGAATGTTCTGGATAATGGATTCCCGGGTAATGAGGGTCATGGGAATACATCTCATTCTCGGATGTGAGCTGCAGCGGACCCCCACGGTGGGAATCATTGAGGAGTGAATGCGCTGGATTTTGGTGTTGACGATGTGGATTGCTTTGGTACAGGTGAGGAGTTTGTGGCGTCAATTGGTCCGCGCGATGCCCGAAAGGTCCTTGGGAGGAGGGGCGCTTAGAAACATAACCAGAGGGATCGTCGTGATCATCGCTGACACGCATGCGTGCAAGGGTCATGGATGGGGAGTCGTGAGGTTTTCGTAAGTCTGATTCGTGTATGATTCGCTATACAAAGGTTTGAGAAGTTTGCGGGAGACTCACCGTGAAATAAATCACGAATTGGCGGAAGCGTTGGACGGTCTTCGTTATGTTGCCGGTGACCACTATTCGATCTTGAAGCCATAGTTAGTAAGTGATTGGCGTAAATTGGATGAATATCGAGAAACGGTGCCTCGTCACTGACTATATATCAAGCGCCAGGAGGTCCCCAGAGGCTCTTACAAGTTACTGTATGGTGATGATATCCAACACAGCCATAGTGAAGGCAATCCGCATTTGATCACCCCTATACCTATGTATACGGCTCGGTATGGCCTGCTGAAGCACTGATCGCTGATCCGCAGATCCTTCAAACAGAGATCGAACTGTAGTTCACGGTCGTGAAGGACTCCACGCAGACTTGTCCCAAGGGTTGTGAGTGGTAACGAGCGCACCCCTTGATTCAGAGATTTTCCTCACCTTTGTAGGTAGAAGTGTAACAATTGACTCTACGCGTAAATGTTAGTGATATGTACATTGTTACATACTAGGCAAAAAAAGGCATTGTAGTATCCAAATGTGAGAGTCGACACAAGGGGATGACGTTAACGTTGGTATCAGCTTTCCTGCGCTGTGACTTCATCTTCCGTCCTTGTCTTCAGGGACAGAGAATGAAGTCCTTGGGCCAGCTCGTCAGCAAGAGCAGAATACACCATGCGGTGCCGTTGCATCGTGTTCTACCAAGACAAAATGGTGAGGCTATGGTTTTAGGGCTATCAATTCGATGAACCATGTTTACCTTCCCTATGAATGAGTCCGACGTGATATGAATAGAGAAATCTGGTGAGTAGTATATACATCATGAGCATGCGAGGACAAGGGCGAAACTGTCACCCACGGGTTTCCCCATTTCCTCCGCCTACCGCTCGCATAGGAGCATGGTGGCGATGCTTCCACGAGTCATTTGATATTGTCATTGACGTTGGTTGAAGAATTTGGACCAACTTCTCGGAAAGATGGGTCAGTCCGGCTGGCGAGGAAGTAGAACATGATGATGATGAGAACCTTATCACGAATCGAGGTTTCAAGTGGCCCTGGGGTAGCGGTATCCATGGTAGTAAGATATCTCTGCACTGGGGTGCGGAACTTTCTGAGGCGCACACGCAGTAACGAAGACATGGTCCTTCACTGAGAGTGGGCTTCGTGATTGACTTCTGTCACGGTGTGTGTATATATTTGTGATCGTTGATGAAGTTATGCAAATTACTACTCAGACGAACGGTAGCTAGCGCTAGCGCTGCCGAGCTTTGGCTGAGCGCTTGAGTAGTCCGTCGTGCACAACCTGAGAGAGATGGGGATTTTCGGGTGATTTCATTATTGCGTCTGTTCAGAAAATTGGCAGTGCAGATACTGATGAAGTTTCAAACAGCGACTCTATGGTAAATCTTCAGCCTGTAAAATTACAAAAGAAACATGTCACAGACCCGACTCCAGAGAGACGTCTGAAAGAGCCGAGTCTTCAGACTCTATGTCAACAAGATCACCCTCATCGTTAGCCCCCTGTGGCTTTCCTGTCGCGTCTTGCTCTCTCCACATTTTTGCCAAGAAATGGGGTGTGCTTGCTTGTTCAATTGATTTGTCGTCCCGTACTCTTATAAATCGCGGGAAACGGAGACTGAGGCCTCGAGTGTCCGATACCAAGCCTTTCGCGGCCACAGAGACGGGACTCAGTGTGACACTTTTTTATACAGCACATTGAGCCTTTTTAGAGAAGACATCATGAGTATAATGAAGGACGTACTCTGCACCACGGATTTCCCATACTTCTTGTGGCCTGAAAAAAACTTCAGGAGTCAGATCTATATGAAGCGTTCGTCAGTGTGTGGCGAACTTGAGAAATAAAAAAGCGACCGACCCCCCATGTCACATTCCCATAGCGGCTGTCTTGAACATGTCTCCGAGGTCTCCGACAGCTGATAACGTTCTGCCAATTTCTGGCGTCCAAGGCCCTGTCAGGAACACTGAAAGGTTGGTTCACCGCGGGCCGACTTACCTTGTAAAAAACATCGGTAAAACCTAGGTTACAATGAATCAGATTATTAGTGGTATCAGGGAAAAAGCACCAACCTGACATGCATTTGCACACTGCCACGATTCGGCCGGAGTCTGGCTGCCATAGGCCAAGCAGTAAAGGGCTCCACCACTGCGCTTTCCGTCCGTTTCCGTGCCACGCGCCAATAGGAATCAAATCGAGTGTATCACCTAAACCTGCCACGTAGTCTTTTTTGAGCTTCAACCACACGGACGTCCTTTTGTCGGGCTCGTAAGTGGCGGGAAGTTGCTTCTGCCGAGGTTTAGATGTTTTCCCTCCATTTTCCATTATTGGCTCATTGTCGAGAAACTGCGCAGGTGAGTCGTGAGCGATGGGGTTAAGAGGGTTATGTTGTTGTAGTCAGACCTTGATCATCAAACCTTCACAACGGCTTTCAATCGCGTTTCCTAGAAACTCTTCAACAGCATCCCTGCCGTCAGTGCTCGCGCAGCTCTCGACGTGGTCAAAACGAGCAATTTGCTTATCCTTCGGAGTAAAGGGGGGAAATCGAGAATGGAGGAGGGTTCTCCTTTCCCGGAAAGTGTGTTCTAAAAGTGCCTGGATATTTCAACAGGTTAGAGGTTGAATTGGCATATAGGACGCAAACACACCTCCCCGTCAAGATACATTAAGTCAAATGCGAGGATAGAGACGGAAATCCGAACGTCTTCGAGTTTCACGTCTTTGCGCGCTCTACCGGACAGCTGTTGAAAAGTCTTCAACACGCCATCAGGATCGATGGCGACAATTTCAGTATCCATGATGAACGAGCTGGTGTCAGGATAATGCTCGAAAAACAATTTCACCAAAGCTGTTACGTCGGGATACTGCAAATATTATGTGAGTGGCGCAATGGCTATAAATGTAAAAATCCCCTACTTTGGTTGTCATGTCTTCGAGATGGCGCGAGAAGATCTTGACCAAGACATTTCCATTGTCCTTGAACCCATGTATTTGGGCGCGCTGCCCGTCATATTTGAATTCTGCGACAAAAGGGCGATCCTGAGAAATGTCGTAGACCTCACTCAAAGATCGTGTAGGTGAACCGAGGGTGGGATGTAGTGGAATCCCTATGTTGAGATGGAAATCAGCGCATGAGGCCTTCTAGTACAATTTTGACGGACCAACGGTAAGTTTGACTCTTTCCTCTAAGCCATCTAAACCGTCTTGTAGAAGAGCCGACACGATATGTTCATAGTTTGGATGTTGTACGTATATCTGCTTGATGAGGCCTTCCGCCCGCGTGTATTTCGTCAAAAGTTCTCCTCGCGCGCGGTCTACGACTTTGCCCTTGCCGGGTGCGATGGGTTTGAGCTGGCGGAGAAGCTCAAAAGATGCATGGTATGATGATTGTGAATAAGAGGTCGAAAAGCGGGCCATGGGTATCAAGACCATCGCGCGGGACAGTGCTGAAAGGATAGACGTCCTCACGGCACCGACTCGAAGGTTCTGGGAAAGCGTGCGAGCAAGAAATCGGATTTCCTCGCCAGTTGCAGCCAGAAGCAGCTTTTCAACGATCTTCTCCTTCTCCTTGGAAGTACCCTGTCCTTTGCAGCTAGCGATTCTTAACAACGATGAATGTACGAAATTGACGAGTAGGGGAGGATGGGGCAGAAGTGTACAGATATTGGATTTGGCGGCAAAAGCGACATCACCTATGTCCCCAGTGCTATTATACAGTCGTTTGAGGGCCGGGGCTGTAAGTCCAGAAATACGTTGAATAGAACGTGAAATGATGGAGGGCCCCAGTCCCAGTTCAATCGAAGAGTATGGAGGCGCCAGAGTGTTCGAAAGCAAATAAATGGCAGGAAGAAGCGACGGTGGGTCGTGTAGTATAATAATGCGTAGGCAATTGGTGAGGATATTGCCTATTGTGATTCGAGATCGAGTCTGGGCCAGCGCAGAAAGAGTATGCGCAAGAAATGAATATGGTACAGCCGTCGAAGACCAGGGTTTGTGAGGGGACACGAACGCCAAAGGATCGATCGTGAGGTCGTCGTAGATGATAGGCTCGTTGATAGCGGAATTCTTGATCATGAAGAGGCGCGGTGAGATATCCCCAGCCGTTCCCGACGCTGCCTGCTCCACGAAGCTAGAGACAGCTAGCGGCAGCACTTTCTCGTCATTTTCGGCCTCGAGGAGGTCGACGTCGATGACTTCTGGCGTTCTTACCTGCGCTGGTTTCCCTTTCTGCAGTCCCAAGGAACCAGAACCTATCGACGAGACACTGCCTGTTTCTGTCACCTCAGATTTGTGCGAAGAGAAAAACTGATGGATGCGAGGCTGATTTAGAGTGTTTTTTGTACGCTTGGGTGGGGACTTGGAGGGAGAACTTGCTCTGGAACGCTTTGGCATAGTGCGGCTTCTCAAATCCGAATCGCGGCAGTACTGCTGTATAGTTGCTGGATTTATTTGGCTATGTTTCCATTCGGTGGCAGACCGCTCTGGGTTTTGAGACAACTTTTCTGGACTCGAGACGGTAACTGTAAACTTGCCGTCGTCGTCGTAGGCTTTTTGCCCGTCACTGAAAAGCGCCGAGCTCAGATAGTCAGAATATGTCCTATAGGAGATGGATATAATCGTTGCAGCCGCGGGTGGACATTCCAGCTCAGGGGCGCGCGATGTCTTCCGCCAATCTGACAGATCAATATCCTTGGAGTTGGCGCCTTGGTCCCGGTGCCGACAGGTCAGAACCTAGGCCATATCCATCAGCAAATTGTAGGTCTTATACTATTAAGTACGTTTTCACTGTTTTCATGCAGTAGAAGTTTGAACTCCCGGAGCAATGGTATGTAGCCAACGCCGAATAATCCTATTTCGTGAGTTGAAGCTTGAAGCTTCGGTTGCGCACAATTTGCCAAGGCACATCGAAACGCCGTCAATCCGCCTGTAGCTTGATTTCCTAGAATCTCATTACAACGTTTGAACACATTGACCTAGATATAAAGCCGCCGTCTCTGATCTTCGTGGATCTTTCACTTCGCAAGAGCCAATATTCAACAGCCTTGGGACAATTGATTCAGTGCAGCGAAGGACAGGATTAATCCTCGAGCGACTACGTACATGAATGCCCACTAGTCTCAACATATTCTCAGATCGAAATGAACGATACCGCATGGGCCGTTAGTACCCAACCAACGAGTAGACATTCACTTCAACTATTTCTTTCTACGAAAGAGTCTAGGGAGTTCATGGCCGGGCTCCGAGAGTCTGAGTATTTGATGACGCGCGCAGCCTTGCAAGGACCACTCAGGAACGCTGACATATGGAGCAAGATATGACGCGCACGTGGAATGAACCGAAATACCGACGTGCCATACTCAGTTCAGCGAAATCGTGAATTGCTATCAAGGCGATCGTCAAAGATTGAAGACGAGGATAATCGATAACAACCCACAGAGGATGTCATTCAACAAAAAGACGGGACGAATGAGGTATGGATGTGGTACCTGATACCGGGCATAGCCAGCAATGATGATCTGAGATCGTAACTTACTTACCACCGGTCACCAGTGTGCTCACCTTCTTCTCGGCATGGACAGGCGAAGCTAACCAGCTTGGGATGCATAACCTAAGTGATGGGCGACATGTCATTTTTGCTCCCTAGGTCTCAGTCGCGTCAGGCACGAAATGACCATTCCTAGAATGAACTATATTCTGTTGGTCAGTAAACGAAAGAACCTGTGTTTTACGAGTCCCCTGTCTTATCCAAAACACTTGCGCATAGGTCGGATTTCATTCTTTGGGAATCAATAATCTCCCGTGACAGCCAGGGGAAACCTTTATGAACCAGAACGACGTAAGTTCTGTTGAACTCTGAAAATCGACCCCATGAGTGACAGACGAGTTCCGCAGTACCACACCTATCCCACCCAGTGGAATGGGGGGCAGCAGTACCCCGCATCACCGAGCTACTCGTCGACATCCTATCAGCATGGGCACAATGGAAGCGCTGGCCTCGACGTCGGGCTGCCTCACCAGATCCAGCCAGCCTATGGAAGCACTCCAAACGACACATCCTACCAGGGGGATTATTATCCGACTTTAACGTCATCCTCTCAATGCAACGCCGTCGCTCACCAAACAAACTACCCCACCACTAGCCAGAGCATGTCCTCGATGCGCGATCCGCAAACCCCTCAACGATCCAGCCACTACCAGCCCCAATCGCACAATAATGGATACTCACCATACGTCGGAGTTTCGTCGCAATCACAATCCCACTATGCGGAATCACGACCACGCCCACATTCGCAAGCGCCGTCCAGCATGCACACACAATCCATCCCGATAGCAGTCCCGCAACACTCGCCGCCGCCACACTTCCATTCGCCGCCTCAGGCGATCAGCATCTCGCCACAATATCCTGCGACACCTTCTCGACCTTTCACATGCGATCTGTGCGCTCTCTCGTTTAACCGACAACACGATTTGAAACGGCATCGAGAGACTCATACGGGAGAGAAGCCGTACCTGTGCAATGGGGGTTGCGGGAAGACGTTCACTAGGAAGGACGCGCTTAAGAGGCACCAGGTACGTCAACATCTCGAACAGTCTGCTCGTTATCTAACTCTACGAATAGCTCGTTAAAGGGTGCGGTAAGGTCGACGACGCATGGCCCTAAGTGATTGACATTCCAAGCTTGTAAGTGGCGATTTTTACGACCTCACTTCGCGAATATTGACCTAGCGTCCTGAAGATTTTGTTATTATAATGTCCCCCGTTCAGGGTATAATTCAGCTCGCAAGCCAAGTGTAAATACATTATTGACCTAGATGGTGTATATCAGTCAGCATATCTCAATAGCTCAAGTCTTGCTCACCTACCTTTGGTACGATCTCATGAGAAGGTCTTTTCAAGTATCCACGCATCATGCGGGCTGATTTTTTTGTAGTAATCCGCGTGAACTCCGACCTCCTTGAAGCCATGACGCTCGTAGAATTTCTTGGCGTCGGTGTTGGAAACCTGGACATGGAGGTATATTTTGGAAATCTTGGGTTTGCTGTGCGCCGCTGCAGCGGCCAAAATTAGCTCAAGACTTTGAGAGCCGAGGCTCCTGGATCGATAGGGCTTGTAGAGAGATGAGGCACAGCTTTGCGAAACATAAGAAGGCCTATTCTCACCGCAAGGACGCCCATGGTCATGAGATATAGCTTGATTTCATCATCTTTCGTCTCAAATCGGCAACATATCGTTCCAACCTTGCGGGAAGAGATGGACATATCGAACATATCCGTTGAAATTAGAAACGCACTGGAACGTCATTGTAATATACTGCCCAGAAAACTTGGTGTTACCAGTCGACAAGTGCAAAGGGAACACATGTGCGCACCAAGCTTGCAGAAATCCTCAACCTCCGGTAGAAGTATGCCTTGGTAGAATTTTTCACTGTACTTGATCGGGAAGAGGACAGAGTTGAGCTTGCGAACAGTCCCGAGGTTATTGGTGGTCACGGACGCGAAAGAAACCCGCGAAGACTTTGACGAGGTGTTCGCCATCGTTGAACGTTCAAGAGAATCAGACGTGACTGTGACACACATGACCAACGCGTGCAGTTCGCGAAATTTCTCTTTACAGTTACATTCGACCTTAGGCTTCATGGCGCTTGAGCGCCGAGTCGCGCCCACTTCCTCCTGGCTGAACGCCTCAAGCTCAAGTCGGCCCACTGGCGGTCAAGCGAGCAGCTGCCTGTTTTTTGCTTCACAAAATATTACCAGCTTGGGGAGCAGTGCCAGTCTCCACTGGAAGAGTGGCACCATGTTCCTGGGCAAAGGACTTGAAAAATACTGGAAAAAGACTCCTTTGTTTTCGATGTTCTCCAAAAACCGGTATTTTTCTTTCATCTTCTTTGAATCTTCTGACAAAGAAGATGGTGTCGTGTTTCCAGTGCTCATTTTCTCAACCTTTTCTGAAAGATCTACGGTCGCGGTGTTTGCCTTCTCGTGTATTCGGGGTCTACTATTCAGCTTGGAATAGATTCTGGAGATTCCGTGGCTACGCTGCCAGTTGTGCTCGCCCACACGCCATTAATACCTTCCCCCATCCATAAAACTGGGTAAGCAATCCCCAGCAGGGAAGCTCTGACAATCTACGCAACTGCGGCAGAAATCTGTGTTCTCGTACGGAACTCGGGCTTTGGAACGGGATACCTGGTTCCAGATGTATCCCCATTACTGGCCCTCTGGCAGCGCAGTGTAGTAAGTGCTGGAAACCCACGTGAGGATCCAATGCTTCACTGATGATAAGTGGCCCAGTTTTACAGACGGCCCCCCAAATCGCAATCTGCGGCAGTACTCTCTAAACCGTTGACCATCATGACACCAATCAATGCAATTGAGCGCACTCTTCCGCCGTTCTGGTCCCTCGTCTCGACCTTCATTTCTCTGTGGGTGGGCGCGACAATGGGATCCGGGTGCCTAACCTTCAAGTTGAGTTCACCGCATTAACGTCAATCCCAGCTAATTTCAAATAAAGAATCCTGTGTTCAATCTGAATGACGCCGTCAAATTGGACCCCACGTCCTCCCATCCAACCTTCTTGCATCATCTCGGTCTAGGTGAATGACGAGTCGGTTTTGAAAGTATTTTATATCTCCATCGTTCCATGAACCCCCGGCTCCCCAATTGGTCAATGACGAAAGAAGGTCTCGATCATTGAAATGATCACTCGAGGCCGCCCGTTCAGCTGGAGATAAATAGATCATCAAGCACGCACGCACAGCTGGAAACTTCACAGACGAGCGCCAGAGCTACTTCTTTTAGGGAATTGAGTCATCGTGCCCGGCTTCATGGCCGATGCTCACCGTATGCGCGGAATATAGTTTGCGGCCAATCATGCCTCCTGCTGCGGAAAACAGAACGACTTCCGCCCCAGGATTTTCTTTTTAGCAATCGCACACTTTCGCATATCGCGACTTTCTGATATGCTGCCCCGATTGGCTCGCGAAATGGGTGACGTTTGCGAATCGCAAGACTTTGACTGCCAAGTCTTCGCTCTACATCATAGATGTATCATTTCCCCAACATGTCCTTCCAACCCGGACTTTGACGTCGCCTGGTCGATCGCTTTCAGATCGTTGCGTCCTCCAGACTGGATGAAAATTATTCTGCGACAACCCTTTGGTTGGGGGAACATGGACCCCAAGCTGTGATCATCTTCCTCAGGCTGGCGGGTCCCCAGTGATCCCGTTTTGCCACTTGGACAAGGTGCGGTGCGGTGTTCCCTGATCCTGAAGTCAGTCAACTGAATGATTGCCCTGAAAAATCTGACAAGCTTAACTTTCCTATTATCCGGGAGCATTAGGGTCGGCCGGTCAAGGTTTGGAGTGACGAGTCTGCTATGCACCTGTGGTTCAAGGTTGTCAGTCAATTGTTAGTCGTTTAATACAGAGCGACCTGTTAATCTCACCAACGTCTCACAGCCTAGTAGTCTTCAATACCCGTCAGAACAACGTTGCCTCATTGGCCGTGGTGTCGTGCACCTGTTCTCGATTTGGGGACCAAAGGCACCACGACAAACACTCGCTGGGCCCTGTGATCTTTCTATGTCCTGTTGCTTCAATGCTGCTCGATGATATATTCGAGACGTGTCAAGCCCTGCTCACGTATGTCCTCATCTGTCGATTTCTCAACGTATGTGCTCTCGCACCTTGCGGCCTTGCAGACCAAGGAGCTGAGATCATCAAATTTTTGACTGGTGGTTGTCCAGCCTCCAGACACGACGACGCTAAACCCAACTCGATACACTTGCGTTGTGTACCTCCGACGACAGAAGTGACGGATGTAAAGAGAGATCGATGCTTCCGGTGGATGATCCATTTGTGACTAGCGCACTTTCCTTATCCTGGAACTCATGGTAATGGCTTCCGTGGCTACAAAGCAGTGCGGCGATGCATGGGTACAGCCATGACAGAGATGTTACAGTAAGTAGACTGCGGAAATCAATCAAAGGAATGCTGGACAAGGCTGTATCATCAGCGCTCAGTCGGTGTTACAAACTAGATACAAAGTATTGTGATCCACTCCACGACATTGCAGATAATCGGCGCTGATACGCAGGGCTCCGGTGGACGCTAGCATGTAAGTTGAAGCAGACAAGAATATTTTTACTTCCGTTGGACGTCGACTTCCCCTTTAGTGCAGATATGTAAATGATGAGTGGACGTGTAACCTTGACCACAACGGCCACCATGGCAGAGGGCAAGATTACCCTCATGCAGCGCCCTCTTGGGCCTCGCAGTATTACCAGATCTCCTTCACCGCTTCCACCCATAAACCTCGGCGCCACGTCGCCCCTCAGCATTGCCGGTAAAAGTCCTCGGCCGTCTCTCACTATCTCACCCAACTCTGCGCGATCGACGGCGCCGCCTCCCAAGCTCAAAATCCCAACTCTTCCTGCGAGAGCAATCACCCCAAATCCTCGCTCTATCCGTCTGGCGATCCCAGATTCCAGTGGTCACAACTCGGAGCCAGGCAGCGAATCGCCGCTCTTCGACAGCTACTACGGCGGTCCAGCTCGCACAATTGAACTCAACCCCGTAGGCTCCTCTGAAGAAATGACAATACGTCCGGCGCCCATCAACACATATGTGCCCACACGGCCGCCTGGGTCATCCAATGGCGCCGCCGACTCCGTCAAGGGATTGCTTGATAATCTGAACAATCCCACCGAGGCACCCGTGCAGTGGTCGGATGATGCCCTCGAGGAGATCTCACGGCTTGGAGAAGGCGCAGGTGGTGCCGTTCATAAGGTCAAGGACAAGCGCACGGGGAAAGTCATGGCACGCAAGACGATCACCACCCGCGAGGCGCCGATGAAGCAGCTGCTGCGCGAAGTGTCCATCATTTCCTCCACCAAACATGTCAATATCATCCAGTTCTATGGCGCCTATATGTCCCCGTCGTCTAGCGAAGTCAAAATCCTCATGGACCTCTGTGAAGGAGGGAGTCTCGAGACGGTTGGCAAGCGCATCAAGGACCGTGGTGCTATCGTGGGGGAGAATATTGCAGGCCGGTTGGCTGAAGGAGTAAGTCTGATCAAGTTCTCTGTTGCTCAGCACGATTGACAATCCATTTCAGGTGCTGCAGGGTCTCGCATACCTCCACACAAAGAAGACCATCCACCGGGATATCAAGCCTTCCAACATCCTTCTTTCACGCGAGGGTGTCGTCAAGCTATGTGACTTCGGTGTTTCTGGCGAACTGGTAGATTCTCTGGCAGGAACGTTCACGGGCACAAGTTTCTACATGGCCGTGAGTGACCGCTTCTCCTGTACGTTCAACCTCTGACACTTGATCCTGTTTCGTAGCCCGAACGAATCTGTGGCCATGAGTACACCATCCGATCTGATGTGTGGTCAACGGGAATTTCTCTCCTCGAGCTCGTCCAAAACCGGTTCCCTTTCCCTAATGACCTTCCTCCCATCGAACTGATGATGTATATTACAACCGGCGAGGTACGTGCTGCAGCCGTAACTATTTTATATTCAGTTTCCGTTGACGCAGCATGTTGCACTGTAGCCTCCCCGTCTGGAGGACGAGCCTGGTGTGCACTGGAGCGATGATATGAAGGACTTTATAACACAGACGTCTGTACCCTGGCTGTGATCTCATGAGGTTCGATTATTGACCCCACTACAGACTGATCGTCGACGCCTTGACGCGACCCACCCCGAAAGACATGCTTGCCCATCCCTGGATCGTCAATGTCATGAAACAGGAAGTCCCTATGGCGAGGTGGATCCACCAGGTATGGCGGTGGCCCTGGCCCCCAGGCCGCAAATCAGAAGGGTACGTCTTGTCGCTGCGCATTCCTCGCCACGATTTACCTGTATCCGCAGGTCAAAGCCCAGCACCAGCTCCGCATCTAGACCATCCTCAAATCGCGCGGACTCGTCCACTGGTTCGCCCAGCGCTAACTCCGACTCATCTGGAAGATGATCATCGTCAACCACAATGAACTGCCACCCACAGCTACACCGTGCCCGACACTGTTATTGTCTTTCTACTCTGTAATCGACCTTTGACCTTGTATGCTGACCGGATCTACAAACGAAAATCTCATCGAACTCCTCGCTATCCAACCTTCCTTTCTTCCTTCATTCTTCTGGTCTCCTGGACGCCTTCAAATTCACAATCTACTACATATAGTTGTGCAAGGCAAGAAGTGGCTACATCCACTCGTATACAATACCCACATGTATGGATGGTGTGTGGACCCTCAAACGTACCCTTTACCCCGTTTCTGTTCTGTGTTGCTACCACTCTGTCGCTTTCACTTACCTTCACTTTCCCATCACTCACTCGTGTTCTCAAAACCTCGTATAATGTCCACCCATCTATTGCGATCGACTTGATCTGCTGCGCTGCTTGGCGCCACTGCTGGCGGTTCCGAATCTCATCGAGTCTGATCGGCATCAAGTGCACTCTCTTGACGTGTTATACAGGTAGCACAATGCACATGCACACCTCGCTAATAAGCAAATACTATCGCTTCGTCTGGACCGCTGACATATCGTTTGTCAGGAATCCAAATTAAAATTTCACAGAAATACTCGCCATGCCCGACATGCATGGACGATGGTCTGCTCGAGAAGGCTCGAGAAGTCCAAGGTATTATTAGGTTTCTCCGAGTCCCCCTCCGAGTCGCTTCGCCCGGTCCATTTGTAGCAAAAGTTCCCTTGCATCACGGACTTACCGCCGTGTTTGTGCCATGGCTGCAGGTCAAAGTATGTTCGCATCGGTTCGCATCCTTGGGCTTGGTACGCGATTAGAGTTAGATGCATGTCGAACTGGCATCTGGCAGGTCTCCTTGAAGGTACGAATGAATTCACTTGCTGGTAGAGGCTCAAATGCACCTACAGGATGAATAATTTCAAGCCTCAAGTCATTCAGAATGCTCCAGAACGCCCGGTTCAAGAAGCTCATTCGCCTCAGCTACATTTGCACTCAACACCTCACAATACCGATGCTTTCGCGCTATTCTCGCTGAACGGCACTAAAAAGTTCTGCCTGTCCGACTTGAATCATGACTGACACGATGCCCGAGGCCGAGCCGCCCACCAGAGATTCGATTCATTCGAAGGACATCCGGGCCATGATGTGACCCAGATTGCTACATACATGCACCATCTCCGTCAGGCCAAAGCCAAGAAGCCACTAGAGGAAAGAACAGGGCCTCTGCAAATCAATGGTCGATCTAGTTCCACGAACTGCTGTTTCATGGACCTCCTTCGATGCCGCTGTTCGCATGTGGTAATCGTGCACAAATTTTACCGGAAGTTTTGCATTGGGTGTTAGGCGTGACGAACAGAAGAAAGGAATTGGACCGACGAGCTGACTCCAAGTACCGCTGCCAGGATGGGTTCGGATGGCCCTGAGGGTGAAATGCTTCTTCCACCTTGACATCATAACGCGTCCAGCGCTTGATGGAAAGATCTTCCTGCGCGTACGTCCAATCGATTGCAGTTATAGAGATTTGGGAGTCAGAATGCTAAGCGCGAACCTTTTGATGACTCGGACCGCCACGATCGACACCGATCGTAGACGACGGGAATGTAACCGAGATCCCGTTGCCCATAGAGCACCAGTTCATAGTGATTGTAGGCACGAAATATCGCTTCGAGCCTCGATGGGCGACGCCACAACCGGTGGCTATACATCTCGAGAAACCGAAGCTGGAACCTTGAAGACCGGCCGCCGCGGCCCGCCACAAAGCCATTTGACGTGACCTCTTTGAGCCTGTGCATGCTCAAATGCTGGTGACCAGGTATCCCGCATGCGCTATCCCTCGCGTTCTGAACAATGTGTCTTTATGTAAAGAACATCTTGCCCATTCAACGTGACCTACTTGTGAATCCGGAACAAGCGCACCGAAAAAAGGCGTGGCGGGCATTTTGACAAACAGGAGCGTCTGAAATTGAAGGCAGGGTCGACAATGTGCGCTGGTCCGTTGAAAGGAAACAAACATCTTTTCGACACCTTTCTGACCAGATTCCAGCAAGATCCTTTCCGAAAGACTCACATGTTCCTTCTTGTGGTGTTGCTCCGTGTCCATTGCACCATCGTTCAGAAAATATCCCACCAACGTACCGGAGGCTTTACCCAGACGACGTCGACAAAAGCCAGAATGAATTGGTATTGTGGATATTGGGACACCAGGTGGACACCAGGTCTCGTCAATTGCAAGGTCCCCGATGATGCCACTTTCCCTGACACACAGGGATCAGTGTATGATGGAATCAAAACGCATAAGGAAGTACATGCCCATGCCCATCGGACTCAGGAATGTCGGACGGTGGTTAGATGGTGGTCATCATTCCACTTTAGTCCTCGGGCACAGGTGTCAACCTCCCAGAGTTTGCAGAGATCCTCGGGAGTCCGTTTTATTCTACCCTGATTTGACGTTGCGATCGTTGTCCTCGGTTTGTCAGGGCTTTCGTCTGGTGAGGTCCTCCAGAGGCCCACATCACGATGGCTCATTGCAACTATGCCTGATGGTTCAACTTAGTTATACCGCGGCCCATTGTGACGCAGGCAATAAACTGAATTCATCATCATCGACCTATTGTGACGAGCAATAAGCGTGTGCACCGCGAGGAATATTATGTGTAGATTCGCTGGGCTTTGCGCATGATCCACGTTCAAGGATTCACGATTCCCACATGTTCGGTGACTGGTGTGTTGTTTTTGATGCCGTCTTTTTGACATATGGACGCTGAGAACTCCGTCGCTGTGATGGGTTCATCAACTTGTGGATGTACTTGGTGAAATTGATTCCACGGAGGCAAGGGTGAGTTATATCCGGTCCGCGGCGGTGGAAATATTGGTTGGATGGGATTGGAGTGGTACCGCCCATTTCGCGCGGATTACAAGTGGGGTCAAAGGCGGGAGGCCAGGAGAGTGAGCAGACCTGGTGCTAGTGGTAGGAACACGCTGATCATGGGTGGTGTGATATTATGCTTCGATACTCGGTGATCGGAACAACTCGGCGCTCCCGACGGTGGCCCAAAGAAGAGAAACGCATCAATTTTGTCGTTGGCGATGTTTTAACCATGGACTTTGTAGGCGTAGAGAAAGAGGACGGAGAACGGAGCCACGTAGAGCGGAATAGACATGCATGACTGTCACCTTGGGCTGTTTGTTCCACGGAGGAAGGTTTTCGAGGCGTACCTGGAAAAAGATGCAGAAGCAAATGTGAAAGGAGACAAATAAACTGATAAAATCCCCACACATGGTGGAACTCCTAGGATCTGGCTCGCCGCATTACACACTGGTTCACGACCCTTAGATCTGATATTTCCTGATCCACGCCGATTAACGACCCGTCCCATTGGCGTGCCCTTTTCATTTTTGGCTTCTTTGCTTCTGAGGAATCCTTTATAAATGCTATGCGAACCGGACAAGAGCAAAGTCTTCCCCGCCTCGTCGATATCATGGCCGACAACTTGTCCTAGTGTGTATCGTATCCTGTTTTCGCGGAACACTCGCTAACCGTTCGCCTAGCCCTGCCCCAGCCACACAATACATCCCAAACCACCAATATTATCCGTCACCGCATGTAAACCATGGCCACACCCATGTCGTGTCACCACCTCCCCGCCCAGAACAGTCGCAGCGCAAACGCCCGAAGTACACTCGCAGCAAGACGGGCTGCATGACGTGTCGGGTCAAAAAAATCAAGGTGCGTCAACACCACCGTTTTTCGCGTCCTTCTGTTGAACCCGGCCTCAGTGTGACGAGACGAAACCGAATTGCATGCGCTGCACCCACGGCCAAAGAGATGTACGACAAGTTATGCTTTCATTGCAAGATTGTCGATCTGATGATGTTTCGGCATAGTGTACGTGGCCAGAAGGGGTACCAGCACGGAAAAAGTCAATCGTCAGGAAAGACTCTGTCGATGGCAGGCCTTCCACGGCAGGTTCTTCCGGCCTGTCGGAAGCTTCAACTCCCCCGACAAGAGAACATACCCCTCCGAGGCGGTCGAGCTCAGACATCGGTCTGATTCCCCTTCCATCACGACGCGTCTCGTGAGTTTTTCAGCAATACCCGAGGACTTGTCTGACCTCCGTTTTCAGCAGCGAATCGTATATTCTGCACGCAGAGTCAGACTCGGCTCGTCGCTTACCGTGAGTCTCCACTGATTTCGGGGATATACAGGACATGACCGTTCGACAGCATCAACCATGACCGTCCATCATCTTCTGGCTACTCCCACCATCCAAACAACAGCTCTGTCCTGAACATGATTCCTGAATCGAATTCATACGCGACACATTCCCGCTATGATAGCTATTCGCAGGGTGCCCATTCTTCTCGCCACAACGGTTTTCGCCCCTTGAATCACGAGCCTGTAGGATGGAATGGCCAGTCTGAATATGTGAACCCTTCTCTCCGCGCTAAATCGATGAGATTCAAACTAACGCCTGCAATAGCAGTTCACTCCACAGGATAGGAGTTTAGTGGCTGCACACATCTCGAATGACCCTCATACTCGCTACCAATAAATGTTGGGACAGGCCTTACCGCGCGATTATCTGGTCGGCTCCTTCAGCTCTGGGACATCGATAACGTTGCGCTACTTGATGTCCGTCGTTCCCCCCGTCTACGAGGGCGTGCACGCCGACCACGATGTGGTAATATACCTGTTTAGACCTCACTTAATGGCTGCGTGTCACTGCGATCCCAGCCTGACCTATTGTCGAATGTCTCCTTCATTCTGAAAATACAGACCCATGACTTTAGATTAATGCCTTCTTCCTTCCCTTCATCTACTACGTCAGGTGTCCTTTTGTCCGTAGCAAGTATGAAAGCCGTCTTCCCTGGCCTGAGTCTGTAATGAACCTGACGCTGACCTGAGTACCGTCCAGTGGCGTCCACAGAGAACGATGCTGCAGCGCAGCGGACCGCGGTCGTCCGCGGTCCATGTGATGTTTTCCACAACATCAAAAAAAAACTTTCACGAAATTTGCTCGTGATGCATGGCCTGGCCTAGAAAGGATAAGTCGTTATATGGCCCAGACGATCGTAAAACGTTGGCAACTGGAAGATAGAAAAAGAGAGAGATCGGTGCCACTTAAGTATGACCAAGAGAACAACATTTGAAATTTCCATCAATCGCCGATACCGATTTACTTGGTAAACATTCCGGGAAAGCTTCTCCGTGGCGAACCCACGTGGGCACCGGGGTGATCGTCAGACGGAGCAAAGCCTAGCCCAGATGTTGTATCCTGCGAGGAGATCGAGACTGTCGAGCGCGTTGACACAAACGGTGATGGATGGGTCACGAGCGGCTCCACACCCAGCTCACTGCTCGGGATTTGACCCCATCGACATGGTTGCCAGGTAATATATATCTGGTAATGTCGATCACCAGGCTCAAGGTCTCATGTCAGCAGATGTGATTTTGTGAGGCAATATATGACCTGCGTTTTCACGGTGTATCACTTACAAGCAAAGATTAGTTCAAGCGATAGCTTTGGAGCCTGCAGGTAGCAAAAGAAGCTCCAGGGCAACGAAAATGAGGCCAAGGTAGGATGCTACCTAGTCGACAAGACGGCGATCAGTAGTTGTGGTGAACACAAACGAGTAAAGGTATCGAAGTCTTGAATGGTCTGTCAAGTTTCAACTCTACCGATGGTCATTTCTTCAGAATTGCCGATGGTTAATGAGAAATGGCTCACCAACGGGGCGTGTACGATTTCATTATCTGGTTCGCCCCGCCGTGTATGACGTTGGTACTTACAAGGAAGACCCTGATTGAGGCTAGCGAAGCATCCCACTGCAGTCGCGCAGTCGCATCCTACTAACTTGTCTGATGATATCGATGATGGCTTTACCCCCTGTATCCCATTGAAAGGATCTATGTTGAAGGCAGGCGTCTGAACGGTGATGAGAAACAACCACCGATACAGCGTCGGTTCCACATCCAGCTTGTAATTGGCTCCCATGACAGGGTCAAACCCGACATCCGTGATGTTGCTTGTCTACTTTCAGCGTGTGTGTTAGAAGTTAGAACCTGTCGAACAATCGAACACGTCTACTATCGACAGGGAATTTTCGAATTTCTGAACGACTTACTGGCAAGAACTCCCTGTGTCAAAGACGACCAAGGAGACTTTGACATTAAGTAGAGAATTCGAAACTGTGTGCGTTATGTACTCACCGGCTGGAGTGATTGATAGATAGAATCAAGACTTCAAAAGGCCTCCAACCAGAGACGTCTTCAAGCGGGACGTCAGGTCAGCATTTACTGTGACTGACATCGGATCCCCTGACTCAGCGGTAGGTAGAGATCATTTGCAATTCAGATCGGTGCCTTTGGAGATGTGAGAGGAATGATTGAAGGGACATAGCGACCTCCTAGCTTCGAAGATGAGGTCGTACAACATTGAAGCTGATGAGCCGGTCGATGGTGAATCCTTCAATCCAACCGTGGTCCTGAAATCAAAGATAAGGCGCCCAGATCAAGGAAGCATAGACTCCTGGCAAGGGACAATAATAGCCTAAGTAGAAGGGCCAGTACTTGTCGTGTCACAAACGGCTCGATGCTTCATGCGGAGACAGGGTAGATGCATAGAATGGCGCGCCCAAAAGTTGCGTCCATAAGATGCACGCGAGATAAAGCAGAAACAGGAATAAAGTTCGTGTCCTCAGCAGGCCTTACGTCGACTCGACCCGTTCGACATCGGCGGAGCTGCCCGTGACCCGCTGGTCGGTAGAAATAGATAGTATGCCGCCAGGCTTGAACATTTGTTAATATTGCCAGAAAACCTGATGAGTTCCGAGTCCCTACGCGTGAGGGAGGTGACGAGCAGCAGTGAGATGGTGTAGGTAAGAGACGCTGAGAGCGATGACGAAGCCAGATCAAAGGAGATTAGATATCGCTGATGTCTAGTTTGACCTCAGACTGAGACACCTTGACGACAAACTTGCAACAACTGGCATGGGTGAGCGACGGCTAGCCGTTGAACTGGATTGTGCTCTTACCACGGCTTCCCAGCTACCTCGGACACAGTCAGTCTGAATGCCCCACACGCGCCACATCAGAACGCGATCGAGGCGTTCGCCGCCGTTCTGCCAAGTATCAAGGCAGAAATAATCAAATCGCGCCACAATTGGAATAAACACGAGCCCAGGATGTGGTCAAGAGCTGCTGGAATTTCGAACGAGGCGCTTACCTCGTTCGATCTGAACAAGGACTTGGTCGAGGTCAGTTCGTTGTCCGAGCATGTCGGATTCAAGTGGAGGCGATGAAGTGACACTCGATACCAAACTGGCAGGTTCGCAGTGGGGTCACATCATACGGAAGCATCATATTCGGCAAGCTTCGGTTACCCGCAATCATCGACGCAGAAGGCGAAGGGTTCGTCCATGTCAGGTAAAATATCTCACAACAAGCGCTCGCCAAAATTCCTGACTGTGATGCACTGTCTAGGATTCACGACCCTCCGAACAGGGTGAGCGACTGTTGGAAAGTTAGGTGGTTTAGCGACTGACTGCCGTTCTACTTTCATTCGATTCAGGGTACTGAAGGTGTCACCTTTCATTCGCTATTTACGCGTGAAGGGCACGACACAGCGGGACACTCTACCTGGCGTGCGATTCAGACAGCTGACACGCCCCTGGAATTTTTCAATGAGTGAGGTGGTAAACAGGAACGTCCATAACTGACCATATACAGTACGAGATTATGAGTGATTGTGATGGGGTGCCGCGCTAGCGTTCTGGTCAAGGAAATTCTATTGGGTATCGCAAGTTTTAGTACACTTTTGGTTGGATTGTACAGAGACGAGAGCCATAGGGCGAGGGACATAGAACCTACGACATCTTGTTTCCTGGCGGCAAAGGCTCGAAGGCGGCATACAGTGATGTGCAACAATCATACAAATGCGCGCGGAAAGTTTGACCATGGAGGGGTTATTTACATATGGACTCGGCTCAGTAAGATCGAAGATTTCGAACGTCCAAACACTAAGAATCCGTGGAGTCTTACAGGTAAGAGAATGATAGAGGACAAAGATGAGAGAAAAAAGAAAGGGGAGCAACAGTAAGAAGGAATCAGGCCTAGCACGCGGCGGGGGAGGTGGTGGGTGGGGAGGAAAGGGGGAGTGGGATAGGGGGTTACGTATCTCGCATATGAGCAAGGATGATGGTGACGGAGACAAAGACAGGAGAGAGAGCCAGTTACTGCTGTAACTGATACATGAGTACGCCATTGTCAGCGACCCACGGATACCCAGCGTCGCCGCCTCTACTGGATAGCAGCTGGAACGGTAAAGATCCTGAAGGATCTCCACCATACGCAGTAACAGACGGAAGGGTCCCAAAATGCTCCAGGACTTGTTTGGTCTTGTGAATTGCGCTCCCGGACGGGAGGAAAGGTGGTGATGGCGTCTTGGGTAAGCACTGAGTCACGTCGGACACATCCAGCCAAGGCCACGAGTCAGAACTGCTGATGCCTGGATAGCTGGCATTGAAGGAACCCATTGCATCGTCCGGGAAGGTCGACATTTGGATAGTACGGTCGCCAGAGCAGGACTCGGTAGAGGATGGCGAGTAGCTGAGGCCGGGCATTTGGGGGCTGGGGCTTTGACTCATCTTGTCTGAGTAATGCAAAGTTGCCGATGTCGACGGACAAAGGTCAATGGCCTGCTAGGATATCATTAGAGTGCTCGAAGTGGAACAAAAGCCTCAGCACGTACATGGGCTGAAAGAGGCTCGACGTGGGTTAGCTGATCAGGGGACATGTCATAGGGCATGGTGCTGGATTGGTTGTATTGGTCGCCGTGGGAGGTTGAAGCATGAGTGGCGGGTCCACGCCAAGGAGCTTGGTCCAGCGATACGACCTTGACTGGGGCGGAGTAGGCCTCTGCAGGAAGGGTCGAGCATCTGCGAAGACTACGGTTGCTCGGCATCCGGGGCGTCGGCAAAGACTCTTCGATTCCCTCTTCCCGCACCAGGAAGTCAGAGGTAGGCGCTACAAATAGAGAGCCTTCGCTCTGAGTTCTCATGAGAGGACGATTCGGAGGAGCGAGAGGAGCGAGGGGCGGAATCGCCTGAGTCAACGGCACCACAGGTTGCTTACCAACCCAAAGTCGCCATTCGAGAGCTTCCCCAAGAGCGCGTTCACAGCGGCCTATTTCGCGGGGAGGAAGTCCAGAGAGCTTGGCCCAGGCACGATTCGAGTAGCACTTGTCTTGAGTAAACTTTGACGCGAGAATCAATGAGGCCAGGAATGCCCGACGTGGGCAGAGAAGCGGAGAGGGAAGAGGAGGAAGGACAGGGAGGGCGGGACCTGCGGGAACCCTCTGGTTAGCTTGACGCATCACGATTTCGTCCAATTGGATAGCATCGACACCGATGCTATCGTGTGCTCGAGCGGTGGGCATCATGTCTTCATCGATAACTTTGTCGGTCTTCACAAGAGAGTCGAGGGGCATGTAGAACTCGGCTTCACGCTCGAGTTCGGCTTCACGCTCGAGTTCGGCTTCACGCTCGAGTTCGGCTTCAGTGGCCGGGGTAATCCGGTCACTGGGATCCGGCTCCACTTTGATGCCCTCGCCGTTCTTCTCCTGGCGGACGAGGTCTGGTACCTTGGACCTAATCGCTTCCAAATAGCACAGGGCTGTTTGGAGAACACATCCTGAGGTGCGAGAGCGCCTGAGGACCTCGTGAACAAAGGATCTAATCGGCACGAGGTTACCGTGCGGACCCAACGTGCTAGCGATATCTTGCTCTGACGGAGAAAATGTTTCAGAGCGGGGCGCAGGTGACAACGACGATGCCGTGAGAGAAGGCGAAGGGCACGTGGAAGGGGAGACGGGGGATGGGAGTTGGGTGTTTCTGTTGGGCTTTGCAAATTTCTGGAGATGCAAAATACGAGAAGTTTCGTCTGGGGTGACCATTGTGCCCACGAAAACGGGGGGGATGTCTTGAGGACGCCATATTTCGCAAAGGGATTTGATGGCTTGATCTTGAAGCGCCCAAGTGTCAGGATGCTAGGACGGTCTGTGAAAAATTAAGGAGAAGATGCTCACCAACTAGAGCATTCTTGTTCCGGTGCTCCTTGAGGAGCGTGGATGGGTTGGTGGGTGATACTTGGCGAATACGATCGAGGTCTGAGGCAGGGGTGGCGATTTGAGGCGATGATGATGATACAGAAGTGGGGGTATTCAGATATGAGGACGTAGAAGATGATCGAGAGGGAGCGACAGAACAGGAAGCGGAAGGAATATTTGTGTATGGTTGCCAGCGTACTCGTCGCGTACGAGTAGCAGGAGGAGCCCGGTGGGCGAGTGAATGGAGTGCGTGCATGGGCCGGATTCTTGAGACTGAGCAGGGGAGATTGAAGAGAGAGATTTAGAGAGAAAGCTGAGAAGAGGAGAGGTTGGGGAAGCAGGAGGCTAGGAAGCGAAATTAGGTGGATTTAGAGTACGCATTGAGGATAATAGTAAAATAGGTGGGACTAGAGCCGGGAAAAGAGACGGAAAAGATAGAGTCGGCATGGTTGGGGCGGTTGAGGGACGGGTGGGCAAATCGAGCTTCAGTAGGGTGGAACATTGCGACTGCTAGTGGTCGCGGACGCCCAAATCAGACGATTTGGACTATCCGATGCAAAGTCTCTTCGTCGACGACGAGAGAGCTTTGTGAAAGAAGTCTGTAGGTTTGTGTGGCGCTGGCTGGAAGTTGCGGGCGGCGAGCGGAAGTCGACGCAGATGAGCTGTGTGTTGTTTTATGGCGCCCAGTCGGAGTCACTCTGGCGGGCGAGTCAGGCGGGCGCCCTCCATTTCTAACATGAGTCAATACGCGCCACATGACTCACAGCGGCACAGCGTGGGTCAGACTCACAGCCTAATCGCGGCCAGTCATCTCTACAAATTGTGCTTATTGCCAGTGCCAGGCGCCGATGCCTCTGTAGTCTCGAAATCATATCAAAATCATCCCAAGCTACCTTCGGCCTATCAATGCTTCTTGGCAACCGCGCAAAATGAATCCTGCGATATCGTTCCGGCTTTGCGCATCTCGGAATACAAAGAGCTCGATATGGTCGACAATGCGCCTTCATTTCACTGCAGCTTCTGCCCAGTTTTCGTCTGAACGCTGGTACAAGTAACGCCAAGGCGCCATGATGTCCCAAGATGGTCACGCTGTGACAGTTGCAATGTAAACGGACACTTGAAGCCGTCATGATGTTGTCCATCTTTCTCTTTTCAACCACGTCGCCCTCTCTCCACACTCGTTCGCTGTCATGAAGGTCTCCTCTGCTATCCTGTCCGTTCTGGCCACCGTTCTGGCCGTCAGTGCTAGCAACCCTCACGACAATCGCGCATTGATTGGCCGGCATTCAAGGATTTCTGCTCGTTCATCCGCACCCGTTGGTAAAGTTGTCAAGAGGAAGCGATGCAAGCCTCGTCCTACGGGCATCCACAACGGCGTGAGTACTACCTGCTTTTCATTACCCTCCAAATTTGCTGATAATACCGTTACAGCCTGGATCTTCACCCGCTCCTGCCCCATCATCGACCAAGGCCCCCTCAACCAGCGTCAAGGCTGCTCCCACTCCCAAGCCTGAACCTAAGCCAGAACCCGCACCCGCGCCCGCGCCTCCCAAGTCAAACAACAATGGACTTTTGAACGTCAAGTCCAACTGTGGTAACATTGGCGCAACCCGTACGTCCGAGCTTTGTTCTTGTTCTACATTGTCATCTATCTAAGGCGCCCTTTGTCCACAGGGCAGATCACCCACACATCTGGTCCCAACGGCGGCATTGATTGGCTCAATTGCGGTGTCACTGGAGGCGGCTGGACCCCTCCGTTCATAAAGGTGTCCGATGTTGTCTCTGTCTCCCTCTCCGGCGCCATCAACTCTGGCAAGGGCCCCTTCTTGGCTTGCTCCAAGTTTGTCCACCTCTTCGAGCAATACGGTGGACAGTTTGGTATCCCACCCATCATGCTCGCGTCGTTCGCCATGCAGGAAAGCTCTTGCAACCCCAATACCGTTGGTGGTGGGGGTGAACAGGGTTTGATGCAAATCACGAAGGACAAGTGCGGTGGCGCACCGGGAGGGAACTGCCGTGACCCTGTATGTCGACTTGCTCCATCCTATCCTTCTTTGCCACTAAAAAAATCGGAATCTAGGATTTCAACATCCGCACTGGTGCCAAGTTCTTTGCGGACACCCTGAACGGCAACGGCGGAGACCTGCTCTTGAGCATTGGTTCTTACAACGGCTGGCGCAAGGGATTGACCGTCGTATGTGTTTCCACATCTTCGATTGCGTTACACGAGCTAAGCGTTTGTCTTCTAGGGCCAGGCCACTGCTGCCGCTAGGTCCTCCTGCTGCAGATGCCAAAACAATCTTGACTAGTACGTCTGAATGACCTGCTGTCCGAACCTCCACTGATGTAATGGCTATTTCCCAGTCTGCACCAATTCCTTAACGGATGGATGCAAAACATCAACGCCTATGACTCCAGCCTCCGCCTCGGCAAGTTCTTCAACTTGGATGTCTGCAACTAATGCGCCAACGTAATTCACGACCACCGTCCTAACGCCACTCGTTTGTCTCCATGTTCGGCCGATTCCCGTCGCTCGCATTGCATGCATACGACACACAACCCGGAGTATAATCTGTGCCAGCGGCATAATTATCATCACATATACCCATTTTTTTCTCACTATATTGTCATTTACCTGCTTCCCAGGGGGAGTAGGTACGGTCATGTTCGATACATGCTTGAGTAGTACTATCCTCGTTAATATTATGTGCGATATGTCAAATAACAACGCCTATGAACTTGATCGATCGTAATCAGGTTTTCGGCAAGTTTGCCACGCGTCACTGTGAGAACGATTTCTCAGTTTCTTGCCTTCTACATAATACGTTGAGGATGAGCGACACGTCCGGCTCTACATCTCCTGCTTCGTCGACCTCTACACTTCCATCGTCTTTACCATCCCCCGAGCTCAAAAACCTATCCTTGGAACCAACGGCAGTATCAGAGGAAGATAAGGCGGAGGCACTACGCCTTAAAGGAGAGGCAAATAAAGCATTCACCAGTATGTGGGCGCTTAGCCTGTCTTCTCAAATACCAAGCGCTTATCATCCATGGTTCGCTCATCATCGTCTTGTTCTCGCGTTAATCACGCGTCGCGCGATCCTGATGCACAGGCCATGATTTCCCTTCCGCCGCCAGCCTCTACTCTCAGTCGATAGACCAGAACCCGAACGAGCCGACGGTATGGTGTAATAGAGCCTACACGCGGATGAAGCTGGAGGAGTATGGATATGCCCTCTCGGATGCCAGTCAGTCTTTTATGTCTACTCACATCATGATCTGTTTTCCCGACGCGAATCATAGCACGCGCTATCCAGCTCGATCCCCGATATGTCAAGGCATACTACCGGTGCGGGTGCTTCACGAGGTTCCTTTGAGTGTGCACTGACCTTGAGTGTGCGGGAGGCAGTCGTGCGACATGTTATATGCAGATATTGAAGCCCCAGTCTGCGGTGGCAGATTTCAAGAAGATATTGGCGATTGAGCCGAAGAATGAGAGTGTCCGGGCGCAGCTGGTGTCGACCCAGAAACTTATACGGAAGATCGAGTTTGAAAAGGTGCGGCGAACTATGCTGCTGCAAGCATCTTTTAATTAACGATCACTGAACAGGCGATCGAGGTAGAGGGAGAAAAGAGTCCCGTGGACAGGTGCCACGAGATCATCGCAGAAGGTCAGATTTTGCAACGCCTTTTCTCGTATTTCGATCCTCTCAATCCTTCCGCCCCAGGTGGTTGTGATGTGGAAAAAACATACGCTGGTCCGAAGCTCGCGCAGGAAGACGGCAAGTTCAAGATAACGCTAGAATTTATCAAGGCTATGATTGAGTGGTTCAAGGAGGGGAAGATGCTACCGAAACGCTACGTCTGGGAAATTGTTTTAGGGGCACATGAGCAGTTTGCGAACACGGATAGTTTGATTAATGTGGACTTGAAGGACGGAGTGACGTGCGATGTTATCGGGGACGTTCATGGTGTGCTGCATTTTGCCCTGAAAATTCTCATGGCTGACCTTGTGGCGTTGAATAGGACAATTCTACGACATGCTTCATTTGTTCTCTTTGACGGGTGAACCTAATGAGAAGCACTACCTACTAATGAACGGTGATCTGGTTGACCGCGGATCTTGGTCTATTGAGGTCATCCTGACTGCGTTTGCATACAAATGTGAGTGGACATTTGATTGTTTGGTTGCTGCCGTCAGGTTTTAATTAACTCTGAATAGGGCTCTACCCCAACTATATGTTTATCAACAGAGGAAATCACGAAACGAAGGACATGAACCGCACATATGGTTTCGAGGGCGAGGCTAAGCACAAACACGGCGAAATGTCCTACAAGGTCAGTGCGTAACTACTTCATGAGAATCCCTCCTGACTTACGGAGCGTACAATTGGCAGCTCTTTGCCCATGTTTTCACCACACGTGAGTTTTTCCAATAGCTTTCACTCTGTAATTATACTCTAAAAACTATTATTGTCCAGTACCCCTCGCGACTCTTGTGAGTGCGACCAAAGCACCAGTAAAAAATGTAGGGAGGCCCCAGCCCCCCATACTATCGCCACAAGGCCTCAAACGATACTTCGTGGTACACGGAGGGCTCTTCAGCAAGGACGAAGTCACTTTAGAAGATATTCGCAAGATCGACAGAATAGGCAGACAACCCGGGCAAGATGGCCTCATGTGTCAGTCTCTCATTCCCATTCTTTCCTTTGTGCGCCTTTTGAATATCATGTATCAGGTGAGTTGCTCTGGACCGACCCTCAAGACGCACCTGGACGCGGCCCAAGCAAACGAGTGAGTGTGTTTTTACTGGTGCTGTATGACACCGTTGATTTATTCCCGTAGGGTGTCGGAATCGCATTCGGACCCGATGTCACTAGGAGATGGTGTACTTTGAATGGTGTCTCTGGCATCATCCGGAGTCACGAAGTTCGACAAGGTGCGGTCAATCTTATCATTGCAAGAGTCATCTTATTCATTCCGAGTAGATGGATACCAAGTGGAGCATGATGGCCTTTGCACAACTGTAAGCAACGCTTGCACAGGATTTCCATGATGCAACATTGCTAATGCGGCTTATGTAGGTGTTTTCGGCGCCGAACTATGTCGACCAAGGAGGCAACAAGGGAGCGTTTGTAAGTAATTTTCCTCTTTTCTTTTTTGCCCTCCGATGTCAAATGATTTCCAGATCCGCATCGACGCTGCTGGAACGCAACAGTACTTCCAATACGAGGCGATGCCTCACCCACCTCTGAAGCCCATGGCGTACGTCCAGGGTGGACTAGGCAGCATGTTCATGTAGGATTCAGATGTATGAGGCAATGTAGACATCATCTAGATATTCCAATCGATTCACATGTTACGAGGGATACGTCCTTCTTTCCTGTAACATCATTTTGAAGAAGACCTTTGAGAGGTGTGAGTGGTGAGCGTGTGAATTTACTTCATAAATACTGGGACTGAAATTACCCTTACATCGTTCAAACGTTCACCCTCGATCTTGGAACTCTGCGTGGCACCAACATCTTCAGGGCACACCCATCATGGACAAAACGAAAATGAGGCTGGCAGCGTTCTTCGACAACGACGAAGAAGAGTCTTCGTTCCCAGTGCGACGGATAGAGTTATTGTCCTACCCTCTTCACACTTACCAACCCTTGCCTATGAACTAGCAAAAGACAGTTGATGATGCAAAGTTGTCACAATATACTGCTGGTAAAGTGCGAAAATCTAAGAGGGAGAAGGACCAGGAGGCTGCTGAGGCGAAGAAACGGGAGGAAGAGGCCAATGCGGCGAAGGCATATGCCGAGTTTATCGATGCGTTCGAAGGAGAAGGTGTAGGGAGGAAGAAAGGCGGCACCAGCTTCGTTAAGGCAGAGTCGAACACATCATACGCTCCCGACAAGGCTTTTCCAGATCGTCAACAGCGCCCAGGGCCCCCAACGAACCGAGTGTGTAACATTATTTTATTTCCCTTCATCATTCGCACTGAACTCGCCGACCAGTCACCTTCGCCGTCCGCTGCCCCGAAACCGAAGGGTAAAAGGGCCATGGATGCATTCTTGGAAGAGATTAAGAAGTAATGTCTTATACTGCCTGAGCACAGCTTCAGAACTAACAGGAATATCTCCAGGGACCAGGCTGACCGGGAAGCCAAATATTCACGACATGGTATGCATAATTCACCTCCATTCTTTGAGTTCGCGTCGAATGTTGGGCTTCGATACAGCACACGGGCACGGTCGTTCAGTGACTGCACTGGCTGGTAGGAGGCTTGCTTGCCTCGTCAGAAATGTCCATATACTCAACTTTGATCACAGCATATGAAGGCCAAAGCGGCAGCAAGGATCGAGGAGACCCACAGGTATGCTAATGAGCAGCCCACTTCCTTTAGCATGATTTTTGAAGAGATGTCAACCAGACCTCCAACGTTTTCGTTGCAAATTTGCCGCCCCATGTCACAGAGCAAACGTTGGGCAATTTCTTCGCAAGGGCAGGTCCTGTTGGCTCCGTGAGTGCAATTGGGACGCTCTTCTACACTTCACTTAACCAAATCCTTTCGAAACAAGGTCAAAGTCATGTGGCCGCGCTCAGACGCATCGATGGGCCCAGGTGCCGATATGACCGCTTCGCGCCGAGCAAAGACTACTGGGCTTAGTGGTTTCGTTTCATTCATGAAACGGAAGGATGCTGAGCGAGCGCTTCACGAGTTCGACGGGTTTGACTGGGGAGGTTCCGTTTTACGAGTTGGATGGAGCAAAGCCGTGCCAGTGGCAGCAAAACCGCAATATGGTTTGTGAAGTCTTCTTGACTGTATGGGCCATGCTGACAACAGAGTTAGTCTCCGAGGAAAGCAGCAAAGCAGGACAGTGGACACGAAGCCGGAGTCGAAGTCGCTCCAGGGATGCAAGGCGCTCTCGTTCTCCGCCTCGTCAACGAAATCGGTCTCGTAGCCCGTTATGGAATCGAAGTCGTTCCCGGTCACCGCGATCACGAAGGTCTTCACGTCGTCGGAGTCGCTCGCCCCGTAGGCGCTTTTCTCGCAGTCCTCAGAGTCGCGGCCATATGGAGGAGGAGGAAGCAGTAACAGATACTTTCATCCGCGCTGTTGCAGCAGAAGTAAAGGGCCACGATGCAAAGTATGAGGAATCTTTGCGCGAACGTGAACGAAACAATCCCAAGTATTCTTTCCTTCTTCATCGGGATGTGAGTAATTTTGTTCTGTCTGGGTCTTCTGCACTCACTATCCGCAGCATCGCCGTCATGCATTTTATCGTGGCCTTGTTGAATCCGAACAAGTTTTACAGCCCGAGTTCGATGACGAGGCAAGCCTCACTCACACCTCCCGACTGTAACGGATCGTGACATTTATCGTTTAGGGCTATAATTCTGTATACTCGACCGATTCAGCCGAGGATTCGGAACGGGAAAGATCGCGGAAAAATGCCCTTGGAAGACTGGCCCGTCGCAGATTCGAAGCGATGCTCCGTGCTCTGTCGGGTAAACGAGGCGAAATGGCTCGATGTATGGCGTTCAGCTTGGAGCATGCTGAGGCCGCTCATGAGGTATGCGCCTGAGTTTCTAGATGTTGATATTGTTGACTAATTTTCATTACAGGTAGCCGACATCATCGTGTCGTCGTTACTTGTGGATGGGACTGCAGTCCCACGCAAAGTGGCGCGGTTACACTTGATATGTGACATCCTCCACAACTCAGCTGCGGCAGTTCCAAGCGCGTGGAAATTCCGCCTTGAATTCCAATCCCGCCTTGGGATTGTCTTTGACCACCTGGCAAACATCTACCATTCATTCCCTGGGAGAATAACGGCAGAAACATTCAAGAAGCAGATTACCGCAATAGTCGACATCTGGGAGGATTGGATTGTTTTCCCTCCGGACTTCACGACTGAGCTGCGACTGCGGCTAGATGGGGCAGTTGTGGAAAATACGCCTCAACAGTCCACCGCCCCTGTGGAAACTGCTGCGAAGAGGGAGGTATACACCTCTCGCTTTAAAGCAAGTACTTTCAAACTAGCCGCTGCAGAAGAACCCGCGACCTCACACGACGACGACGGCGAACCCATGGAGGTAGAAAGCGATGTTGATGGGGAGCCTGTGGACGATGTTGATGGGGAACCAGCCGACGATGTGGACGGTGCGCCGCTAGATGGTGATGCTGATGGCGAGCTGGTCAACGACGATATGGATGGAGAACCCATCAATGACAACGTCGACGGGGAGCCACTGGAGGAGGACCTCGATGGTGCTTCTCTCGACGAAGACGATGATGGCATGCCAGTTGATGACATCGATGGAGAAGCAATATAGGGAATGTGTTCTTTGTACTTACAGCAATCACTATTTGTTGTTATCTTGATGCAGCGTTTGGTATGAATATATGATTCCTATGAGTATGATACGCCCCATCCTTCCTAGTAATTTAAATCCAAACGGTGGTTATCAGTATATATGCGCCTCAATCCTGGTAGCGACGTTGAGGACGACCCGGTGTAGATGCTATTCTAATAATGGCATCCTTCGCAGCTATAATAGCAGATTCAGAACCTTGATGCCAAGTTAGAATGGTATTATTTAGCGGCTTATGACTTGACTTACCTATGATAACAATAGTGTTGTCATCCCTGCCGACGGTGATATCGGCGCCGGTCTCGTTACGGAGACGTGCTACGTTGGCGCCTTTGGAGCCAACAATCCTGGGGAAAACGGACCTGTCAGGGAGGGTAAGGAAGCCAACATGCGACATGCGCTGTGCATTCTCAATGGCATCCTGGATCGCTTTCTGCGCGCGTTCCAGACCAGCCTGATCGCGAGCCTTGAGAGTCCAGGTAGAGTCTCCGTCTTCTGCGTTCTGGTAGTTCTCGACAACTTCCCACTGAACGCCGGCGACTTCATCCTCAGGTTCGTCGATACGGGCGGTCGATGCATCCCCTGAAGTAGGCTTGGTGGGTACAGCAGATTTCGAGGGTTGCTTCGACTGGTCAACCGAAACACCGAACGAACGCAGAGTACGGAAGAAACTGCCCTGCTGAGAAATGACGTGGTGGAACTTCAAGGGAACGGAGACAGTATCGACGATGCCTTCAGGTGTGGGAGGTTTGATTTGGCCCTAGACTCCTGGTAAGCGACCTGGATAAGAGGCAGACCAATAGGATATTCACCTTGAGCTCCTCGATTGTCGCCTCGGCGGCGGCACGAGAACCGGAAACCTTGACGAGGTTTGCCGCATCCACCTCGCCAAGATCAGCAAGATTTTCGGGCTCGCCGACCTGGTTGTACGAGCGAGAGCCGGGGAACTGAATCTGAACATCTCTCTTGTTCTGGAGATCATTGAGATGTTGTCCACCCCTACCGATGAGAGCACGATGCTGGACGGCGGGGATCTCGACACCAAGAATGACACGGTCACGAAGCACGGCGACCGCCTTCTCGAGTTCCACCTTCAGCTTGTTGACCAGCTTGGGCTCACCGCGAAGCTTGACTTCATCAGAAGGTTCGCCTTGACGAGGGCTAACATGGATATAAGCCAACGTATAATCGTAGAGGTATTCAAGAAACTCACAATCGGATGAGACCTGCTTGGAGGCGGGGATCTGAAGGACCTCCAACACGGGTGACGAGTTCCTTGAGACCCTGACCACCAGCACCAATCAAGGTGCGATGGTACTTGCTCTCGACGGCAACCGTGACGGTAGTCTCTTCAGCGACCTGGTCAGCGATCGCAAGAATCGCGGCCTTGGCGGCGTTGATGGCCTTCTTCGTTCCACGAACAGTGATGTTGGTGACAGAACCACCGTCCTCGGACTTGTCGACGTCAATCTGGGCCTCGGTGCTGTCCTTGATCTCATTGATGGACGCTCCTCCCTTGCCGAGGATACGAGCGACCGAGCGGTTGGGCACAGTGAACTTGAGGATGTTGTTGGTCTCCTTCTCGAACTCGACGGCCTGGCATGCGAACATCAGTTGCGTGATCAGAGAAGTTTCAAGGATGGGCAGCCTTACATCCAAAATCTCGGATTTGGCAGCTGCGACACCTTTCTTGCCACCCTTGATGAGGACCTCGTCGGATTTGAGCTGCTCCCTTGTCTTGTCGCCATCTGCTGACTGGCGGGGAAAGGTGATCTTGACGGAGTATTTGTCCTCGAGACGGATTGCATATTTGCCGCTTTGACCAATAAGGGAAGCATGGTACTGGCTGGGAATCTTGAGGACCTCAGAGGTTTCGTCGGCCTATAGTGTTGTTAATTAAACGAATGATTGAGCATCAAAACAAATTAAAGGACTCACAAGTCTCTCGATTTGACTCAAGATACGCTTCTTAGCCTCTTCAACGTTCTCCTTTCGTCCAGTAATCTTGACTTTGGACTTCTGGTGAACGGCTTTCTTCTTCTTGCCACCCTCCTTTTCCTTCTCGTCAACCTCATCGGAAACATCGACCTTGACACCGAGCTGATCGCGGAGCTTGTTGACACCAGCACCTTGGGCACCGACGATGCGTCCAACGTATTCCTTGTCAATGTCAAATTCGATGGACTAGAGTAAAGATGGTGTTAGCAGCCAAAAAAGATCAAAAGTGTGGCCTAACGAACGTAGCTGTTGACAATCTCGTCGTTCTTGGCGTCCTCGACGATCTTGAGAATTTCCGCGACGGCCTTGTCAACATCCGCACTAGAGCCACGGACAAGGATAACGTCGTTGGTGGATTCATCTCCAGCCTCTGCGCCGACCTTGATTGAGAGGGTCTTGTCTTCACCGATCAGACTAAAAGTCAATTTAGCAAGGGTGAATCTTGTCGAGGAGAAGACGGAACTCACGCATTCAAGGTGGTGCCACCAGTACCGACGACGGCCTCGTGCCAGCGGGCTTCAACGGTGACCTTCTTGCTCTTAACATCAGCAGCGTCCTTTGCGAATTTAAGGACCTCCTTCTCGACGTCATCGAGATGCTTCCTCTTGTCGTCAGGATTGAGCGATGCTGAGGGTGACGAGGGATCATAGACGAGGGTGACCGTAGAGAGCTCCGCCTCCTCATTCGGGAAGATAACCAAGACGTTGTGTGCATCGTGGAGCTGCTTCAACTTCTTAGCATTCTTTCCGGTGATGATACGGTGGATGAGCCAGTCAATGTTGAGAGACCTGGTGCCGCCAATGAGCTTGCCAATAAGCTCCGAGATCTGCCTGACGACGGCGTCGACTACAGGCTTCTCACCAACAAGGTCGATGTTGAGACTTTGCGCCTTCTCGACGGTAGCGGGGGTCGGGAAGAAGACCAAAACACCGGGGTGGGCAGAGGTCAGATTCTGTGCGTACTGGATGCGAACCATGTATGTAAGGATTTGCTTCGAGGTGGCGATGGGTCCAGGGAGGGGGAACTCGTGGATGTACTGGGAGTTGGCGCGCTCGATGACAGCTGCGAGACCGGCGGACAAATCGTTGCCTTGGCCCCAAACGACGACCTCATCGCTGGGATCGTCGGGACCCGCAACGAGCACGGTGATCTTGCTCTTGGCCAAAAGTTCCTCGACAGCCTTGCCGACAAGAAGACGGTGCTGACGCTTTGGGAGGGAAATCTTGAACGAGGCGAGGCTGCCGCTGAGGCCCTCGATGGTTGCCTTGATGGTTTCGACCACGCGAACAACCGCCTCACGGTCGCCGCTCACAGTAATCTCACGCGCAGCCGAGTTGAGAGCCAAGTGGACTTCACCACCTTCAGCGGCGGCCAAGAAAGCGGGCCTCCTAGCGATGACAAATGGCAGAACGTGGGCAGGAATGTCGCGAACGCGTTGAGTGGCCTTGGAGGTTTTCGACGCGATGATCTGTTTCAAAAGAGCCTGGGCTTCATATGCGAGGGGCTGGGGACCGGTGAGTGTGACTGGGACGGTGGGTTCCTCGTCTTCATCCACCGAGGAAGGGGTAGCCTTGCCAGACGCAGAACCGTTTGCGTGACCGTTGCCATTTGGAACAGCAAGAGAGTCCCTGGGTGGAATGTCGACTCTGACGCCGGTCTGATCCCGGATAGCCTTGAGGGTAGCGCCTGAGGGGTGTAAGCGCAATGTATCTATGAATAAATGTCGGAGCTACCTTTGGCACCAATGATGGACGCTATGGTCGACGCCGGGGCTTGAAGAACCAAGGTGATCTACGTTGTTCTAAACATCGTTGAATTTGGAGAGCATGAGCGTAAAGCTTACCACGGGACTGAGGAGTGCGAGCAGGCTGCGCTTGGCCTTGTCCAGTTCCTTTTCGCTTTCGGCCTTGATGTGGAACGTAGTCTGGCGAGCCTTCTGGTTTGCAGAGGCCTCCACCTTGACCTTATATTTTGCCATGACCTGTTTCATAATCTCTCCAAGCGTAGCCGGCTTTCCGTCTTTGCCCGTGTTCGAGAGATCGATTGCAGACAGAGTGAACGAATCCGCAAAAACGGGTGTCTTGACGACAGTGGGCTTAATACGGGGGCCATTGGAAGAGCCCCAGGCCGACTTGGTGACGTTCGAGGATGCGGGAGTCGATGACGCGAGCGAGGGAAACGCAGACTGCGAATCCGTGTCCAGTTCGAGCTCAGCAGGCGCCGAAGCCTTAGGAGCCCTGGGAGTGGGATCAGCGAGAGACGGGAACGGGTCGGGTGCGCCTTCAAGTTGGTGCCTCCTCTACAGAAATTATTGTTTAGTGAAGCCCGAAGATTATTCGGGGAAAGACGCACCTGGAGGTCAGCAGCAGAGAGAGCCATGGTGGTCGGATTACGGGTGTCCGGAGAACGATGCCTTTGACGGGGAAAGACCTGTACGGGGGATTAGAGAAATGCCTCCCCAGAAATAAGAAATGTGTGTGGTTTGTAGAAAGTTGCGCCGCAGTCCAGTCAGATCATTTACATACGACATTGACCGTGCGATTTTTTTGACGTGGCACGGCCGGCCCCCGTGTGTCGAATTCCGATTCTGAAAAGCCTGGCCCTCGCTGTACTACAAGCATCAAAATTAAATACACGTTTGATCCCAGAGGCCCAGGTTTCTCTCTGAGTTTCCAGGTCTGCCTGGACCAATTAATTGAACGTTCCATGAGGAGGAGAACGCGCGTCGCAGTCGTTGCTGATCAATTCCGCAGCCACGTGACATCGGGAAATTTCAGATCGACGTGTCCTGCGGCGAAGCAGAATCCACTGCCAGATTGTTGCGCTCGGTGCACTTATAATTCAGCCCCCTTTTCCATCGACA
This sequence comes from Asterophora parasitica, assembly GCA_018282005.1. Lineage (NCBI taxonomy): Eukaryota > Fungi > Basidiomycota > Agaricomycetes > Agaricales > Lyophyllaceae > Asterophora > Asterophora parasitica. The sequence goes on along the minus strand of JABCKV010000002.1, from coordinate 432,144 downwards.
AACATCTCTGGTTGTTGAATTCCTGCCTGGAAAACCCGTTGTCCCATGAAGCCGACACTGCGAGCATGCACCCTAGCACTGCTTCTCGACGTCATAGGGCAGGCCGTTCATGCATCATCCCTCCTTTCGGACACTCTAGTTAGAAAGGGTATCCAGGATGTGTTAGAACATCAGCCAGTGAAGCATTCGGAATGTAAAAACACCAAGGTGTGCGCGTTTCTACTTTCGCCTGGACTGGAACCCTCAGACCACGCAGCCTACAGGCCCGATAGAGACTACAACGTGCGATTACGAGACAGTGGAAAGTGTAAACAAAGAGCTGTTCAGCAATCTTTCAGAGCTTGTGAACATGCCATTCTTCAAATACTTCCAGGTGAGTACCTTCGCAATCAGCTTACACTCGCCTCAATGACGCCATAACATGTCAGGTCGACCTATATCGCGAATGCCCGTTCTGGAATGAGTATGGGTCCTGTACCAACCCAGGGTGTTCAATAACAACAGTCGACGAGGTCAGGAGCGTCTTCTCATCGTGTCCTGCGTTACTGACTATCAATGCAGAGCGACGTTCCAGAAAAATGGCGATCATCAACGCTCAGCAAGGTCGAGTTGTCATCTATTGACAAGGTATGTGTTTGCATTCGTCAAATATCCTTGAACTCCAATTTAGCTTCTCACTGATACCTGTCAGCGCCATGAGCTACCTGGATGCTACTATCGGGACTCTGACTTCTGCTTCCTGGACGACAATACAGGTAGGCACAATTTCTAACAATGCTGGCCATTTTGCTCATTGCGCCACAGAGGGGGATTATTTTGACCTTTCAACCGTGCCCGAACGTTTCACCGGATACTCTGGACCAGACGCACACCGAATATGGCGTTCAATATATGAGGAAAACTGCTTCGGACTATCTGAAATGAATCTCATGGGTGGGAAATCACCAGCGCCTGTATCTCTCCCCGATTCCATCTCGGAAGCGTTCAGAGAGAAAGACGATGGGATTGATCATTCTGAGCACTGCCTGGAGAAGAGAGTATATTACAAAGTCATCTCAGGTGCGTGCCGCTCGCGACTTTAAAACCATAGTGAGAACTAACAGTTTTTGTAGGCTTACACGCGTCAATATCAACACATATATGTCTCGATTATCTCAATCAAACGACGGGACAATGGGTAAATGATCTTAACGGCCTTTCTTTAGAGTGGCGCGCTAACAGATTTGTAGGCACCAAATCTAGAATGCTTCATTAGCAGGGTGGCATCACATCCGGAACGCCTGCAATACATGTACTTCAACACTGTCCTCCTGCTTCGCGCCGTTTCGCGCCTGGGCCCTTATCTTTCGGCATACGATTACTGCTCTACGGGTACTCATGAGGACGACCAAGAAACGCTATCCAGGATATCCAAAGTCGTCAACATTGCCCAGAATGTTGGGAAGTTCGACGAAACAGTCCTTTTCCGAGGAGAGGATGCGAATGTAGGCGTTTCTTTTTCCGTTGAAGCTTGTCAAGTACCGACATTTTCTGTAGATACTGAAGGAAGAGTTCAAGACCCACTTCCGGAACGTCACTCGCATCATGGACTGCGTGGGGTGCGGCAAGTGCCGCTTGTGGGGTAAAGTCCAGACGACGGGTTTGGCAACGGCGATGAAGATTCTCTTCGAACTCGACGAAAAAGCTCTTGAGTAGGCCTCCAGGTCATCTTGCAGACGACGGATGCTGACATGTAATACAGCCCTTACTCCAACGCTAATTTGCTTCAACGATCAGAAGTCGTCGCCCTCATAAATACCCTCCACCGGTTCGCGGAAAGTCTGGAAGCCGTCGAAAAATTCCGCGCCATGTGGTCTGCAATGAGCTCGTCGGATTCAGAGGATCTCATCAGTAAAACGGAATCACACTCAGCGGCCAAGGTATGTTGTTACTCTTTTTCGTAATCACCCCGACTACAAATCGGCCGTTACAGCCGCGACCATCACCTCAAGTTGGGCGCGATCCGCTCGTGAATGTCTTGGAGGAGGCAAAAATTCGGCTCGCTTCCCTGTTTCGTGTGTGCAAGAACAGCACAGTAGACTGTCTGGGAATCTTGTTGGACTGTGTGCATGGAGGAATGAACGCTCTGCTGTCGATATTTAAACCATCTGGAAAGGAACACGGGCCTGGGGCCACACATGGAGACTTGTAACTGTATACATATGCTAGCAACACACAATGTACCATACTGCATCTAACGTATAATTTCTCTGAGGTTTGAAGTTTGAAGCTATGTATTCCCGAACTGCGTTACATAAGTAACTAAGGTAAGACATACCCCGCTGGGAAAGAGTCGTCGGTGAGGATATAAGCAAGGAAAGGACAGAAATGAAGAGTAGAGTAAAGTAAGGACAGAAGGGCAAGATGGGTCGTGTTACGTAAGGGCGGCCGAGATTTGTCTCAACGGTTGGCACCGCAAATCCCACGTTGCCTCTCTCCCAGCTTTCATGCCGTCGTCGAGCACTCTGGCTGAGCGCTGCTGATCCAACCATGATCATATTGGATGAAGAAGACCAGCAGAGATCCAAGGAGCTCAATGATCCCTTCAACGCTGGTCCTACCCTGCGCTTCCCGGAGAAAGCTGCACTACGCTCTGAGTCTCCTCTGCCCGACTACGAGACATCCGAGGCTCGTCAAAAGCTCATAGCGAGGGCGCGGTCGTCCAGGAAGGTTGTGGACCCCAGGCTATGGCGTGCCATACTCATTGCGTTTGGTATCTATGTGCTGCTATCGATTGTTATTGGGGTACCAATCATCCTGGTGGTACGTGCTGCCACACGCTTTTTTTGCCTGCATTTGACCCTAATATGTGACTTTTATTTACAGAAGAGACAACAGCAAGAGGACACTGCCATCAACTTTGGGCCGCCGTCATGGGCCAATGACCCCGATACCGGGACGGCAATAAGCATTTCGGGTGCAAATGTCTGGGCTCTCGAGGACACCGCGAAATGCGAATGGGACTACATAGGGTCGTATGGCCCATCATCATTTTCTGCAAAGTGCGTTGCTCAAGTTCTGGTTCTCTGAGCTACCTTTGATCTGACTGGATTCCTCTGCAGCATCCAGCACACACTTAATTTTTCCGGCTCCTTCTACATACGCTCCAACGTCTCTACTATCACCGCAAACTCGAGCTACTCGAATGGGCATTTGATCGTGGATATCAATCCAGACAAATCGGCCACGAAAATAGTGTTCAAAGTGGATGCGTATGCGTCCACCGAGGAGCTACTCCGCCAAACATCTGCGTGTTTCGTCGACTCAGGAAACAACAGAGGGCTCTCCGTCTTTGTACGTCACTTTGGCCCAATTGAATCTGATGGCCTCTCATCTAAACGCAATGCAGGTTTCGAGGCCACTGCGAAACTCTGACTTCGTCAGATTCAACATAGAAATCCTCCTACCCAGCAACAAGAAACGAACAAACATTCTCGAGAACTTCGTCACATATCTACCGTGGTTTTCGCATTCATTTGGAGACTTGGAGAATCATCTCCTGTTCAAGAACCTCATCATCGAAGGGGCGGGCCTTCCAGTTAACGCCAAGGTAAGTTTCACCACCCCACTCATTCACCAAACGGCGTTTTGAGGTGTCTCCATTCTAGTCGTTAAAGGGATCCAAATTATCGGTGAAGAATGCTTACGCCGATATCATTGGAAGCTATCATGCCACGACATCTTTGTCCTTGGATGGCATTAAAGGGTGCGTTGCTCCACTACTGACAAAACAAACCAAATTGACGTCGTCATTAGTGACATCGACGCCAATGTCACCTTGGAACACCTCTCAACGGCAATTAGCCCAACCACATTATCCTTGGATACTGGTGATGGGTGCGTTAACTTCCACTTTCTGAAAACCTGACCAGAAACACTCAATCGCTTTACAGTGGAATCGATGCACGGATAACACTGGTTGCACCATCCACACGACCACCACCGCACAACTCTCCATATATATTCGTCGCCGACATCCGGACTTTCAATGGTCCGTTAAACATCCGGGCCACCAACGAGAAGACGACGCCACCGACACCCTTGCAGTTCACTTTGCAAAACCCTGATGGGGACACAAATCTAATACTCGACCAGAACTACGAAGGAACATATAACGTTCAAAGTAAACTGGGAAAGGTTTCTGTACGAAAACCGTACTTTCCTCCATCGATGGATCCCCTTGGTCAACGGCGATCGCGGGCATACCAGACAGAGCAGCAGGGTTCCAACCAGGTCTACGGTTGGGTGGGATGGGGGAGACGGCCGATGTATGGCGATGGTGTCATCCAGGGGCAGGTGAAGGTCACGACATCTCTGAGCCCCATTTTGCTCCAACTTGGTTCTGCATCAGACTCATGAGGACGGCATTGTAGCAGTATCACGCCCTAGAACAGTAGCATGTAAAAGTAATCTCCAACTGACGATTTTTGTATACCCCAGTCTGTATGCATCTATATATTTTCTCACAATCGATCATTTCGCAACAAAGATTGGCTAGCGCCACCTACCGCCACCTGCTCAAACATGTGTCCTATCCTGCGGGAAAAGTCTGCATACCAAGTGTTACCAAGAAGTTTCCGCTGCGGGAGACTGCCCGAAAGACTTCGAGCATGCGAGTCCGACGGATTGCGTGATATTGAACCATCGCGCGCACGTCATTCTTACCTTGTCGTTATACAAAATGCCTCCAGTTTTCATTTCTGAAATCAAAATCACCTCCTTCCATCCGCTAAGCGTGTACAGCAATGGCCAACTCTCCTCATGGCGGCGTCCTCAAGGTCCATTCCCTGTTACCTTGAGGCCTTTTATCGCGATCTAACTTCGTTTTCTACAGGACCTTGTGGCCAGAGATGCGCATATCTCTGCCGAGCTCAGGGAAGAGTCCCACTCACTCCCTGATCTCGTCCTTACCGAGGTGAGTTGATTCCGTTGCGTTGATGTCGATCATGAACTCATCGATCATTGTAGCGTCAACTCTGTGACCTCGAGCTAATCACCAATGGTGGTTTCAGCCCTCTCGAGGGATTCTTGAACGAGCGCGACTACACGAGGTATTATCATCGTTCATATCCAGTGTGTACATGCCTCGTCTAATCCCGTCGTAGCGTCGTCGATACCTTGAGATTGTCGGACGGCACACTGTTCCCTATTCCTATCACCCTCGACGCGTCCCGGGAAACCATAGACAAGCTTTCAATAGCTCCTGGTTCGCGTGTTACACTTCGGGACCCTCGTGACGACGAGCCTTTGGCCATTCTCACAGGTTGATTTAACTCTCAGAACACGTACCCTTTTCATGCTGATTGACGCGTCATTAGTGGAGGACATTTATACCCCCGACCAAGTCAAGGAGGCCATCAATGTGTTTGGTGCCGACGACCCAGCACATCCTTCTGTATCCTACCTCCGCAATCGTGTGCAAGACCATTACATCGGCGGCAAGGTACAGGCCATCCAGCCACCGTCCCACTTCGACTATGTTGCGCTCCGATATACCCCCTCCGAGCTTCGTTCGCACTTCAAAAAGCTGTCGTGGCGCAAAGTTGTCGCATTCCAGACGCGCAACCCCATGCATCGTGCGCATCGGGAACTCACTGTTCGTGCGGCTCGACAACGTCAAGCGGTACGTGCACATCTCACAAGCTGCGTTTCCAAGCCTGATCATCTTCCCCACAGAATGTTCTTATCCACCCCGTTGTTGGCTTGACCAAACCTGGTGATGTGGACCACTATACCCGTGTTCGTGTCTATGAAGCGATCATGGCAAAATACCCCAACGGAATGGGACATCTTGCTCTTCTGCCCCTCGCGATGCGCATGGCTGGACCTCGCGAGGCTGTATGGCACGCTATTATCCGCAAAAACTACGGCGCGACGCACTTCATTGTTGGCCGTGATCACGCCGGACCCGGAAAAAACTCACAAGGAAAGGACTTCTACGGACCGTACGATGCTCAGGATCTTGTTACACAATACCACGACGAGCTTCAAATAGAGATGGTGCCCTTCCAGCAAATGACATACCTTCCCTCGACGGATGAGTACCAGCCCGCTGACGAGGTTCCCAAGGGTGTTCAGACGCTCGATATCTCTGGCACTGAGCTCCGCCGACGCCTGAGGACGGGTGCGCCCATCCCCGACTGGTTCAGCTATGAGTAGGTCTTATTCGTGCTCCTCGCCCACAAGTCAACTGACCTGTAATCTCAGCGCTGTCGTGAAGGTTCTCCGCGAGAGTTACCCCCCGAGAAACAAGCAAGGCTTCGTTCTGCTCCTCACCGGTCTACACAACTCCGGAAAGGACAACATTGCGAAGGCATTGCAGGTGACACTGAACCAGCAAGGTGGTCGTAGTGTCTCTACTCTGCTCGGTGAAAGCGTCCGACAAGAACTCTCATCAGGTATGGTACCATAGATAGTATACACATCGATCGACTGATCGCTTCTCCACACAGAGCTCGGCTTCTCCGCTGAGGACCGCCACCTAAATGCCCAGCGCATTGCGTTTGTTGCCGCCGAGCTTACCCGTGCTGGTGCCGCCGTCATCGCTGCGCCGATTGCTCCCCATGAGCGATCACGCGAGGCCATCAAGGACATCGTTCTCCAGTCTGGCGGTGCTGGTGCCAACTTCTTCCTCATTCATGTCGCCACACCATTGGCCCATGCCGAGAAGACAGATCGCAGGGGTCTCTACGCCAAGGCACGGCGGGGAGAGATTAAGGGATTCACTGGTGTCGACGACGTGTACGAGACGCCGGAGAAGGCCGATCTCACCGTGGATGTGACGAAGCAGAGCATTTCGGAGATCGTTCACAGCATTGTGCTGCTCCTTGAGACAAACGCGCTGTTATAGAGGTGTGTATAGACTAGTATATATGTATAATGTATCAAAAGCATGTGTAGCGACAGTGGATTTGAACTTGGACCAGCGGACTGGACGTCCGCATTAGGGAACCGCTGGGGCGGATCGACGATGGGCTGCAGCGCCTGTCAGCCACAGCTGGAACGCTATAAAGAGCGGCTGCCAAGGACGCGCTGCTCTTCCAGAACCCACTCAGAACAGCTCCCAGCCCACCCCCACAGTCTTTATTCCCTACACCCACACTCTTTTCAACCACCTATGCCTTCTTTCACCACCATCGTGAACTCTGTCATCGTCGTCGGAGCATCCGCCGCCTTTGCCGCTCCCCTCTCCAGCGTTGGCGACGCTGTACGTCGCTTTTCGCAACACGCCTTGGTCCAACCACTAATAAAAGCGTGTCCATCTAGGTGGGCCTCACGCGTCGTCACGGCGGGCTGCATATTCTCGGTTTAGCCCTCGACGACCCTTGCGCCACACTTCGCCAAGTGTACGACCACAATCGCGACTGCCCGCCGACGGACGAACTTCACTTATTCGACGAGTTGTTGGGGGGTTATTGCCGCGACGATGAATCCCGGCATGAGTCCCATCGCGGCGGCGACGTCTCCTCCCTGCTCAAGTCGAATTTGATCCTACTCAGACGCAGTCCCATCACCAAAACAAGACCAGGGATCGCTTTGCATGAACCCATTCTCAGGGGCGATGTCTCTTCTAGATCTCTGTTGGGCAACTCGGACATCCGCCGCATAATCGGACGCAGCCCCATCACCAAAAGAAGACCAGGAATTGCTGTTAAGGACGCCAGCGTATCTTACCGCCTGCCGGGGAAGCTCGACACAGAGAAGCTCGATACGGAGAAGCTCGAAACTGCCAACCCTAAATCTATTCAGAACCTGGTCCCGGGGGAGGAGAAGAAGGACGATACCCGCCACGAACCGAGGGGAACCGACATTCGCTACTACGGAAAGCGAGACGCATCGGTCGAGCTGGATCACGGCAGCCTGAACACACCCGCACTCGCCGACCATCGCCCTCGCGTACGACCCTCCCGCGAGCCTCGCAGTCACCGTGCTGGTTCTGGAGCACGCGGGTCTGGTCGGAGAAGGGGCAAGGGGGGCCGTGGCCACTCGCGGAAGAACGCGCCATCGGGAACTCGGGGAAGTCGTGTGCGTTGAGGGCAGTCGGGCAAATATCGAAATCCGGGGCTTTATGACTGTATTATATCTGTACTGCATCAATCTATCCATTCTCACCAACCACGCGCCATCTGGCTGAAATTTGAAGCCGGTAGACAGCGTAAGCTTGAACCTAGGTTTTACTGGTCCTTCCCATGTTCGTGATGAACACATCCCACTCCGCGAGACTATACGGCCGTTCGTCAGATACCTCGATGCAAAGGAGTGAAGCACAACATACTCAAATCCTGTCGGCGCCTGTGACCAAACTTGCTCCATTTGGCGCGGAAACTGGTATGAAGGATCGGTGTGTGAGCTTGCCTCCCCGTTGAACACATGGTCCTCTCTGAAGAACGATGTATGTGAGAATACGTGAGTTGGTGGCAGCCCAGCGTTCTCTGGAGCATAGTGCTGATAGTACTGATTGGGTCTGGGCATCGGCGGATGAGGGGAATCCACGGGCGGAAGCGATGTCAGTTCCGCAGAAGCGCCCGTGGCCAACAGCCCAGGCATCGGGGGCACCACAGATGATGTCGAAGCAACCGGTTGAGGAACATCCTGAGGCGCGTATGTGTTCTGTTCTGCACCTCTTGGGCGTTTCCTGGACGGAGGTGGAATGAACGGAGGTGGAATGGACGGAGGTGGAATGGACGGAGGTGGAATGGGCGGCTGCAGCTGGCGTGTCCTTGCAAGTTCATTCAGCATATCCCTGTATCGACAATGAGAATGTAGTTGGATTCGAGGAAGCAATCGTGTATACCACAGCCGACCAGCAATGTGCCAAGTTGGCTCCAGAACCTTTAGAGTATGTAAGCAACTTTGGACAGTCGCCATATCGTCATGTGGATCAAAGTCCTTTTGCCCACTCCAGACGCCAAGTAGCAGGATGACGCCTGCTGTAAACGACGAGATCTAAAACGTTGGTTAGCTATAGCCATGTCGTCGCCAAAACACAAGTAGAGACTCAACGACAACGTGTGGCAGAGCAAGCGGACGTCTCTTGAACTGGACGTCAAGAAGATGGCCACAGCGCCGCGCTGCGTCAGTACAAGTAGCGAGAGAGGAACTGATCGTCGGCGTGTTCCTTGATATCAAGGGCCGGTGGATCTGCATTTGGACGTAGTAGAAAACGGTGTAAATCGCTGTCGACTGATCAAAATACAGCGGGTCTGTGCGAAGCGGATCCCACTTGACTGTGGGACGGTCAGTGAATAGAATCGGGAAAATGCGGTGAGGCAATACGACACACGATGTTCAGGAACCGATTCCTTCCAATTATTCAGTTCTGAGTTGATCTGCGCCACTAGACGATGCTGCCACTCGTTCCCGACATGGCCGGACCAGATTTTCGCCTTTTTGGTCGAGTACAGGGTCCGCAAAGAGAATGCCAAGATTTCGCACAATCGAAGGCAATAGATGAAGCTTGTCACGGTAGAGGGCTTGTCGGTGGGTTGGTGGAACGTAATTTCTGATTTGAGACCGTCGCACTCCCAGTATTCGTCGTCGCATTCGACCATTGCGTCAATGTCGAAGCTAAATTTCCGGGAATCGGCGCACGGCTCACATTCTAGAGACAGACACTTACTCCTCGTCTTGAATTGAGAGCGTCCGGCCAAGGAAGGAGCTCGAGAAGCGATCAAAACATACCAGGAACCTAGGGAGTCGTCAGTTGGAGTTCATATATGTCTGGTATTAAAACAAGACCGACCAGAATGCACGTTTCCATAGCTCATCCTCCAGGGTGTATTTCTGGCCTTCGGCTTTACGCCGATGTGTCCCTTCCTCTTGAGCAAATCGGAAACCAAGTCCCATAAAAATCCAGCTCGCGTTAGGGACAGACGTTCCAAAGAGATAAATGGCTGCTAGCTGAGAGGAAGCTCGTGTGACCAGCAGTAATGCAACGACAGATAGATAACATACACAATAATATTGCAGATCATAAATGTCTGCCTTGTGAAGGCTGTAGTTGCGGAGAATTGGGACCTGTGAGAAATACACCCAGCCAGAGGCAAGTTGCGTTTTGTCGTGCGAGCAATATACCCTCTCATCTTGAATGTGGCGCGAGCCAACTGCACATACGAGCAAGACAGACGCGCCGAAACTGGGGGACGCGTAGTGGAGATTCTCTGCAAGGGATTTTTCGAAGGTCGGCCGATGCAGAAGTGGTAGATGGACGTTGACATGGACGAAATAGGCGTCCACGAGAGCTGTTAGGAGATCGGGTGGTGGGTATACATAGTTCAGGATGTCGCCACGTATGTAGTCGCGCTCCCACTGCGAATCCCAAGCCATTAGAATACCGGCGAACTGCTTCAAATGAAAGGCCTTGCCGGTCGAATGTCCCAGTATACTGGACGACGGAAGTCTTCACCGCTCGAACGTTCTGCGGGACCCAGGCTCATCATCTTGGCCATCATCGCATTCTTCATCAACATAAATGCGCTTTATCAAAATTTGAGCAATGATGATTCGACTGCAAGACGCGCCAAATACCTCGATGGGCCGAAAAACCTGCCCTCGAGGGTTTCGAGTTCCATCTGATTGAAGTGCTGCGTCAGCTCGATGTAGCCCAGGTCATCGTCATCGTCGTCTTCCTCATTATCGGTCACGGAATCACTGGGGGGCGATCCCTGTGGTGGTCTGGGTGGAGGATACAACAGTCCTGAGGGAGGAAGGTTGCTTTGGGGGCTGGAATCACGTGTGGCGTCGGAATTATCTTGTGGAGACTGGGAAGACGTGTCAAAATCAAATAATATGTGCACGTCGCAGGACTTACGCTCTTGAGCGCCTCCTCCAGAGTCGCGACGCGTTTTTCCAGTTGTCTTATGTACCTTTGCCCAAGGTAAACTATAGATAAGTCTTCGATGAGCTACATGACCCACTCTTTCTGCGAGGCTAGTTCCTAATTTTTCGCATCCATATGAAACTAGTTGCTGCACTGTACAGTGAGACGCACATTTTTGCGGGGAGTATGCGTGCACTCAAAGTTGAATGAGATGCAATGAGAACATCGGTTTTCCGGCATCTCACCGCTATCACCTGGAAGCATTCGTCATAAGAAACGCGGTTGAACATTACCGCGTCCAGTCTCTCACATTTGACTGCCGACTCCGCGTTAAATAAATTGACATCAGGAAAACATGAATGGTTCTCACTTTTACGTCTACGGCAGATATCACAGGCACCAGGTAGCCGCCTCTTCTTTGACGCGCCAGGACCGTCCGAGGCTGGCGGTGGCATGGTGGCGGAGCGAGAGAAGAGGGATCACGTGTGCCGGATGGAACATGGTACGCTTAACGGAGTCCCGCGTTAACTTAAACTCGGTTGGGGACGCTCCTGTTGTCCTCGCACTTGTTGGTCGCGCCCATGTTTAAGAAAGCTGTTCGTGTAGGTCTCCCCGCCAGCCGTGTTTTCCGTCAAACACAGAACGGAGCTCTCCGAACTCTTATCGTTCCATCAACTGCCTCCAACTCTTCTGGAAGAGTTCCGGCCAGCGTGACCCGTTCATCGATACCACCTACTCCTGCTGCTTTCTCCGTTCAATCTCGCGCCATGTCTGCCCACGCCGGAGAGTCTACTTTACGTCCTGAGCCTGACCAGGTTCTCCAGGACATTGCCGACTATGTCCACAACTACAATATCGAGTCGGACCTTGCTTTCGAGACCGCCCGTTTGTGCCTAATTGACACCATTGGTTGTGGACTTGAGGCCCTGAGGTTCCCCGACTGCACCAAACTTTTGGGCCCCGTTGTTGAGGGAACTATTGTTCCCAACGGTGAGCATCCACATTCCACAACCTCGTTCCTACTAAATCCGCGTTGTAGGAACCCGCGTCCCGGGAACTAACTACCAGCTCGACCCCATTCGCGGCGCCTTCAATATAGGAGCAGCGATTCGCTGGTTGGACTTCAATGATTGCTTCCTGGCTGCTGAATGTAAGATACTCTTGACCATCCACCCTTCGACCTGACGTTAACGATATCACCCCAGGGGGACACCCTTCCGACAACCTCGGTGCCATTCTTGCGGTTGCTGATCACCTTGCCCGCCAGGGACAGCCTCTCACTGTTCGCGACATCCTTGAATCCATGATCAAGGCCCACGAGATCCAGGGCTCTCTTGCCCTTCTCAACTCATTCAATCGCGTTGGTCTCGACCACGTTATCCTCGTGAAAGTTGCTTCTACGGCCGTCGTGTCCAAACTCCTCGGCCTTAACCGCGACCAAACCGTCGATGCAGTTTCCCAGGCGTTTGTTGACGGACAGGCCCTCCGGACTTACCGTCACGCCCCCAACACCGGCCCCCGTAAGTCCTGGGCAGCTGGAGATGCCAACTCTCGTGCCGTCAACCTCGCTCTGTTGGTCAAGAAGGGTGAGAAGGGTCTCCCCTCCGTCCTCACTGCGAAGACATGGGGCTTCTACGATGTTCTCTTCAAAGTATTTCCTTTCCCTCCACTCGGCTATCGAAAATTCTGACAATTTCATTTACCATCATAGGGAAAGCCCTTTGAATTCCAAATTCCCTACGGATCATACATCATGGAGAATGTGCTCTTCAAGATCTCATACCCTGCGGAGTTCCACGCGCAGACCGCTGTCGAGGCTGCTCACATCATTCACGCCAAGCTCAAGGAGCTCGGAAAGACCTCTGACGACATCAAGAGCGTCAGGATCCGTACTCAGGAAGCCGCCAAGAGGATTATCGACAAGCAGGGTCCTCTCGACAACTTTGCCGATCGCGAGTGAGTCTCCCTCCCTCCATACATTGTAACGCCCGTCGCTGACACTTTCCGCTAGCCATGCCATCAACTACATGGTTGCTTACCCCCTCATCTTCGGCAAGCTCACCTCTGAGAGCTAGTAAGTGCTTTGCGCGTGGAATGAATATACAGCTCCTGACAGAGTAATCGCAGCACTGATGCCTCTGCTGCTGACCCCCGCATCGATGCGCTCCGTGCCAAGATTTACTGCGTGGAGGACACGCGCTTTAGCGCGGAGTACCACGAGCCCTCCAAGAGGTCCATCGGAAACGCTCTCAGCGTCGAGCTGAATGATGGTACCGTCCTTGACGAGGTTGAGATTGAGTACCCCGTTGGCCACAAGCGCAGGCGTGCTGAGGGTACCCCCCTCCTCATCAACAAGTTCAAAAGGCACATCTCCTACCACTTTGATGAGGCCCACCAGAAGACGTACGTTGTCACGCTGTCATGTTTCTATTGCCTACTCACCAAGTTGATTGCTACAGGATCTTGGACACTGTCTCTGATGCCGCTTCGCTCAACAAGCTTCCCGTTGACAAGTTCACCGACCTCTTCGTCAAGGCCTAAACTCTCTATTGCGGAGTGTATTTAAAAGTTATGTAGCAACATCACGATACGGCATAACACTACAGTAGTACTCAGTAGGAGCGACAGCAACAGCAGAAAATACACAATCGTTTGACACGCAATGACAGCCTGTCCAAAACAATGAAACACAAAGTCCATACTGTCCTATTCGATTCCAGACCTCGTTTGTTTAATTCGCGGTGGCCGACTTCTTGCGAGGCCGCCATTTCTTCTTGGGTGTGGGTTTCGCGGTATTGGTTTCTTTCCCCGAGCCAGTCTTGTTTTCCTTGTCATCATCTTGTTTCGTTCCTAGCCCTTCGACGCGTACGTGTAACCTTCCAGCTGCCACCTTCCCATCCGATCTTGACATCCTGCGGCTTTCGTGTACCTCGTTCGCACCTAAGTCGGTGTTTTGACTGAACGACATGCCAGCAGAGACGTGCACGAGAGGGCTGTCTGTCTGGGATGAAAAAGGCGCGTCCTCCTCCCTGACAGACGACAAGCGTCGCTGGACGAGATGGGTCATTGGGATTGTTTGCGGTCGCTGCCCTAGAGGATGCCGTGGTTGAGGAGTTGATACTGGGACGTTCGGTCGAGGCATCAGAAAGTTGCTAGTATCGGAGCGCGAGACATTCGAATGGTGCTTGAGAATGAGAGACATATCTATTGGCGCGGGAGAAGGACGATGTAAGCCATCTTGACGACGCACTCCGGGAGGGTTGGTCGTTCTCGAGGTAGCGTTGACATTGTTGTCCGAGACAGCAACGCCTTGCAACCCTATTATCGCGCCGAGTTCCCGCTTCGCGGCCTCGATCTGACGAAGCTCTTCCGAAAAATCGCGTCCAGAGACGGGAATCGGCCCTGAGGTATAGTACTGATGTGGCGGTGACGGCTGCTGGGGGTGGTGGAAGGTACGTCCTTGTGGCGGCACTGGCGAAGGGGCATACGTAGAGAAGGTTGGAGACCAGATCGGCCATGAAGAATTCGGCGGAGTGGGGAGGGCAGCCTGCATCTGCTGTTGCTGTTCAACGCGGTATCTCTGGGCGATTTCTATTGCGGAAAGTCTACGTTCCGGGGTTATTTGGGCTTCTGCACGAGGCTCGACGAATATACAAGATTGGGTGTCAACGACGGGGGTGGCAACTTGATGACTTGGGACGAAAGTTGGAGCCGAAGATTTCAGACCCGAAGGATTCCGAGAGCGCTGAGAAGGGAGATCGCTCCAGTCGACACCCGAATTGCCGCAACGTGTCTTCTCATAAATGGCTTGTGTAAGGGGTCCTGGGAGTTGAATTGGTGCTTCGTTCCACGCTCTATGAGGGATCCTGGAGTACGATGCGCGGCTGTTCTGGCCCTGAAGTCTAGAATCTATTGCATAGTTTGCAGGAGCCGGGGTCTTCAGTGCCAGGGGCGTGTATTCTTGAGCTTTACGGTCAGGCGGTCCATATGAATGTGGATAGTTTGACAGAGTGTCGGATAGCTGACATCTGAGTGCCGGTTTGGAGGATATATATTGTGCGCCGATGTCTGAGCGTGAAGGCTGGATTTTCGCGGCGGGCGCAGAGGCATTCCGAGCAGGGTTCACGTTCAAATTCGTATCATCTAGGTCAAGCCCCCATATCATTCGAGGAAGATCCGCGTCCTCGATGATAGTACCTTCCGCCCCGCTGATTTGGAGTGTCAGAGGGGAGCATCGTAATAAAAGGGCACTTACGACGGGCATCGAGCATAAGGCAACGACAGCGGCCCATGCAGTGCAGGAATTGGCCGAGGCGGAGAACCAGCCCAAGTAATCCATCCTACACAATGGTCAGTCAACGAAGAAACCGACAGGTTCATTGCAAGTCGCGCAGTCCTGCTCACCCGCGTCATCTTCAGTGCTGAATACGCTGGCTGGAGACAGGCTATCTGGGCGAAGAAAAGACCTTGGCAGACAGTGATCGTTGCCAATGATCAGGATTGATTCCGGGGACGAAGGCGGGGACGGAGTCGAGGGCATGTCGGACGGTGGAAAGTTGCGGCCCCTCCGATGCACGGATGCAGCTCTGGAGGAACGGTATGACGAGGTATCAGCGGAGGTGTCAAGATATTCAATAGAAGAGTTGTTCTCGGTAGTAGCGGGAGATCCAGAGAGTCCACGCGTCGCGACAGTGCCTGGTAGTGACACGACGCGTAATGTTTCAGTAGGTACGGTCAAATTGGACGAGCCTTGCATCTGCGGCGCATCGGGAAGTGAAACGACGCGCTTCTCTAGATTGGTCGCCTGACTTGGCCTACTGTAAGGTAGCTGAGGGTGTTTGCAGATGCGACGAGACGCCGGTGGAGATCGACTTGGGCCCAACTGAGCTGGGTACTGACCCGGGTAGGTATATGCGGCGTCAAGAACGATAGTCCTGTCGTCGGATCGAGAAGCAGTAGAGTGTTCGATAGTATTGCTTGCAGTGTCATTGAATTCGAGTCCTTGAGCGTTCTGGTGCTGTTCCGACGAAGTTGCATTCAGGTTTGCTTGTACGCCCTTGTCGGCGTAAGTTTTCGCGTCCAAAGCCATAAAGGAGAGACTCCGAGAGAGAAACAGACGAGGCCAATTCGGTATACAGACGAATCCTGGAGACTGGAATGAAACAGAACAGGGCACGGAGGAGAAGAGAGTGTACAATCAGACCTGCATGATATAAATGACGCAAATCGCGGAGTCTGAACTTCTACGCCTTCTTAAAGAAGCTCGACAGCTTCGCCATCCCGTTCACGTTAACCTTCTTCAGCTTCTCCACGCCCTGAGACGCCTTCGACCCCTTTCTCTTTTTATCATCTCCTGCGGTGGCCTTGTCTTTGCCCTTACCCTTCTTCGTCTCGACTGCGGTCGCAGCTACCTCGCCATTTATCCGTTTCAAGTATACATCGAGTTCCTTGAAGCTAAGGGACAAAACGTGAGCTCCACCTTTCCTTCAGACGACCAAAAACCCACTCGTATGAGCCAAGTAACGAAGCCTTGACTTCTGGGGAAAGATAGTGGCTGATTAAATCACACGCAGCTCGTGTTCGCCCCACTGCAGACAAGCTTTAGTCGAGTCGTCAACGATCATATATCGATAATCATACCTTGCAGTAGCACCTCCTTCCCATCTTCCATGAGACCATCTCTTGCAAGGTTCCGTATTGTCGTTCTCGAGACTTCCAACGCCTCCGGTGCCGAGAGTCGAGATACTTTATTTCGGAGATAAGTGAGGACCTTGGGTTGGGACATCCTGTATACAACTATCTCTGGGGTGATCTCCTTAACGTCGCAAATAGACTTCAGGGCGTCCTCCACGCATGCCAAAGAACCAAATCGAATGATGTCCTTTGCGGAAATCGACGCGTCGTCGGTTTCACCTATTCCTTGGAGTTTGACTGAAGCATCCTCGAATATGTCATCTGCCGGACGGAAGTTTCCTGTATTACCATCGCTCTTTTGACGCGTCGTGAGTTCATGACCACATTAATGACTTTCTGCGTTCTTACCGGGCTCACCGACTGCAATATTGGGAGAAGGAGGAAGGTTGGGTCGATCGGGGTCATGATTAAGAGCTTTCCATCTGTCGAAAACGGTCATGACAAGTAATACGTACCGATTCATAATCCACTTGCCTGCTAAAACCTCCTGCCCAAGAAACCAAGAACGTGCATCTGGTGGTGATACCGCCTGTACCTCCAGAATCCTGCTCCGAGATCTTGAAGATGGCCCAGGCGACGTCTCGACATGAGTTTCGGACGGCAAGAACAGGGAAGGAAGGCCTGCAGGGGTTCAGAATATGTTGCAAATTCAAGGTGTATCGAGGAACGCACCTGTACGAGGGTGGGGTAGTCTAATGAATGGTAAGCCAGTAGACGCGTTTCCGTGTTCTTTATGCTCCAATGTGGCAGACAAAGTCTGGATAATATCTAATGACACATTAGCGGCGTCAACAACTGAGCAAAATTACACTGGTACCAAGTGGAAGAACTCCTATGTGTGTGGCCATCGTTGGAAGGACAATGTTTGGCAGACCTGCGCGCGAGGATCGGTCACGCGTTACGCGTTCTTTTGGCTTGCTTGGCCATCACCAAATCAAATGCGGATCAGTGAGTGACGTTAGTGCAACTGCCGAGACGGAAGTCGTCCTCATCGCTTCGGCGTTCTTCATAATGACCCAGCCCACAGAAACACCGCGTCAGAAGACGGTATATAAGAAACGAAGGCTTCAAGGAGCATGCGATATCTGCAAACGCAAGAAAAGTTAATCCTTTTACTTGCAACTTCCTGAAGCCTGCGTGATCTGACCTTTTTGTCATGTGTAGTACGATGTATGGGCCATAATCCCCGTCCGAGGCGTCTAATTAACGCGAATTTGGTTTACAGGTAACTCTTCTACGATGCCGGACAACCGCTGCTCGAATTGCATAGAGTACAACTCAGAATGCACGCACAATGGTCCTAGAGTACGTGCTTACAGAAAGTTACTTGAAGGCATTCACTGATACGGCCACAATAAGAAACGCTCACATCCATACCCCACGCAAGCATCTATTCACACTCCAACCGTGCACTCGTCGCAAGGTCCGAGTCAAACCCAATTTGCGCAATCGACAAGTTCCGAACAGGGTGATATCCACCCTCGAATCCAATCCATCCTTTCCACATCACCCCTCACCGTAGACCTCCAGAACTCTCTCTTGGCTCTTTCTCGGTACATAGTCAGGCTAGAGCAGGACATCGTGAAAGCACAACTTAACCTCAGTCAGGCCCAGCTTCAAGGCACCACCAGCGCTTCACCTTCCAATGCAAGCCAAACGTCATTTTCCGAGACACATGAAGACAGTCAATCTGAGGATGACTCCGTGCTCTCTCAGATTGAGGAAGCCGATCTCTCGTCCCAGGTGAAGAGACTTACGATCTGTTCGACGAACACTACCCGCCACTTCGGGGCCTCGAGCTCGTTCTCGCTTCTTGGGGCGGCTCTGAAAGTTGGCAAGGACCAGGTTAGGAATGTTTATGCCGAGCACAAGTATTCCAGGAGGCCCCAGTTTTGGAGTATACCCAAGGTTGGTGACTGACTTGTGTCGTAGTTGAGATTTTGTCCACTTATTATTCTTGCAGTGGGAAGCCTATCCCGAAGAAATTATCAAGACCTACGAATTCCCCGACCCAGACCTTCTGAAAGAGCTGGTTGTCCTCTATTTTGAATACGTCAATTCGCACTTCCCCTTATTCCATCGGCTCACGTATGAGAAACTCATCGACGATAAAGTGCACCTTACCGACCGCCATTTCGCAGCAACGGTCCTGGGTGTCTGCGCCGTAGCCGCGCGATATTCTGACGACCCCCGCGTGCTTTTGGACAGCGCTACTTCGTGGCATTCTGCCGGCTGGAAATGGTATCAACAAACACGACCGTGCTGGCTGTCGTCCTCGCGAACGCCCTCGCTATATGAGATCCAGTCACTCTGCGTAAGTATTATCTCAATTCTGTCTCATGCGACTCACAAACCCCTTCATAGCTATCGATACTGTATGCGGGTGGAACTTCTCAACCAGAGGCCTGCTGGGTAATGGTCGGTCTTGGCGTGCGCTTTGCACAAGATGTTGGTGCGCATCGTAAAAAGGCCAATGAAACCTCGACCGTCGAAGCCGAGCTGTGGAAGAGGTGCTTTTGGGTGTTGGTGTCTATGGACACCGTGGTGTGCTCCTTCGTCGGACGCCCGCGGGCCACTGTCTATGACGAGTAAGTTGAAGCAATCCTCTCGTGACTGTGTGTTGACCCTTGCGTTTATTCAGTATCAGTCTTGACTACCCAGTCGATTGCGATGATGAATACTGGGAGACGGAAGGTCCAGAGTTGAAGTTTGTGCAGCCCGTGGGCAAACCAACCAAGATCTCCGGTTTCATTGCCTATTTGAAACTGCTGCACATCCTTGAATATGCCCAGAGGAACCTGGTACGCCGTTAATCGTTTGGTGTGGCTGGGAACACCCATCTGATACAACCCATATCAAGTATGCAGTGAATAAAACAAAGAGATTTTGCGGCACGGCTCGTGGCCTCAGTGACAAGGATGTCGTCGCACACCTCGACTCGGAACTCAACCAGTGGATATCGCAGATCCCTGAGCACCGTGCGTTAGTCCCTTTTCCCATTCTCGGGACATCTAAAATAACGTGGAGACAAACAGTCAAATTGGAGACTTGCACGCCAGGCAGCATCTTCTATCAGCAGTCGACGCTGCTGCACGCCTCCTTTTATCACGCACGGATCCTGGTACACCGTCCATTTATCCCTGCGCCGAATCAGCCATCCCGGTTCAATTTTCCGTCGTTGGAAATCTGCACGCATGCTGCCAGGTCGTGTGCTGGAATCCTCAAGGCTCAGATGAAACAGCCGGATTGGCTCCCCTTCCCGCAGATCCAGGTGAATTCTTACAAACACTTTTCATGCGATTTTACCAACTTGGCGTTTCAGTTCTGCATATTCACTTCTGCCATTGTCCTGGTCCTGAATTATTGGACAAAATTGAAAGTGACGAAGCTGAAAACAATTTCTCGGGAATTAACCGAAGACATGAAGAGCATACATGATTGCATGGGAATGTTATCCCGCCTTGAAAACAGGTCGGACACATCTGTCTCCCTTTCCATGACAATCATGCTTACTCCCTCACTTAGATGGACACCTGCGGGCCGATTCTGGTAAGGCGGTGTCCCCGCTTTTCGCTGTAACTGACTGACCTTTCACAGCGATGTCATCCGCGAAATCTCTTCGTATGGTGACCTTCCCCCTGCAATGTCCATGCCTGCCGCCCAAACGAATCCGATCGTGGAAGGAAATGGCGCGAGGAAAGCTGAAACCGTTCCACCAATCACAAATTATCAGATGGACTTTCCTTCTTCTTCAAGCTTCCTGCAGGACAGTGCCTCTTTCCAAGTTCCCGACGCATCTCAGACCTGGAATTCCACCTGGGCATCCAACGTGCCCATGGCAGAAGGCGATGTCCCGGATAACCCTGGCCCAGCTTCAACGAACCCGAATTATGAATGGCAGTGGAATGAAGACCAGGGTCTCACACAGCACGTTTTTGCCTCGCAAGGCTTACCCTCGTCGTATATGACACACAGTAAGTTTACCGGACGTCATGCGCGTGAACGGTCTTTGAGATATTTCCCGTAGCTCAAGGCACGCCACAATGGCCAACCATGATGCCCGTAACCAGCGGTTATGGTGGTATGGATGATGTGGCCATGATTCTCGACTTTCTGCAGCAACCTGGAATGTGTGGGTAACTTCATTTACGGTTACGGTGCATCACTGATTTTTACGAGCAGTATTGGCTAATGGACGTAGGTCGGATGAGGCTCAGGAGGAGCGTTATTAACATCTTCCCTACTGTGTAAGAGTTGCAATGGAATTGAAATTGTTTCATGTGTGTAGGTATATTGTGTGCAACAAATCAAGTACATGGGACTGGATCAGTGGGCTGGTGCGGGTGGTCTGTGCAAAACTGATCCTGGAGGTCCGTGTGGCGCAGGTGCAGGTCGTCCGGGGGTTCCAGGAGTTCCCGGCTTTCCTGGCACCATCTTTCCGTTCATCCGAGCAGGCCCACCAGGACCTCCGGCGCCTCCAGGTTGGCCAGGCTCGCCGCGCTTGCCGCGCCATCCTGCGTCCGCACCGTTTCCGCCATTGCCTCCAGCACCGCCTGGTCCACCCTCGCCACCCTTCCCGGCCGCCCTGGGCTTCCCGTGGCCGTCAGCGTCGCCTCCATTTCCGCCATTCCCTCCAGCACCCCCCGGACCACCATGCCCACCATGCCCGCCATTGCCAGCCTCTTGGCGGCACTTTTCATCGCACTCGACGACTAGCTCGGCGCCCTCGTTTCCTCCGTTTCCTCCGTTTCCTCCGTTTCCACCCGGCCCGCCGTTTCCCCCACGACCACCCTTCTGGTCCTTGTTTTCGCAATGGCCTTCTACGCAGTGTTTCCTTTCACCCCCTTCCTTGTTGCCCCCGTTACCCCCGTTACCGCCATCCCCCCCGTTTCCACCACGCCCACCTTCGCCGCCGTGGCCAACAAGCACTTCCTTTTGCGATTTGCAGCGGCCGCCGTTGCAGTGCTTTTCGTCAATGTTTCCGCCATTTCCACCCCTCCCTCCATTCCCGCCACGTCCACCGTCGCCGGCCTTGCCATCTGACTTGGCATCTTTGCAGCTGCCTTCGTTACAGCGCTCCTTCTTTCCTTCTCCTCCATTGCCGCCATTTCCTCCATTTCCTCCCGCTCCTCCACGTCCAGCCTCCGGGCAATGGCCTTCCTTGCAGTTATTTTCCTCACCACTGCCTCCATTGCCTCCTCGTCCCCCATTACCCCCATGTCCCCCCTCGCCGCCATTCAACCCTTCACAGTGTCCCTCTTTGCAGTGTTTCTTGTTATCCCGATCCTCGTCAGGCCTGCTCTCTTTGCAATGGACGTCTGTGCAGCCTCTTTCGCCACTGCCACCGTTGCCTCCGCTACCCCTATTTCCACCGCGACCTCCTTCGCCACCATGTCCACCATTATCTCTCTGTCCGCAGTGCTCGTCCTTGCAGTGCTTCTTGTCTTCGTCTTTATTTCCTGCGTGTCCTCCATTTCCCCCGTTTCCACCCCGTCCACCGTCACCACCGTGGCCCCCACCGCTGAATTCTCTCTCTCGACAGTGTTTGTCTTTGCACCGCTCCTCGCCTTCACTTTCTCCGTCCCCCCCGTTTCCACCATTTCCACCCCGTCCACCTTGACCACCATTCCCAGCCAGCCTGAATTCATCACAGTGCTCGCTTTTGCATTCCTTTTTATCTCCCCCATTTCCCCCGTTACCACCATTACCACCGCGTCCACCCTCACCACCGTTGCCCCCACCGCCGATTCCTCTCTCTCGACAATGATCTTCCTTGCAGCGCTCTTCGTTTTTCTCCCCTTTTCCACCATCTCCACCATCTCCCCCATCTCCACCCCGCCCCCCCTCGCCACCATTCCCACTCAAGTTGACCTCGTCACAGCGACCGTCCCTGCAGTATTCTCTTGTATCACTTCCGTTTCCGCCATGTCCACCACGTCCACCGTTTCCGCCGTCGCCGTCGTTTTCTCTCTCTCGACAATATTCGTCCTTGCAATGCTCTTCTTCATTTCCCCCGCTCCCTCCGTTCCCGCCATTCCCGCCATCTCCTCCATCGCCGCCGCGGCCCCCTGTTCCACCTGACCTTGACGCTGAGCACCGTTCTTTTCTGAGTTCGTCACTCTTGAACCAGAACCAAGACCAGCGGTTGTTTGCTTCTCTCCGGTCGTCGCATTCATCATTCTCTTCTGAAGAACCATTCCCCCCATTGCCCCCATTGCCACCACGACCGCCTGAACCACCATTGCCGCCGTCATTCGACCATGGTCGTTTACTGTTACGTTTGCTGTCTCCCCCGTCGCCGCCATTTCCTCCTCGACCCCCAGCGCCACCATTTCCGCCATTACCACGACCGCTCCTCACGCATTGATCGGCCTCCTCAAGATCATTGTCATTTCCACCATTTCCACCGCGCCCACCATTCCCGTCGTCATTGTCCAGCCGCGAGTGGCTATGGGCAACGTAGTCGCGGAAGCTGTCATAACCCCCATTTCCTCCATCCCCGCCGTTTCCGCCACGTCCACCATTCCCACCGTTCCCCCCATCCCCCTCAAATCGGGGGCGGCAGTGACCTCCGTAGCACTCTTCGTCCCTTTCGTCGCCACCGTTTCCGCCATTTCCACCATTTCCACCATTTCCGCCATTTCCACCATTTCCGCCATTTCCACCATTTCCGCCATTTCCACCGTTCCCACCATCCCCATCAAGCGAGCGGCAGTGACCTCCATGGCACTCATCGTCCCTTCCTTCGCCGCCATTTCCACCATTTCCACCATTTCCACCACGTCCACCATTGCCACCGTTCCCGCCGTCCTCAACAAGTTGCGAGTGGCAGTGACCTCCGCGGCACTCGTCGTCGCCACCATTTCCGCCATTACCACCATTTCCACCGCGTCCGCCGTCGCCGCCATCATCAAGTCGCGAGTGGCGGTTGCGATTCCTTCTATGGCTGTTATTGTCATCAATGCCACCGTCGCCGCCATTTCCGCCATTTCCGCCGCGTCCGCCATCGCCTCCATTTCCGCCGTTCCCGCCATCTTCGTCGTCAACTCGTGAATGACGGTGACCCCTCCTAGGACGGTCATCACCGCCCGCATTGCCCCCATCGCCGCCGTTCCCGCCACGTCCGCCATCACCACCATTTCCGCCATCCTTCAATCGCGAGTGGTGGCGGTCCTTTCGGTCATCGACGTCGCCCCCGTCTCCTCCATCGCCGCCGCGTCCACCATGTCCCCCATCACCGCCATTTCCGCCGTCTTCGTCTGAATGTGTGTGACGATGGTGACCTCTTCCATGACGGCGGTCATCATCATCGCCCCCGTCGCCCCCGTCGCCCCCATCACCACCGCGTCCACCGTGTCCACCGTCACCGCCGTTTCCGCTGTCCTCGTCTGTATGTGAGTGACGGTGATGACCTCTTCCATGACGGTGTTTATCATTGTTGCCACCGTCCCCTCCATCACCACCTCTTCCTCCGCTTCCTCCATCTCCGCCGTCGCCTCTGGCCTGGAGGCTTCTTCCACGACGTTCTAAACCGCCATTACCACCATCTCCGCCATTTCCAGCGCGACCACCGTCACCGCCATCGCCTCCGTTGTTGCTTGACCGTGCGCGGTCGCGGTCACGACGGTCATCAGCATTCCCACCGTTGCCGCCGCGACCGCCATTGCCGCCATTTCCCCCACTAGTCCTTGACTTCGAACGACCGCGAGACCTGCTGCGGCTTCTGGACCTGCTGCGACTTCGGGACCTTGAGCGATCTCGGTTGTCGTTATCACAGTCGAGCAAATGGCGTAGATTCAAGGCATTGCGTACGTCAACGAGGTCTGGGTCGAACGAGAGGATAAGGTCGGGAAATATGGTGGTCTGGTCGTTACAGACGTCGTCGCGTTCTCCGCGATCGCGGCGGATGCATTGAGTCAAAAGCGAGTCAAGGATGCGACGATTGACGTGGTTTCTGCATCTGTGGCCGTCCTTTCTCAGACGGTCGCGTGCGGCATGAGGATCAGAGAAGGGTATGCCGAGAATATAACATTTGGTGTCGGGCGTGTGGGAAAGGTCGGTATCAAGATTCTAGTAGAGTAAAATCGCGGAATGTCAGGATGTGGTTTTCAGCGGTCGATAATAAACGAACAAAATGCCTGGCTTCAGCCGGGGTGTTTATAGCCGAGCCTCCGACGAGAAGAAAGAGAGGGAGAAACTTGTGCATGAGCGGCATCGAAAATAAACGGCTCGAAGTGGGCGATTTCGCTGGGCGCGCGTCGGGGCATTCTGGGGGGCTTATATGGAGAATTCAGGTGAGACACTGGGAGGAGATCGCGGGGACAGCCAACCAGCGAGCGGCGATTGACAGCGTCTTTGCAGCCAGTCCAAACCTAAATCCAAGTGTTTTAAGAACATCGTTCTGCGATATTACGTAACGCAACATGAACGCCACCATCGAATCACTTTTTGGGCTTTCGTCGGACGTGATTGACATTCCAGCCTTCGTCCGCGCTGCTGCAGAGATTGACAGGGCTACGTATAACCGAGAAACTGCCTTGCACACCCCGGAATGCAGCGTCGATGACCTGCGAACCTCGCTCTTTGACTCATGGAACAGCCCCAGCCTCTCCGCCTATCTCTCCAAGGACCACGATCATGTCATCACGTCTCTCTATTCCACAACAAAGTCTGCGAAGCCGAAGCGAAAGACAGCACTCCTAGATCCCGACAGCCTCCCTCCTGACGTCGCTG
Source organism: Asterophora parasitica (assembly GCA_018282005.1). Taxonomy (NCBI): domain Eukaryota; kingdom Fungi; phylum Basidiomycota; class Agaricomycetes; order Agaricales; family Lyophyllaceae; genus Asterophora; species Asterophora parasitica. The sequence continues at coordinate 406,859 of JABCKV010000002.1, read as the reverse complement.
CCTTCCAAAATAACCTCGATGCGGTCAAACTCACCAGTTGGAAGTGCGTGCGCCACACACCGCGCCGACCCTCCTGATGCTCATGCTTCACAGGTTGAAAATCGATTCCGCGACATTTATAAGGGTTTCCAAGAACTCTGATCAGAATGTACTGGCCCAAGTGGTACGTTTTCGTCCCAACACTTTTCTACATGCACCTGACACTTGCCCAAGAAACCCTCGCCCGAACCATCTGGTCATCTATCTGACACCGATCCCCAAGCGGTGATCACTGTGACTATTCATACTAGATCAACATGGACCCCAGGGTACATCAACCGCTCGTCTCAACACGCGCTCCTTTCCAACCAGACTCTCGGCGACCTTTTTCAAGTCATTCCATGCACGTCCAACGAGATCGTGAACAAATATGCTTTCACGGGCACTTCAAACTTCGAAAATCGACGTCCAAAAGGCGAAGATGGATGTGTTATTTGTATCGAGAACCTTGCATACGGCGACGGATTCGGACAAGGAGACTATGCACAGTTCGTTTTTCTTAAACCGCTTTCCGCTTTCTACTGAGTTTTTTTTTTTTTTTGCTGAACATCAACAGGAAGCTCGTAGAACATCTTCAAACTGTCTCCAAGGATCCGCCCGCAATCACAAAGGCCCCAACGACTATTTACGAAACTCCGCTAGCGTCCCTCCTGCTTCGGGTCAACCAGCCCTACTGGCTGCTTCATCAAGGGAACTGCGAGCATTTTTTGGTTGTTGATCAAATAAGGTACTCTTTAGCTCACTGCTTGCATTGTCCATTCACTAACTTATCACCCAGGCTCCAACATGCAGCGGACGTGCGCTCTGGATACCCGTTGACGCTTCAAATCACCCCACCACTTCTTGATCTCTGTCGAGCGTGTGTTAAAGTGCCTGCTGGCGTATCAATTATTGGAGACCTTCGTCTGGGAGAGAGTCCGTGCCTGTTGTGCGCGTCGTGTTGGAGACATATGGGCGATCCACCCGAACCTGACTGTATAATTGTACAACAACTCCCCAAGTTTGAATTAGGATGGCAATAACTATCCTTCTCCTGTAAAATGCTCGTGCATTGGACTCTGAATATCTCAAAAAATTATGCTTCAGTTTTTATCATTAGCTTTGCCTTGAACGCGCCTTGATTAAGATGATCAAACAATATCAGGCAACAAACTTAACTCAGACTGCCAATGACTCCTTCCACGACTGAACTGATCGACTCTCTGGAGCAATACAGCGACGTCGTATCATGGATCAACGACATCCTCGACGCGTCGGAGGACGATGACGAGAGAGGCCTTGCCCCAACCGAGTTGACCGAACTCGACGAACACATCACTCAGCTTCTGGCCACCCTCGACATTGCCTGTGAGGACACGTCTTCCCAGCTTGAGCACACGATCGACGACGTGTCGCGAGGCGTTCCGCGCCTCACCTACGACTTGCATTTCATGAAGGATAGCGCACTGTCTCTACAGACATCCTTGGCAAAGGTCCTGCAGAAGTCGAAGGAGGCCGTGCCAGATTCCACCAGCGTGGCTCTTGATCACCTACGCTATCTAGACATGATTAAAGGTCGCATGGAGGCTACTAGGGAGGCGTTGAGGGAGGCCGAGAGTTGGAGTTCCCTTGAGCTGGAAGTCACGTCGCTTCTGGCAGAGCGCAGCTATGCGAAGGCGGCGGAGAGACTTTCTGAAGCAAGCCGGAGTATGGTGGTATTCCACAACACACCCGAGTATGAACCTCGACGCACGCTCTTGGTCAACCTCCAGAATCAGCTTGAGGCATCGTTAAGCTCTGCGCTGGTTGCTGCGATTAACTCGCAGGATGTCGCCGTCTGCCGGAATTACTTCTCCATATTCTGTCATATTCAGAGGGAGTCAGAGTTCCGAAACTACTACAACGCGTCGCGCAGGGCCTCCGTTGTTGCTGTCTGGCACGACGCCTTGCTAACCGACTGCGAATCATCCGACACCCATTCCGCCCCGCCCGCCGAAACATTCACTGTTTTCCTCCCCAAGTTTTACCGAACCTTCCTCTCCCTCCTCGACCTTGAACGCATCTCAATACCTGCCATTTTCCCAGATCCGGCAGTCACCCTCTCTGCGTTCATATCTTCGACCCTGTCATCCCTACAACCAACCTTCTCCCAAAGACTTTCGTCACTATCCGCGCATCATGGCGAGGCAGTCCTACACCAGCTGATATCCTCACTGCAAGCCACAGAGGAGTTCGCCTCGAGCGTCGAAAAGCTCATCGAGAAGATGAGTTACGCAGCTACCCCGTCTGCGTCGGACGCGGCCAGCCCTGAAAGCGCCCCACCTACTAACCCTCGATCCCATGCACGTCGACGGTCTACGCGAATGTCAATATCCTGGCGACCTGGCGCACATCTCCCGTCTGCCGCACCTGGCGCATCCTCTAAATTGTTTCTGGATGGCTTGGAATGGGACCAGGAGCTATTCACTCCCTTCCTCGACTTCCAACTCGACTATGGGTCGCTTGAGAGACGCCTCCTTGATCACTCACTGCATAAGATTATATCAAGCGACTCGGACGACAGGGTCCCGGACGCTGATCGTGCGCGTTTGTTGCGAGAAAGAGCCATAGATGCGATCACTGTCGCCGAAGAAAGCCTAACGCGCTGCACGGCGTTCACTCATGGATACGGTTCAGTGGGCCTTGTGCTAGCGCTCGACAATTTCTTCCAGTCATTTATCGATATCTGGACTGCCGATGTTCGCTTGGAATCGCATAATTCGACCTCCCAATCTCAAGTCTCCGCCTCGGATGACGACCTCTCGGACATGGACTACTCCTCGCAAGATTGGTCTGATTTCCAGCTATCCCTCCATCTCTTGTCGTCAGCACGAGCTGTCTATGAGCGTATATCCAGCTTTGAAGCAAAGCTACGGTCAAGCCTGGTACAAACTGCCACGCGCTTCCGCCTTGCTAGCAATGAACCCACAAGCTTCACGATTGCGCCTTCGAGAGGGGAGAGCCGCCTCTTGGAGCAATCACCGCTCAACTCGGCGGACCTACACGCGCTGCTTACTAGTGTTGAGGTAGATACCCACTCGCGCGAACCCCTTCCATCCTCGCGTCTCAGCCAGATACCCGTGACACCAGGATCTCCCTCTCCTCTCCTCATCGAGGCACGCCGAGCAGTTTTCACGTTTGCCAACACTTGCCAGATTTCCTTGCAAGGAACCATACTGTCCCCATTGCGAAAGCATCTCGCGTCATACGCATCGTCACGGCTGTGGAGTGCATCAGGAGACCCTAAATCCAAGCACGCCATGACAGCTCATGACCTTCAAGTACCAACCTTCTCCCTATCTCCCAGCGACACAGTTCAAAGGGTTGCTGAAGGTCTGCTGAACCTTCCACGATTGTTTGAAGTATATGCCGACGACGACGCCCTGGCTTTCTCGCTACATTCCTTGCCGCACATCGATCCGGAGACACTGAAAGGGCTCTCCGAGCAGACGTCGTCAGAGGCCCTACCGCAGCCCACTCATATGCGCCGCGGTTCCTTATCGACGACAAAGCTTACACCACTCGATCCAGATGCAGTCTCCTCCGCCTGGCTATCCTCGCTCGGTCATACACTCCTTGAGCATCTAACGACGACGATACTTCCGAACATCCCGTCGCTTTCTCAGGCTGGTGCGGCACAACTAGCGTCGGACTTGGAGTACCTGTCCAATATCGTGCGGGCAATCAACGTCGAGTTCCCTGAACTGGACAGATGGAAGGAGCTGGTAGAACTGGATGACGAGGAGGGCAAAAAACGACTCGAAGAGGCCGAGGATGTTGACCATGTGTTGCGCATCGTCGCAAGTCTTCGCAGGTGGGAGAGGTGATGGCGACGGTGAGACTTTCGGGCGAGACCCTTGAGTTACCTATCTGACCTTTCGATTCTCAGATCTCAGGCTTCGCGCTCTTCGCCTAGCTTCAGTTTGCAGTACATATAGACCCACTATCCGTACAACCAAAGCTCGACAAGACCCTCCCTCACGATTCATCACACCGGGATTCATCCAGTGGTTATCAAGCTGATAGCGTGAAGTCGCAGTCGACGTTCGACACTATTAATTAAGTTCGGCACGTTGAGCTTGAGATCAGCGAAGCTAGGTTTTTTAATGACGAACGTAAAGAACGGTAGTTACTGGAAGTCGTAAGGGACCTTCACAATATTTGGTGCATGGTGTGTAACCTGTAAGAGAAAGACGTCAAGAGATATTATTGTGAAAAGTCGACCTGTATTACGTGGTACCATTGGTCGCCCTGTACAAATTATGGCAGTCTTGATCTGCGAGCAAAACCTCCTCGACTACTTATTGATGAGGGCAGGAAGAGACTGAAAGAAAAGCGTTGTTTGCCGGCGCCGTTGCTGGAGCGCCGGCGGTCTTCATTAATCATAAAAAACAATGACGCGTTCACAGTGATGGCGAATAATTTGAATGAGAGGCTTAGCTCACCACCAGTCACCACCGCCACAGCTAGTTTTCCGTCTGCTCTTGCGTCACGGCTTCTGGATCTACACGCTTTGCTTGGCCTATTATCTCCTGGTATTTGTTTCGTCTTGAGACGTTCAAGTTCACCAACAATGTTTTCCTCCTAGACCGCACTCACAGAATGCCAGGATGGTGCGCGTAAAATTCGAGCCTTAGAGGCGGAGGCTCATGACCATGACCATGTTCATGTCAGACTTGGCACAATTCTTTCACGACGAACTTGGAACAATCATTTCTATCGCGAACCACAAAAGTCGAGCTGGCATCATCAGTCTCAAGATCAAAATTGGGTAGAACGGCTAGAGATAGATGCTGAATGCAAGCTAGATCTACAATGCACTGTCTACTGAAGCCAAGTCCTCGGTACATCAGGGACATCGCGCTCAAATTGCACCTCCTTACTCAGACCGAAACCGAGCTTTGGGCAGCAACACCGGAGACGCGTAAACAAGTCGTCAGGCAAACTTCGGCGGTCTACATCATTTGTAAGTCTTCACCGAAACATGGCCGTTTCTATATGACGACAACCATGCGTGGACCGTATTTGAGAGCCCTTTTCTTGCTGTGAAAAAAACACCAGAGATCCTGAACAACAATGTCTGAACTCGTTTTTGTGCGTCTAGACATCCCCTGCTGATACGTTGGACAGCCCTGACGGTCTCTGTCATCTCAGGTAACCGGCGCCTCTGGCTTCTTGGGATCGCACATCGTGGACCAGCTGCTGGAGAAGGGATATCGCGTCCGAGCGTGCGTGTTTTGCCACCACATCATTTCTCTCACTAACTTTGAGTCTCGTTGATTTCCTTCAGTGCCGCACGGGGGTCCAAGGTCGCTGAGCTCCAAGAAAGCTACGCCAAATTTGGCGATAGACTTGAGGTCGTCGGTGTACCGGACATCATCACCTCCCAATTCACCGACGCCCTGAATGGCGTTAATGCTGTCATCCATTCAGCTGCTCCACTCCCAGGAAAGGCTGAACCCGAGATTATCTGGAAGGCTCGTTCTCCAGTCCTTTTTACAAAACGCCGATCGCTCACCTTATCCGCGAATGTGGATTTTAGGGCGCTATAGACGGAACGCTCAACGTTGTCCGACAAGCTCAGAGCGCTGGGATCACGCGTATCATCGTCACGAGCTCTATCGTGACTGCTCTGAATTCGCGCAACTCATTCACGGACAAGGGTTAGCTGATTCATACTGAGCCTATTTCGCAGATTCTGACTTGGCCCCAGATTGGTACCTCGTAGACAAGAATCAAGGGGCGGAGGGCTCGGCCCAGGATGTGTACCGTGCGGCAAAGACCCTCGCCGAACAGGAACTCTGGGCGTTCGGCGATGCCCATCAATTAGATATAACCACCAGTGCGTCTCGCGCAAGCCTTCCTTACATTTCATTTCATTGACACGGTTGGTCAGTCAATCCCCCCATCTTCTATGGTCCGCTCGCACAAGGCTTCAGCCAGCGCACACCCAATTTCGCCGCGCTCTCCACAGACGTCATTCTTTACCGCTTCCTCAAGCCCTCGAGCTCATTCCCTTGGACAGCTGCATACGCCGACGTCCGCGACGTCGCCACTGCGCACATCCTCGCGCTCACTGGACCGCCCTCCTCTGCCGTCAGCCGCAAACGCATTCTCCTCTCCTCGCCGCATGGATTCGTGGTCAAGGACGTCTCCTCAACAAGCACCGCCCAGAGCTCAAGGATAGACTCAATCGGGGAACGCCCCCCGCGTATCCGTTTGATCGAGCTCCGGTTGATTTTGCAAGGATCGAGGAGGTTCTGGGTTTCAAGAAGGAGGATTTCAAGACATTTGAGGAGACGATCTTGGATACGATTGATGGCCTCCTCGTTCTTGAGAAAGGTTGGGTCGACGCAGGACATGAGGTCAACATTCCAGATGCATAAAGGCGATCATATGCCCGCTACTTTAGTAGAGGTTTTTTTACACCTTAAACGATAGTGCCGCTCTGATGGAAGTTCCCCCGGCCCGCCTTTGGTGTTGTCATGTCTTGGTCGTTGTATATACGCCCATTTCCCCTCAGTTTTTCGCCACTCTCCCATTGCTTCGTCGCGAAACATTCAACTTGAACTTCAAGTAAAACTTCAACGTTTCACCCAACTCGACCCACTTGCGCCGTTCGCGACTCTTTAAGCTTTCACGATTTTCACTGTTCCCAGCGCCCGCCGTGTTCACCGACTCCTCAGGTCTTCTTCTGCTACTCCCGTGCAACGACCACCACACCACGACAACGCATCACCTCACAGTACATCACCAATACACGACTACAAAGACCACCGGAATCTATTACCAGTATGTCCATCATCTCCGCGACGTCCACACACAGCGCGCAGCAGCCTATCCCACCCGCCACGTCACCATGCAGCCTGCAGCCCTGGTATTGTTCTTCCACTACTGAGTACTGACATTAATGATAATTAACACGTCCCCCTGCCCCTGCTATGTCAAAAGCCGACAGACGAGCAAGTGCCTCCACCACCTGCTACGACATCATCCCGCACGCATGCTTACGACTGATGTCTCTTCTGACATTAATCTACAAATTTGGATTCTGCAGGTGCACGACATCGGGAAGTATTTAACTTTGTGCACAATATGTCCGCATTTGTCACATCACGCCACCACTTACCACAACGCAATCAGGCTCCTACAACATGCGGTGCCGACAAGCATACAGGCTCTACCACTGCGCACATGACAGCGATGATGGCCCGCCGCCCGCCCCTTTGTCAGTCCGACCCATGCCACTGCATCCTCAATGATACAAGCCAACAGGTCAAGCGGCGGTCTTCGTTAACAGTAAGTAGCCTTGACTCCTCAAGTGTTTCTCGCTGCTCAGGTTGTCAAAGGTTACAGCAACTGCAACATTGTGCTCGCCAAAGCACGGAGATCGCGAGCTCGCGGTCAGCGTCGTCGACGCCGAGGATGGATCGGAGTTTCGTAGGATGGAGTAAGTGTCAATGAGCGGGGAGGACGGGGGACGGGGCCAGCACCGGAACATGTATACGTAGGTGCGAGTTGTAGTAGATAGACTATTGTTGTTTAGTTACTTCGCAGACTGTATTCAATATATGTCGCCTTTGCATATCATTTTCTAAGAGCATACGGTAGGCGATAACGACAGGGTAATGTACATGTTGGTGTAATTAGCAGTGGACTTCCCAAGAGATAAGTGTGACGGCTAACAACTACTAGCTACTAGCCTACTACTAACTAGTAATATGCCCTAGCTTACGACGGGATGTTTTTCCTGGTTAGTTGCCAGTTTCAGAAGAGATAAATACTTCACCTGATGGAAGTGTGTCTGTGTACTTCTCTTATTTTCAAGTTGTCTTCTTGTTGAATGCAAAAAAGTAGCGGGCTCTGCGGCCGTTTAGGGCACCCTACCGTGCAAAGCGTTTATTGGTTAGTTGCTCTACAGGCTGTAGTTCTTGGTAATATTTATAGTTTTAGAGACGTTGCCTGGGATAGTTTGGGAAGCAAGTTTCCTGACTGCGACCTGATAGGAGTCGCGTTTCCAAGTTCAGCAAGTCATAGTCTCCCATAGCCAGACCAATAATATCACGTGTCTTTTTTGTGAGGGGGAGAGGCGACAGTGATATATAAAGCAAGTCACAAAGTTGGGTAAAACATCAATTTTTCTCCTATCTTCAAACTATACACTACTATCAGGACCATTCTTCACCTCCCTCAGGAAATCGTTGACCTGATCATCGACGAGCACAAAACCGACGTCGCCACACTGCGCCACTGCTCATACGTTTCTCGGGCCTTCCTCCTCTCCACTCGGCGGTGTCTGTTTGCCTCCATCGTTCTGAATGGTGCATCGAAATGTAACCGTCTATACACCGTCATCCAGGCGCGCCCCAGCCTCCTGAGCTGCATCTCCCACCTCGATGTCCAATGCGATGATGGGTGGACCACCTTGCGAAGATCGAACTTATCAGCGATACTCGAGATGTTCGGCGATTACGCCTACCTCAAGCAATTTCAAATGCAATCTTCATATCCATTTATGCATGAATCCCCAAACAGCAGAATTGGCTTGCAGAGAATATTCCGTTCCCCGCATCTAGTCACCGTCGTGATAGGTCGACTGCCATTGATTGTGCTCAGTTCCCTTTGAGCACCTAGGTGAAGCGCCGGCGCTCAAATCCATTTCAATACATGGTTGGTGGACAAGCCAGGCCAGTGCCGACTTAGCTCACCCCGTTGGGCTGCTATACCCCCAGCAAAGCTGTTTTCGCATTTGCACACTCTTTCAATCGGAGGCGACCACGTTAATGTGTTGTTTGATTACTTCCAGGCTAGCCTTTCAAAGCTTCGCAAGCTAGGCCTGCCCACTCGACGACTTTGTCTTCCAACAAACGTCAGGTTACATACTTGACACAATCTCATTACGTTCCGTTGGACGGAAACGGGTTTCCATTCTTTAAACTCAACTATTGGTATGTCCAAGTTTGTTCTTGAAATTCAAGCTCCATACACAGGCGGATGTGACACTTTCCAGGTCCTACGAACTCAAAAGCCGTCAATCTACGTCTTCGCATGCTCATCATTGAAGGCTATACAGGACCTTCCAGCTTCCTGCAACTGCAGTCGATTGCCACGCACCCTTTACCCCGCAGCCTTGAGATTTTTGTCCTGATCGGCCCCGTATACATCCACCTGTCGCATATCGATTTGGATTCGGTCCTCGTCTCAGTCCTTACTGCAGAAATCGGTTCACATGCAGCGAGTCCATGACTCCGTGATGTCTACTTGATTCAATGCGATAATTGATCTGCACGGAAGGGAGGAGCGGGGATCAAGACTTATTTTCGGCGACTACAGCAGACAGGGCTGGCGAAGTTCATGGTTGGGACCGATGATGAGGTGACTGCAAAAGTGAAGGATCTCGAAAGGGACCTGTTACGTTGTTAGCCGCTTGATACTGTATACCGTACGTCGTGGTCCGTGGAAATATGGCTCCCGATTTAAATCATATAAATGAAGGAAGAGAACTTTCTGCGATCTGCAATCTAGGTTTTTGTGGAGCAGAGCGTTTGGAGAAACAGATATTCGATAGAGCCTGGAATCCTCGAGAATCCGTGAACAGAGCGACGAGGCGGGCGAATCCCGTAACTTATCGTCTCAACGAACAATTGATGAGACACAGTGCGATCGGTACGGGCCCGTAGCATGGAAGTACGGGTTTATTTGTTGCTGAGCGGGATTCATCGTCGACGAAAGGGATAGAGCTGACTTAGGGTTAGTGGCTTTGTCTTCATCCATGGTTCTCGCGTTGTTCCGTTAGCACCTTGATATATTGAAACCTGGGAGAGGCGAAACGAGAGCTCCGAACCACACGACGAACCTAACCGAACCTCGTATCCACCTGGTAAGTTCACAATCCTGCCACTTTTCCAAGAGGAATTCAAGAAAGGAGAGACCGAGATACGCCTTGAGGCATAGCACGTAGTTGGTGATAATCTGGGTTGAACAGTTCGTCAGCGATGCTAGGAGACGTACATATAGGTTTCAGCGGAAGGTGACACCATGAAGTGTAACGAGTACTTACTTACATACACTACCGAGCGTAGCGATAATCAAGGGACGTTGGTGCTCCATCCCGCAAGGCAAAATTCCACCGCGCAGGCCTTCAATTGCGTTATAACATAAAACTTACATCCAGTATATTGAACGATTGTCTTCAAAATCGTTATATGGTGGATGGTATTGAGACTACATCGAGTAATACTCAAGACGTTAGCAAGGCCCGACTTTCGGAATGGCAGCTATCCATTACTCAGCTGTTGGATGCCTAGGGCATTACGAAGACGATTGTCTTTTTGCATCTTGAGAGGAACAGGCGCGATAACGATGGCAGAGCATGGGAAGAGGTTTGCCAGTGTAGTGGATCGAGGACGCACAGTGTCCTAATTTAGACGTTGTTTCCTTCGACCTAATTTGCCAAATATTGGATCAGCAGTGCTTAGCGAATGTAAATAGTGCAGCCAACTTTACTGGCCTCACAACACCTTGCTACCATGGCGTCGGCATCTGGTGCGTTATCTGTAGTCTTTTCCGTGAACTCCAACTCAACATACGGTTAACAGCCATTGGAAAACTATCCCGAGAGGAGTTCCGTCGTCAGAAGGACTTGGATGCCGCTCGAAAGGCCGGTACAGCGCCTGCCGCGCTCGATGAGGAGGGTAAACCTATCAATCCTCATATTCCACGTATGTGCATCTCATGCATCTGCCAATTCAGGGCTGACCGATTTCTCTAGAATACATATCGCAAGCCCCGTGGTACCTGGACACCGGTGCACCCTCCCTCAGCCATCAACGGCGACCAGATTACGACAGCTCCGCGAACAAGCTCGATGAATGGTATGACCGAGGGGCGAAGGCTGGTCCTGCTGCGAAGAAATATCGCAAGGGAGCATGCGAGAACTGCGGTGCGATGACTCACAAGAAAAAGGACTGCCTTGAAAGACCGCGGAAGAAAGGCGCCAAATTCACCAACACCGACATTCAAGCCGACGAGGTCATCCAGGACGTGGCTAACGGGTACGATGCCAAGCGTGACCGGTGGAATGGATACGACCCTGCAGAGCACAAGGCCATATACGAGGAGTACGCCGCGGTGGAGGCTGCGAGGCAGAAGCTGAGGGAAGAGGAGATTGATAATCAGACGACGACGGATTTGGCCGCTGTGCGAAAGGTTGCAAAGGCGGGCAAAGGTGAAGGGAAAGATGGAGATGCCGATTTCGGGTCGAGCGACGAGGAGGATGCCGATGAAGACAAGTACGCGGACGCGGCCGATGCAGTGGGACAAAAGCTTGACGCCAAAACGCGGATAACGGTTCGAAATCTACGTATTCGAGAGGATACGGCGAAGTACTTGATCAATCTAGACCCGGAGAGTGCCTACTACGATCCTAAAACACGCTCCATGCGTGATGCTCCTAACAAAGACATTCCCGCGGAAGAGGTACGTTATCTCTTTCATTGCTATTCTCACCCTGACCCATTCTACTCAGGCGCGTTTCGCTGGTGACAACTTCTTCCGCTATTCTGGCGAAGCACCAGAGGTTCAGAAACTGCAACTATTCGCCTGGAACGCTGCTGCGCGAGGAAACGATGTCCATTTGAATGCCAACCCCACACAGGGAGAACTCCTTCACCACGAATTCCGACAGAAGAAAGAAGAGTTGAAGGACACGTCCAAAATCAGTATCCTGGCAAAGTACGGAGGAGCCAAGTACTTGGAATCAGCCCCCAAAGAGCTTCTCCAGGGGCAAACGGAAGACTACGTTGAATACTCGAGGAGCGGTCAAGTCATTAAAGGGCGTGAAAGGGCGAGGGCGAAGTCGAAGTATCCTGAAGACGGTACGTGTCTCAATCTGACCAGGATATACTACCAGGTGGCTCACTGTCCTCGAAGTGCTTGTCAACAACCACACATGCGTGTGGGGATCCTGGTTTGATCCGTCAGCTGCGACCTGGGGTTACGCATGTTGTCATTCCATCATCCACATCTCTTACTGCTCTGGCACTGCTGGTATTGAAGCGGCCCAAGCATCTACTGCCCAACACCTCCTCGCCTCTGCTCCTGCAACTGCCCCCCCAATGTCTTCTAAAGAACGACCTGCGTCTATACCGGAAGAGCCTGCCCAACGGATTGAGCAGAACTTTTCGAAGAAGCGGGTGGGAGAAGGAGACGTAAAGATCGACAAGGAGTCCCTGACTCGTGCTCTTAATGAGGAAAAGAAGCGGAAATTGGGTGGAGAGGAGGGCGAGAGATCTGGAAAGAAGAGGAAGGGAGTTGTAGAATCGAGCAGCCATGACGTTACAGAAGAGCAACTTGGCGAGTATTTCTGATTCCCAATCGTTCTCGCCCCCTACTAACAATGTTTACAGAGGCCTACCGGATGAACCGACGAATGGCAGACGATCCTATGGCGAACTACGTCGATTCAGAAGATACTTAATCGCGCGTCACATTTATAACTTTGCACTGTACAGTATGGCTTCCCTTATTTGTAATCCCGTCGTTGCTGTTGATTTATTCATGCCTTTCTGCGCGTGAATCATGATGCCTGAAGAGTCACCGCGACCTGTAACGGCGTTTTCGCATGAAGCAACCGTTGAGTAGTCTCTTGATAATTCCTCGCTGAGCTCTCCGTCATTCACATGGACAGGAACCCCAATGTAAATAGATATTCGACGGCGAGTGTATTGGACAATACTTCCAGACCCCATTCCGAAGCCACCCACGGAATCTCTAGCTCGCGCATCGCTAATGCAATGACTGGAGGAAGGTCAAGGAGAAGCTCAACTCGCATTCAAGATGTTCGCAGTAATATCTAGGACCTCTGCACGTGGATGGTTGGGAAATGTCCTAGACGTACGTCGGCGCAACAAGCCTTCGCGAGCGTGCTGAGCTGAAAATGTAATGATCCCAACCAACAGGCGGTCTATATCGTCGCTCCTTCTATCCCGGGTTTCGTCGTCTCGTCTCTGCCCAGGGGTAATTGGAGAAAGCACCAGGCTTTTGCTCATTCTCTAGGCTCCTTGCGACAAGCAAAGCCCACGGCTGTGATCCATTGATACTTCTCTATCATGTCTATACGCTCCTTGGCCTTGCTTACGTTTAACATCCAGGTCATATTTTGCCACCACAAGGCCGCTGAATCTGATGTTGAGCTTACTGTGCACCGACAGTTGTGACCATCCAATCTATTCTTCTGTTTCTAAGTACTTGCTTTTTTGGAGATGCGCGTGGACGTGGTCCCTCTGATGACCGCTTGGATGAATTCCCTTCACGTGGCGGACCGTACCTGTACCTTCTGTACAGCCGTCGGCGATCCTCATTTTCCTCTCTTCCTGGCCTCCACCGAAGGGGTTCGACTTCCTCAGAACCGATCCATGTGGTTGAACCCAGCCCCGAAGAATTTCGAACCCATCAGTAACAATCACAGGCTGTTTGCAATTCTCTCTTTCTTCTGCTCAGCTCTATCTCTTTCCCGAATCGACGTCTCCGAGCTTCGCACCCCACTCTTCTCAACCGTGGAAGTGCCACTTAGGTGCTAACGCCGCCCTCAAGAGCTACCCCTTCCGGATGTTTTGGATAAACATCAGACTCTAGGAAAGGATCGACACGCCCTCTCGGGTTTCCCTCTGGTTCACTACTCCCTTGGACACTGCTTCTCAGTCTATACGAGGCTTGATGTTCTCATATGACGCTTCCATCAGTGCTTGTAGTGCAGTTCAATGTGTAATCAACGTTTTATATCCGTCTTGCCACCCGGCACTTTCGCTGACTGAACATAATTGAGCCTGGAACGGCCCGACTGGAACTGGTTGTGACTGACACTAGCAAGTCGTATGGTTACTCTCCAATAAATTTTGATGTGGGATATATGTAGCCCAAGGAAGTATCAGACCTCTCGATGGGATTGGGCATTTGGAGACACTGTAAAATCACTTGAGGTTCTGTCGACTTCGAAGTGTGGCGCTTATACTTGCAGTCAGCGTTTCTTATCTGGGTCGGTGTTCGTTCAAATTACCTTCATCGACCGCTCCTTGCTAATATCCTGTGATCAGTGGAGCTCTTGATGATGGACAAGCGGAAGAGTCATTTACGTACATAAGATGTTTATCTGCACATGATTCCTATCTCCCATGCCGATGAACTTTCGCATCCCAGAATGCAGCTTCCTTTTACTACGAAGCCTCTCCATTCAATCAAATCTATTCACAAAACACCTGCTACTCCGCGCGCACGCAAAGTTAATGCAAACCGATTTCGTTGATGCAAAACGGCCCCCATGCTTGCCTTCATCTACCGCATATTGTTACGGCCCGAATCCTGACATCGAAGGTGTGGTGATGAAGCAACGTACTGGGAGCGACAAAGGTTCTTCGCCACGCGCCATCGGACTAGGGTGGGGCTGTGGCGGGGCCTAGCCTGGGGTTACTACAGGATGTCGTAGACTCTATAGCCAGTTCAGTCGGCAATCACGCAGATCCTATTAATGGGGAGTTGGTAAATAACAGGCTTTGATGTTGAAACCCACGGTTATTATGTATTGAGATCTCAAGTGGCGCAAGCGCTGTACTCTCAGTAAATCCTCTGCTCGACAATATTGGGGAAAAATCCGACTAGGTCAAGGATAAAATTTACACCAAGCTACTATTCATCGCAATCGAACGTCAGCCTTTCCCTGGCGCCTGGCGGCGCGGCGGCTTCTGACAGATATCTCTATCAAAGAGGCTCACTAAGCATCTCTAAGCATAGGACTCCTGACAGGTCTTCGAATGTTGCCAGTCGATCCAAGTCGGCCAAATTTACTCTCACTCTTATGTTGCTGTATCCTTCTGGAGCCTTCTTCCAGCCATCGAGAATCCTACTTAAATGAGACGTCTAATGGGAGGAACTGTTGAGCGACTCAGCCTCAGTGTTACAGCATGTCCCCAATTCCACAACAATTCACACTCAACGTCGCGCCAGAGAAGCTCACCTGGATTACAGATCGCGTCAAGACCGCCCAAGTCATCCCAGACATTCGGCACCCCAAGGGAAGGGAATGGGACCATGGCATTCCGAGCTCGACGATGCAGGACCTGGTCGACTACTGGAGAGACAGCTATGACTGGAAGAAGGTCGAGGAGAGGATCAACTTGACGTTCAAGATGTTCACAGTCGATATCGAGGAAGGAGAGGAGACGTTGAACGTGCATTTCGTGCACCACCGAAGCAGTCGAGATGGCGCCATTCCTCTCCTCTTCGTACACGGGTGGCCGGGTAATTTCCTCGAGGTACGTCAAAGTCGCTGGAAGCATAGTTTAAGATCCTGCGCCCGAGCTGAGTCAATATCAACATTTACAGGTGGAGAGTTTGTTAGATTTGACCGAACCGAAGGATCCCAGGCAGCAGGCTTTCCACATCGTTGCTCCCTCGATACCCGGATTCGTGTTCTCATCTGCGCCCCAGGTGAAATAGATACACGGGAATGTCAGTGCCGTTGCTCAATATTGATTTTCCAGTCTCCAGAATTTTCCGTGGCACGCATTGCCTCCGTATTCGACAACCTCATGAAGATTCTCGGGTACTCGCATTACACAGGACAAGGCGGGGATTGGGGTTCATTCATCCTTCGTGCCCTAGCGGCCAACTTTCCCAAATCCTGCGTCGGAATCCATCTCAACTTCGTCCCTGACCTTCCCCCGTCGCCGATCAAGAGTCCGCTCACCATTTTATGGTTGGTGCTTGGTTGGGTCACTCCCGACGAAAAAGCAAGACTTGGACGAATGCAGTGGTGGATGTCGAGGGAATCAGGGTACTCGCAGATCCAAGAAAACAAGCCCCAGACCATCTCGTACGCACTGATGGACTCGCCCATCGGGATGCTGGCTTGGATCCGGGAGAAAATGGAGGTTCTGGTTGACGGCTTCGCATGGCCAAAGGAGACGGTCATTACATGGACGATGGTATACCTCCTCTCTGGAAACGCCGGAACCGCTAGGATTTACAGGCAGTCGTCACTCGAGGTGCTGAAGAAGGAGATTCTGGCGAAGAAGATATCGAGGGAGGTCTACTTCGGCGCAAGCTGCTTCCCGCGGGATGTTGGGTATGTCCCGCAATGGTGGGCAAAGGCGACAATAGCGGAGAACATTGTTTCATGGAAGGAGCACCAGAAGGGCGGACATTTCCCGTCGATAGAGTGCAGCAACGTGCTCACACGCGACATTCACGAGTTCCATAGGAAGATCACGGGAAAGAGGCTGGAAGAGTTGAGAAAGGCAGGGTTGTAACAATGTGATGAACGCGTCTGTTTGTGTATATTTTTCCTTGCTTGCATTACACCTGCTGCGCAAATACTGCAACGTGGGGTGCATGTGGTAAAGGTGATGAATATTGAACGAGTCCGTTAAAAATCTGTATTGTATCTGTACCACCCCGGGGATGCTTGTATGACTCTCTCTCCAACGCCATGCCACTATCACCCGCGCCTGCTCTCCTCGTCGGCCTTGGAGCTCGTATCGTACTGGACTATCTCACGCGCTCAGGAGAAGCCTCCATAAGGGACTTTGTCCTATTGGGCGTCTGGCAGGGTGTCGGACTTCATTACGCTTCTAAAATCACCAGCCTGGCTATCCTCGTGGGCTTCGGAGTCTCGGCGAAGATCCTCGTCGAGTTCAATTTGCTCCACGACATCACTCGAACTGTGACCACACTCCTGGGCGTTGCGCTGGGCGTACTCTGCACGGAATGTCTGTCACAGTTCTTCGGCGCGCCTAAAGGCTCTTCTGATCCAGACCGGCGACGGAAAAGATCTCAGATGACCGACGGCCAGTCGCTAAGACGCGAACGGGTTGTTCAGTTCGAGGCCAGTGGAGAGGGAGATGGGAACGACGCTCGGCAGAGGGCATTTCGGGAAACCGTCCACACAGTCTCCGATATCACCTCAGTCGACTCCAGCTCTGAAATGATTGGTCCCACTTCCGCTATGTCGAAACTCGATCGTGAAATAGCGACCCTGCGAACCCGCGCATCCCTGGCGGACAGTGAACGTCGGCGATTCAAGGAGGAGAGGAAATGGGCAATTTCGCAGGGTAATCTAGCCCGCGCGTCGCAGATGAAGTGGCAGGTCAAGCGTTACACCGCGTTAATGCAGAGTTTCCATCGAGAAGCAGACAACAAATTGCTGGAAGGTGAGGGGTTTTTAAGTCGGGTTGTTTCGCGATACTTAACGTGCTGCATAGCTTCGAGCCGTGCCCGTCAGGCTCGCACCGAGGAACCCAAAGCATCCTCATCGAAACAACCAACTCGCCGTCGAGAACCATCGAACGGACCATTAAATGGGCATGCCGCGCGCAGCCCAGATACGACACCACCTAAACGACATTCTAAACAACCTGTTCCTCCTCGCGATACTATGCGATGATTCCGACGATGAGTGAGTTTTTATTTCCCATCTCTTCTGCATACACGCTGATGTCCTTCAAGACGGAACTTGTACACGGATCACAATCGTAGCCTGATGGCTGCGCGAGGTCGTCCAAGCTCCCGTCACCCGCCGAACAGAAGAGGTCCCCAATGCGACCTCTCGCGGTGATGAGCCGAGCTCTCTGAGAGCAACTGGTTTGAGGAATATTCTCACTGGATTGACTTGAGGGCACACAAGGGATGTTAAAGGGCCTTCGGTACTCGTACGAACGAATATTTACGATCCTGCTTATGAACATGATTTTACGGAAGATCCAAAATTACCTGGAGATGAACTTGAACTATGGCTCAGGATATGCAGGGGGAGTAAATTCGTATTTGACTAGGTGCTTACATGTTAGATGTAAGTAGAAAGGGAACGGGATTGTACATGTGCGGTGTGCGATTAAGATAGCAAATGATGCAAAAAAAGCTCGAAACAGTACAGAGATGGAAATGGAAGTAAAGTAAGCAAGGAAAAAACGGTAAGATAGAATGTCATCGATAGGATTTGCCGCCATTTGTCCTCATCGATGTGCTGGGAATGGAACCGGAACCGGAACCGTTGGGCTTCGACGACGAAGAGCTTCCGCCCACCCGTGGTTTCTTGAGCGCACTGTTGTCCGACTGAGCCCGAGGCGCAGCTTCCTTCATTACCATTTTCGCATGGATCTCTTCTAGCTTGGAAGCTTTGACTTTCTTTGGCCAGAATAGCGTCACAAATCTTGAGAACGAAGTCAATGGAGATCTGCAATTCGGGGGATTGACGTACGTCCACAGATGTCTCCGCCATCGTTCTCGGTCCTCCCCTGCCGCCTGTTTGGTAGCCAATACGTGCTCTATGCGACGTCCAATGGCAGCAAGGGAGTCTTTCAGGATCGCGACCTTGTCGTCTCGAGGCATGTCCTCGCCAGACAATTTCAGTTGTTTCTATGATGATGGATGATTGTTAGAAAGGGCATCAAGTCGAGTGCGAGTGTGACGCGTACCAGCTGCTTCTTAACAGGTCGTAGTTCTTCCTTCGTAGCGCCTTCATCCATCGAAGGGCTAGATGAAACAACAATAACTGGGTCAGTCGGAGAAGAGAAGATATGAGGCGACGACTTGCCATTCGTCGGACGATTCTGAGTCTGTGAAGGTCGGTGTCGGTCTTCGTTTGCGCTTGCGAGAACTGCTATCATCAACGGAGGCCACTGCTTCACTCTCCGCCCGGCGTTTCAAGCTGCTGCTGTGCGACGATGTGGAGGCCATGGCTGTCGGGGGAGGGGAGGCCGAAACCTTTAGCTGGCCTTTGTTCCGGAGGGAACTCTCGTACGAACGTAGCTTCTCGTCATGCTCTCTTAGCATCCCCAGGAGGAAGTCGCCTCGCCGAACAAGATGGATCGCGTTCGGTATGGGCCTGCTCGCGGAATCCTCGCCCTTCTTGCCCTCTTCCAGGAAAAACTTGCCATCCAGACCGAGTTTCGCGTCCTTTGCCATCGCCTCCCAGTTACCAAACCCATACAGGTATGCACCGACGAGGAGCATGGAGTCATCCTGAGGACCCCACCGTCCAGACCAATTCAAGGTTGGCCGGATGTTATCCATCGGGAGGGACCACTTGTAGGGATCGTCGAGCTCGGAGAGAATGTGGAAAAGGATGCGGAGGTCACGGTTGCGCGAAAGAACTGTTTCAGCATTGATGTTACCGACACCGCGGCAGGTCACCAAAACCGCCTTGCTTTTCTGAGCATTGGTCAAGGTCTCGCCAGCAGCGATGCGCGAGCGTTTCTGATCCTCGCTGTCCTTGACGGCCTGAGCACAGATATCAATAATTTCATCTGCAACGTCAAGCATCATGCCCCTGTTCTTGTCTTGCAGCTTGGACTCGTTAACCTATCCCAACACGATCAGCTGTTTGCAAAAATGACGAGGGGCAAACTCACGATGATATCGTAACGTTGCCTTATGTCTCCCCATCGCTGCAAGCTCCGGATGAGGACGCGGACATCGCGCTCCTTCAACTCCATTGCTTTCTGTGAGGCCGTTTTCCGCGTCGGACCCGGTGCCTTCGGCTTTTTGGGAGCCGTCGAGGCTGGCGGCTGATCAACGTCCATACCTTCATAAGACACCTGCACATGTGTGCGCTTCCGATGGGACTCCTGCGCCGCCAACTCCTCGGCCTTGCGCTCCTCGTCCTCATTCTCGTACTTCTGGCGTTCTGTGAGTGGAATAATGTCCTCCCAGCTCATGTCGTTCTTGACGTCGCTGACAGCGGCAAACTGGGCAAGGAAGCCCTCGCCACCTAGTGAGGTGCCACCGTCACCGCCTGCCGCCATCGTTTCGTGATCCTCGGCGCGGTTGAGAATATCGTCGAGGTCCATCTCGTCCAACTTTTGGTTCTGCTGGCTGTCGTCTTTGTCAAACCTTGGGGGGCGTGAGCTCAAGACAAGGGACTGGCGATGAAAACGCACATCTTCTGGGCGCCGTATTTAAGGACCGCGGTGAGTTCGTCCTTGCTGAGGTTGTCGGGTTTGTGAGAATCCTTGACCTGAGCCTTGGAGCTGAGGTGGGCTTGGGAGGTGTCCATCTGGTTGATGACTGTGGATGACGGTGAGTAAAGTGCGGTACGACTGGAAAGGAAACCCGAGACGTACTAGCGTACTCCAGCACCATCTTCTTCTTCGCGCGCTCGAGGACGTCCTCTTCCATTGTGTCCTTGCTCACAAAACGGTACACGCTGACGTGGGATTTCTGGCCGATTCTGTGCGCGCGGGCCATAGCTTGGAGGTCATTTTGCGGATTCCAATCGCTCTTTGGATAACATCAGTACAACGTTGAAAGTGCGAATAACGACACGCTCACATCGAAGATAATGACAGTGTTGGCAGTTTCGAGGTTGATGCCGAGGCCGCCAGCGCGGGTGGAGAGCAAAAAAGCAAAATCGTTAGATCCAGGCCTGTTGAAGTCATGAATAGCCTTCTTCCGCGCGTCGGATGCAATCATGCCGTCGAGGCGCTGGTGCTGATAATTCCGCAAGTTCATGTAGTCGCTGAGGATGTCGAGCATCGGGACCATCTGGCTGAAGATCAACACACGATGGCCGTCCTGCTTGAGACGCGCGAGAAGTTTATCGAGGAGCACCATTTTGCCACTGCTCATGACGAGTCCCTTGAGCGTTTCTTCGAGGTTGTCACTCCTCAACTCGGCACCGTCGAACAAGAATGGATGGTTTGCAGCCTTTTTGAGTTCCATGGCTGAACGCGGACGTTAGAATAGCGAGTAGCTCAAGCTACGGTGCGACATACCAATGTTGAGCAGGCTGATGTTGGCGTTACCGTTCGCGCTCTTCATCAATCCTTGGAAGTTCTAATAAAAAGTATGTAAGCAAAACAATGCGAGATCGTGAGACGCGTACCTTGGTCAAAATGTTCTTGTAGAAGTGGGTCTGAAGGGAACTCATTTCCACCCGTAGAATTCGCTCGCTCTTTGTCGGTAAGGACTTGAGAACATCCCGCTTGAGCCTCCGGAGCATCAAAGATTCAAGCTGCTGGTGCAACTCCTTAATCTTCTTCTCGTGGTCGGCATCATTTAGGTCAAACTCGTTTGTGAGCGCGACTGCAGAAAATATCGTTAGCCAAATGGTTGAAATCCATTGCATGCCGAGTGCGACTTGCATTTCTCAGGCATTAAGAAATGCATCAGCGCTAGGAGCTCTGGAAAAAATGGGTTGGCAAGTCAGTAATTAAGGCCCCGAAAAGCACAGTAAGGTGAACACGCACCCTTCACGTTGTTTTGTAGAGGAGTACCAGTGATCAGAAGCTTCGACGCAGCGGAGAACGATCGGAGCGCTTCGTACAATTGACTTTCGGAGTTTTTGAGACGGTGCGCCTGCGGCAGGTACATCAGACAAACTGTCCACCACCAATCGTAAAATTATATACCTCGTCGACGGCTAGCGCCTGCCACTTGATGTCTCCAAGCTCCTTCGCATCACGCAGGATGAACTCGTATGTCGTTAATAAGACGTTCATTTTGAGCTTCTTGTTCGACGGTCCAAATTCGTATGTGCGAATGACCTCCCGGGAGGATGCTGCCCCGGAATAGGGGATGACGTTCATGTCAGGAGCCCAGGCGGCGAACTGAGATTGCCAGGCTGTAATCGTAGACAGAGGGACGATGACCAAGAAGGGACCAAACTGGTTCATTTCGTGGAACAGATACGAGAGGAAGGAGACGGTCTGAACGGTCTGTGATTGCGAAACAAAAGTCAGGATACGAAGCTGTGATCTCCAAAAGAAACGAGGTACCTTGCCAAGTCCCATCTCGTCCGCCAGGATACCGTTCTCCCCTTTGCTCCACAAGTACGCAAGCCAGTTGAGGCCGGTCAACTGGAAGTCCTTGAGCTCTCCACCGGTGCATGAAATATATTCGGGATCGCTTTCGATCTTCTCGAAGGCGGGTCGGTTGTGCCTCGAGTACGTCGTGCTCTTGTAAGGGAACCTGCCGTCGGCTTCGCGCTGGCGATACGCCTCGATCTGCTCCTTCGCAATCGCGCTAATGGCCTCGTGGGATTCCCATGTACAGTTATCGTAGGTGAGGTTCGTCCATTTGCAGAAGTATTCCTCGACCCCCCCGACTTCACGATGGGAAATGACGCGTTCGACGATGCGGTATGTCTCCTGCTCCTGCTTCACGCGTTCCTTGTCCAAAATAAGGGCCTCTGTCTCCTCCTGGGTCAATCCTGAGGCCGCCATCTTGGACTGCCAGACCTTGTGGTTTTTGATATAATTATCGACGCGCTTTAGGCCTCGGAAGCGTTTTAGGAACTCGTAAAGCTCGTCAGTGTTGTGCAGGTGAGAAAAGTTCTTCCATTTGATATGGAAACGCTGTCAAAGGGACGCTTAGCAAAGAACGTAATACCGCGTAGGACACTCACTCACCATGTTTTCGACCCACTTGTCTTCATTGTCCTTTTTATGATCTTCGTCGCGACTGTGTCCGAGGACAAACTCGATTTCGTCGTCTTCCTGAAATTGAACATTAGGGTCGACGTAGTAGTCATTGTCGCCATCCTCTTCATCCTCGTATTTCTCGAAGTCCTGGACGTCGTCAAGGTAGTTGGGGATCTTGCCGCCTCTGCTGGAAACTCGAACATCATCCGCGGAAGACCTTGGCTTCTTTTTCTTCTTGTGAGGGCGAGAACCGTACTCTGAATCAGAATCGGAAGTTGAGGTGTGGCGTACGGGTGCTGGAATGAGGTGAATGAGATTGTGACAGCCGGCTTTGTTTGGCAGCTCTTACCCTTGGGACGCACCACTGCCGAGGCAGAGGTTCGCTTCTTCTTTTTGAATACCTTCTTCTTGCCGTATTCCTCGTCAGCATAGGTGCCATCGTCCTCGTCATCGTCGTTCCCTGGGTCATCATAACCCTACAGAGAAATGTCAAGGTATGTGAGCATAGGTTGAAAATTTTTGCGCACCGAGTCTTCAGCATCCTGGCAACAACGACAGTGTTGAGCAACATGGGAGGGTACGGAGGACATAAACGCACCGATTCAACCTGGTGGTGCTGATGGACAGAGTAGCCGGCATGGGTGTTCAAAGCCGGGGGAGGAGGTGAAGCATCGTCGTCGATGGATTCGCCGTCGGCGTCAACGTCGGGCTCCCTATGATTACTGTGATCATTGTCGGAGTCGACCTGCATGTCATCATCGCTATCGTAGTGGATGTTGAGGTGACCTGGCTGTGGTGAGACAGGGGAGGCACTAGTGGAAGACATGGAAAGTCTAGGTTGTGTGCATGCAATTTGTTGTGGTCGTCGGGGGAGACAGCGAGGGGAGGCAGCAGACGACGAGCAGAGGAGTTGGTGGGGAGGGAAGAAAGGATGATTGGAGGGACCTGGGCGCCAGGCATCGCCAACGGACAGATTTCACACGGCCAGCATCGCTACCCCATCGCCACGGCCAACGCCGGAAGGCCCTTCGTCACCGGCGCTCGTGACGGACACTCCGATTCCGCAAAAACGGAATCTCACGAGTTCACGCATTTCATCTCACAAAATCTTCTGTATCAGCTCTGTATTATTGCGCAATAGTTGTAGTAGAGCCCTTGTAAGTCCCCAGTTGCTCGAGCTCGCTGTGACCGCAGTACCGCCATTGTCACGGTTGTTGACAGTCTCCGACACAAGTCCGACCACGCTGAGAATCCTTGCATGATGCATCACAAGGCCGCGCCCATCAGACGCCGAATCAATGAGGCCACCCAGAGAAAATACTATGTATACTTTGACGATGTACTTTCTTCGTCGCCGTCGAAAATATATATTTTCTTTCTCGTCAACAGGAGAGAAGGCTATTTCAGCGTTCCACCCCTGGTTGATATCAACAGCGCGGCTAACGACTTGGCTCTGTCGCCTGCGCGGTCGCATGGCGGTCACGATGGGATGATAAGAGACGACTGGGTCCAGACTTCGAAATCAACCATCGCGTCGCCGGTGTCAACGTCGTGCGGCTTCATTCCCGCCGCTCTTATCGCCGTGTCACAGCACGTGCACACATTTTTCTCTCGCGCCACGTGTGACCACGCGTCCACCGGCCATGGACGACTCAAAAGGATGCCATCTTTCTGTTGTAATTGACTTGTCTCCTACGCAATGGCACATGTCCGCCGAGGCGTCGCCCGCCAACACCTACCCATTGCCCCTCAACACCTTCCTCGCCCAACTCCTCGCATTCCTTAACGCTCACATCGCGTCAAAACATGAGAATACTCTCGCTGTCTTCGGTGCTTTTCCTGGCAAGAGGTCTGCAGCTATGGAGGACTACAAGGAAGCTCAGCTAACAAGTGCTTGATAGCATGATGCTCTACTCGTCGACCGACCCCGCCACTCAAAGTCACGCTATTGACGCGAACTCTTACCTTCCATTCAAACTCGTAGACTCCACGATCGTAACACGGATTATGGAGGAGCTTGAGGAGCTAAGGGAACCAGCAGAAGAGGGTAGCTGCACTGTCTGTCTTTCACTCTCTAAATTGCATGCTGAACGTGTTTCAGCTTCGAACTCTCTGGTTAGCGCCATCACAAAAGCCCTGTGTTGTAAGAGTGTTCCCCTCTTCCCGGCTAATCGCATTGGTTGAATTTTCACGCAAGATGTGAACCGTGTCAACCTTCCGACACCGTCGCCATCAAGCAAACCAGGTCAAGGCCTTGATACATCCATCCTCCCAGATCCTCGAATACTGGTCCTTTCCGTCTCTCCCGATCTCTCTACATCGTATATTCCCATAATGAACGCCATCTTTTCTGCTCAGAAATTAGTGAGTCGTCACATCTACTCATGATGACGATGCTTAATTTCCGACCCTCAGAAAGTGACGATAGATATCTGCCAAGTATATGGCCCAGACAGTGTTTTCCTACAGCAGGCGGCTCATCTGACAGGCGGCTCATATATTTTTCTCGCGCATCGAGATGCATTGCTTCAATATCTGATTGTAAGAGGCGTCATGGTAGAGTTCATCGTCTATTTCCTTGCTGAAAGCATTGAGTAGATGTCCTTTCTTTCCCCGCCATCTATCCGAAGGATTTTGTCCGTCCCGACGCAGGACAAGATCGATTTTCGTGCAGCTTGTTTCTGTCACAAAAACATTGTTGACATCGGCTTCGTGTGTTCTGTCTGCCTGTCAAGTACGTTGTTTCATTTCCCTGGCGGTCTGGTGCCCTCTATATATCTATCATCTGTCCCTGAAACAGTATTCTGCCAACCCGTACCCGTTTGCTCGACATGCCGGCAAGTCTTTACATTGCCCTCCGTTATCCATGTCCATTAATTCCCGATTTAGAACCAAGTTCCCAATGAAGACTCTCCAACGACTAAACGCTTCTCGGCCTATGTCCACAGCCAGCGCAGCTCCTTCACGAGCCGCGTCCAGCACGCCTCAGACACACCCCGCAGTAGGAGCTTCAGTGTCGGGTTCTATGCCCGTCACAAATGGTGCCAGTCCAGCCCCCCTCGGAACCGGAGATTTGCCTCACAGCTCCACGATTGGGAATGGCACACCACGCACCGCCGCCACCAATGGTTCTAGAACCTAGGCTTTCGACGGAAGCACGCTGCGGAGGCTGCTCAGTGTCATCGATTTGGGCAGTCAGCTTCACAATGGCACTGCTGTGATGAATATGCGTGGCTCGCTGGTCCCGCGGGAGTCCATGGCTTTGGGGTGACGAAGAATCTGGGCCTGCGGTGCATGAGATTCACGTTTTACTTACGGACGCACTGCGAGTACCTTCGACTTGGGGTCTGCGGAGGACGCATAGGCAATTGCCATACTGGGCGTCGTGAACGCGCACCAGAGACGTACTACTCCAATGTCATGAGCTTGGCTCATTTCTTCCAACCATAGGAGAACTCACCACTCGTCCTGTCTTCTATTTCTTCACTTGTGAGTAGAATGACCCCAACGCTTGGATCAACTGCGCCGCGCCTTTGGCAAGGCTCTTTGTGCACCAATGAGTTTCAAATGTTCGGACAACGCCACGTGCTCACCCCAAAAGTTATCTAGAAGCACGCGGTGGAGGATTTGGTGGGCATCTACGTCCACTCCCCTTGCGATTGCGGAGCGAAATGACTCCGCGATCGTACGCGCCAGCGCAGCCCTTGCGATGTATTCCCCTGCGCCTATCTCGAAAAAAGTTGTCGAGACAACCGTCACATCAGAAACAACTCACCAGAGATACTGCACGCGATTCTCATTCGTGCTTGCGGAAAATGCTCAGCCCAGCACCCTGCTCCATAAATTGCAGCCTTCCGGAACGCGATTGTGAGGCCGCCTATCCATAAGTATGAATAAACGTGAATGAATACCCACTTCGCCGATCCTCCCGGGATGCTTCAACAAAATGCCGCCACTGGTACCATCACCAGTTCGGCGCCAGTAGACACAGTTCGATCGATATGAACGACAGACCTTGACACCCCAGCAGCTACTGCGTCTTCGCCTTGACAGGCCACGGCGCCCACGGTATCCTGTATGTCCATGAGGCTTGCTGAATCGACTTGATCTACATGTCCAGGGGCGCCATGCTCCAGCCGTGCTTTCCATTTCACCCAGTCCTCTCTAGCTTTCGAAGACACAAGGGAATCCGGAGGAACAGTTTCTATTGCGGGATGAACGCGATTGGCAGTGGCCGCGGCAAAGGCGCGTGCTCCGTCGGAGACTAGAGTTCTGCAACACAGGCGAGTTCGCAATATAGCGATCACAAGGAGAAATACTCGTACAATGGTGGGATTCGGCCCAACGGATCGGGTATTCTAGAGTACTCGAGGACAACGCGTGCCAGTTGGATGGGGTTTTTGATGCCTATCCAGTGGTCATAAGGGAAGACATCGGTTTGTTTAGCTTCATAGCATAGGAATGGAACATGTCGACAGACCAGAGACGGCACCTACACTCCCAAAATAGCCAGAGGCGCCATCCATGATCGCTGCGTCGCACTCGACTGTGCCGATTAGACTGAGGTTGGAGCCATAACCTGCGATTGCGTCAGGCCACACACAAACTTGAAGTCAATCGGCTTCGTGTTTCCTTGCGCGACGAACCTGCGTTGAGGTGAGGATCATCTTCCAGAACTACAATGGCATTCCCAACCATGTTGAGGGGCGTGCATTTCGAGCTGTCCCCGTGATCTGGCGATGGATCGTGAAGGCCTTTCAGAGCCTCCTTGCATGCACTGCACGATTTAGAACAGTTTCTGATGACAAGTTGAAGCCTAATAGGAACGACTCACAGACGCAAGGCCTGCTTGACCTCCTTCTCTCGCGCATGACCATGCATGCCTGCACCTCCATGGACGACGACATAGCCGTCATGGGGAGCCATTAATACCAAGTCTGGATATCGACGTTTCGATCAAGAGGTCACGGCACCATCCGAAACCCGCTGCCGTACGCCACAGCTGCAGGCAGAAAGAAATATAGACTCGGAGAAAAACACGGTCGTACAACATACAGATTCTAGGCCAAGGGGCTATTCTAAGTGCACATAACGTTACACGGATAAGTTATCAGACGATGCCAGAAAGATCGAACGTTTTCTCTCCATCCTTTCGGACAGCAACGCCTTTCTCAGTGACAATGGCAGTAATCAGCTCGGCTGGCGTGACATCGAAGCTAGGGTTGTAGATTCCATCCAATCCGCGAGGCGTGATCAATACAACCGCCTGCTCATCTGTGGGGTTTCCTGTCCCAGGATAGAGGGCACCGCGAACCAGACAGGCCTCTAGAGGCGGTCGTTGTTCGATGGGGATTCTGCATTGATTTGGTCAGCGAATTAACTTTTCTTTGCATGGTCAGAGCCTTACCCCGATCCATCAGCAACATCGAGATCGACTGTGCTGATTGGGGCGACGACGATGAAGGGAATCCCATGGCGTGCAGCAAGTACCGCCGCATTGTAAGTTCCGATCTGAGTCCGGTCATTTGGTATAGGTTAACAGGTGAAGAAGAATTGTACACGCCTTGTTCGCCGTGTCCCCGTTCTTCGCAATTCTATCAGCACCGACAGCTGAAAGTGTTCAACTCGTGTATCAAATTTCTCAGAGAGTCGAGCTTACCGATAGCGTGGATGTTGTGGTGCTGGAGTAATGAACCAACCATAGTGTCGCAAAGCATGACGGAGGGTATTTGAAGTGTCTGAAGCTCCAACGCCGTAAGCCTGGTGATGTCTCGATGTTAGCGAAATAAAAAATAAAAAACTAGTGAAGATTACACGTCACCTAGATCCTTGGTGGTACGGCGTGGTCTGGGTATAATAAGCCTTTTGCAATTTCCCAGTCTCATGGAGGTATGTGATCAGCCCCAGGGCCGTTCCGTAACCCTGGTGCGATGATGTTCGGTAAGATACAAATAGTATTGAAGGGGCTCGCGCACCGAGGTCGCCAGAGAACCAGTATTGCAGACTGTCATGACATTGAGACCAGATGCAGCGTTTTCGGCACCAACGCGTTCCAGCAGCCATTCTGCTCCCCACTTGGACATCTCCTTGTTCCTTCCAACGTCCTCATCCGCGATCAGCTTTCCCTCCGCGATTATTGCCTTGGCAATGGCGAGTAAATCACTTTTTGCGGCGAGAGATGCGGTAAGAGTATTCTGCAGGCGACGAGTCGCAGCCCCAAGGTTCACAGCAGTAGGCCTAGCAGTGTACAGGAAAGCCAAAATTCCCTCGACGTGAGCCTTCAGGGCCTCGGTCGAGGAAAGATAAGCCGGAATAGGTGACGCCTCCAACGATTCTGTCAAATGATAGGAGAGCCAGAGAGATGCAAGAGACGCAATCGCGGGCGCGCCTCTGATCTATCGCATATCGGTGAGATTTACCAATGTCGGCATGTAAAGCGCGCACCTTCATGGTCTTGATCGCATCGTGAGCTTCCTCGACGGTCTTGATCTCGAGAAATTCAGTGGTGTGAGGCAGCAGAAGTTGGTTAACGATCTCGAGCTTTCCGTTTTCCGTTCGAATGGACGTGAGGGGCGCCATGGGATAATGGGATGGATATCAGTGGATGTTGGATTAGATAGACATCGGTCCGATCAATCAATGATCGGGCGTGCTTGTTCGTGTGTCCTTCGGAGGCTGTAACAAGGGACATCGCAATCACATGTCTCTCCGACACCAACTACAGCGCTTTATTGTCATGAACCTCTCTGTGTTCACATGTGCCTCCTTTTCCCATCGATATCTTTAGTATGATTGACCATTTAGCTGGTCGCCCAAATCCTTCTTGGAAGAGAGCCCAGGTCTGCCGGTGTTCTCGCTATTAGTGTGCTCATCAATTGACGGCGACAATGGTGTAGGTATTCCTGGTCATATTCTTCTGGTTATGGCGGATAGCAAGAGGAAATGCGGCGGCTCCGAGAGTTTTGTGGCTCAAGAAAGCCAATCGAGGCCTCCGTGCGCTCATTTTCTATAAATGTCTGTGCACATCAGCTCACTGAACATCCAGAGCGATTCACACCCTGGCAGATCATCGTTAGCACTCTGACCGCTCTGTATGCCGTCAGAAATTTCGACAAGATTCTTGGTCTTGGCTGTAAGGTTCTCTCACCTATAGGATATGCCCAGTATTGACAAATCCATCAGCTCCAGAACCGCTTGCTCGACTCGTGAGTGAAAGCTGAACCATCTAGATGATCAATCACCGACGAGGATACAGTACTCGTCATCTTACTATCGCGCTACATGGATCAACACTGGCCTCGAGGCAGGGTTTGCTACTGCCATGACAATCCGTCCCAAGTGGCTCAGGGACATATGCTCCATCGTATTCTCAGCTTACTACATCCTTTATGCCAACGAGGGTGATGAGAAGGTGCGTCCTAGATACACGCGCCATTGTTATCAGCAACTCAACAACCCCGTACCATCTTACAGTTGAGACGATTCCGAGCGGTCCCAACCGTGGAGATGCTTCGAACGACTTGGGAGAAGACCACCAATCCCTACGTCCGCCCTTTTTCTTTTTGAAAAAGCAATACCCATCTTATATCCCATACAGATTCGTCTGGTGACCCGTCTTCCATGGCTCTCGATGCGGCGCAAGATCATTCTTCCTCGGCCCAAATCATCCGAGTACACTCGTCCTATCACTGCGTACCTGTTCTTCCATCCGCACGAATCGCAACTGCGCCTTGCGACCGACCTTATTCTAGACTTCCCTGGTGGGGGTTTTGTAGCCATGACTCCCGAGCACCACGAAGAACGACTTCGGATGTGGGCCCGTACAACCGGAAAGCCTGTACTTTCAATTGACTACGGAAAAGCTCCAGAATGTAAGTATATGCAGGTGTTCTCTTGCTTGCGACATATGTCAATCTGACATTTCAGATCCATATCCATTTGCAATCGACGAGGCATACGATACCTATAAAGTGCTAGTCGAGTCTGGTACGTTGGGCTTCATTTATTGTATATCATTGTATTACTCATCGGAAGCCAGTTGGGCGGGTTATCGGAATGTCTGGGGACAAGCTGAATACCATCATTTCCGGGGACTCCGCGTAAGCCTTTCATACCGCCACACTCTAGCCTCAAGCTCATTCTTATTTCTTATCAAGGGGCGCCACCCTCGCCGTCAATATCATCCTGAAAATGCTGGAGCATGAAGCCTCACCGCAGTCCCACGAAGCGAAGCTTCCTCAGCCAGTCGCCCTGGTCCTCAACTATGCCGCTCTAGATTTCAACTTCACTTCCTGGATGTCCCCAGAGAACCTCAAGGTCCTCCAGTCGGAGCAGTCGTCTGGTAACCTACCAGGTCTCACCGAACTGGCGGCGCAGAAGGACCATCTGCAACACATCGTATGTATATTCAACAAATGAACGCCTGTTTTCGCTAATGCGTGGCTTGCAGAGTCCACTGAGCATGGTGAAGGACAACAAATATGGGGGTCACACGCGCAAACGTCTAAAGAGGAGAGGTAGCTGGAAAGACACATTTCGTGGGTTGACAAGCAGCGGCGAGATAGGCAAGGAACCGACGAGCAGGCATTCCACATCGGCCTTGAAGACCCCTTCCAGGCGCGGCTCAGCGTCCTATCGGAGGGGGAATGACCACACCGACGGGGAAGGTGATCTTGCAGATGCAGAAAGTGATGAGGACGACAATGAGGAAGAGGATTATAAGCACCAGAAGGAAGAGGACCGCCCTATCCGTGCCCGCGTTCGATTCAACTATCCGGAGATCGCGAACCCGCCCCATCTCCGCTATACCGAGTCCGCGTTGGAAATGCAGCAACAACAGCTCTCCGCTGCAGTTGAGGAGGCGGATTCTCAGGCTAGCAAACTAATTGGCCGCAAAGATAAGACCTCAGAATCCGGCAAAGGGGAGCCAATCGGTACTCGACTGACGATGACGAGCCGCACGGGCTACTTCCAGGATAGGATCGTCTCTCCCAGCATGGTATGTCTCATCAACTATTCGTGAGATCGCTTCTCAACCATCTTCGTTGCATAGATGCGCGCCATGGCCATTCTCTACATCGGACCTCACCGTAATCCAGATTTTGCGACGGACTACCACATATCACCTATCCTGGCACCAGCACGTCTCCTGGCTCAGTTTCCACCCCTTCTCCTGCAGTGCGGTGAAAAGGATCCTTTCGTCGACGACACGGTGATATTTGCTGGCCGCTTACGGGAAGCAAAGCGTGCGCGAAAACATGAACTTGAGCAGGCTCTTTCTGGTAAAAGTGCCCGCTTCGGCGAAGGTCTTCGGATGAGCAACATCGATGCAGCACACGACGTCAAGATGCTCGCGATGATGAAAAAAGAGCGCGATAGGCTGGCGAGGGAGACGGAAGACGACTGGGTGCAGATGGTCTTGTTCGCTGAATGGAGCCACGGATATCTCCAGATGCCTACACTGATGAAGGAGGCGAAAGCGGTGAGCATTTCTTTTCCTCATTCGGTCATGTAGAAGCTGACGACCGAACATCGAAGGTGATTGAGGAGCTTGCCGAGTGGATAGACGAAGCCTTTGCCAGGAATTCGGAGAACCACATCCCGCCCACGTTCTTAGGCGCCCTCACGTCATCTGAGACTGAGACAGACGACCCTGGTATTACTTTCATCCCAAAGAAGTATCAGAGTGGGAACGGGTCAGCTCTGGGCGGACACGACGAAGAGGCGCGCGCGATTGCAAAACCGGTTGCTGTGAAAGGCCTAGCAGCTATTCACCGGGACGATTCATCCGATGAGTCGGATGCGAATGTCAGCGACAGCACTGCATCCCCTCCCCTCAAGGCGCGGGACGAGTATGGTCTACTGAATCATTTGAGAGAGACGTACACGCCGACCTCAAACTCATCGCCCCACCCGCCTGACACGCCAAGGTCGCGCCAGGCCGCTGGGACGCCAATTACAGAGACAGAACTCATGCGACGGCGGAGGCTGCTGGATGCACACATATTCGAGTAGGAGACTCATATACTTATGTCGACTGTAATATGGATGATTTTGCACAAACCGTAAAGCAAAGATCGGCTATCATGGCACAGCTTGGGGGCCCTGGTCGCCTTCCCGATTGGAGATCTAATATAAGCGCGGTGCTGTGCAACACAGCCACGGGGCTTCAACATGAGGCCTATTAGGGTTGTTAAAGGCCATTTTTAAGAGACAAAAGGGACATTAAACGCCTGTCAGAGACGCTGTGAAAAGAAACGGCGGAAAGAGGCTATTCTTAACGGTGAACAGCACATCAAAGCGCTTGGTTTCGGGCATTGAAATTTCGTTGTCTTTCCAAGATGCATCGAACACAAACTCCCATCACGCCCTCGTCGCATTGCCATCCTACCACATCCCACGATTCGCAGAACTTGGTCCCTCGTCTACACCTAGCACACTATCCTCCTCAAGTCATGCCTCGCGACCCCCAACCGCAATATGCCACCGAGCCTCTGTACAGCCCCGCCGGTGGCCCCATGTCGCAGGCCATTCCTCTCCACGGTCCAGTCAGCCATCCAGACGGTCCCCGCGAATATGCCTACTCCCATGTCCAGCATCTGAACCAGTTTTCTCCTCATCCACCCGTCGATTCGTCCTCAATTCCATCAGGTTCGCATCCTGTTCCAAGTGGAAGAGATAGCCCACGAAATGAGTTCTTCTATCCAGAACAATACAATCGCGCTCACGAGTCGCAGCCTCCATCGCCCGGGCACGAGTCTGGCTCCAGCCAGGGTGGTGCGGGCGCCAATCACTACCCGTCATCGACTGGCGTCCCGCGACTCCCTCCTATTCTACAAGTTGAGAAGCAGCAAGTGACAACGTCGGCGACCCAGCTCGCGAGCGCTAGTCGGCGAAGGAATGAGGCTCACTTTGTTTGCCCTGTACCTGGTTGCGGCAGTACCTTCACTCGTCGCTTTAATCTGAGAGGTAAGCTACCTCGCACTTCTTCCCTTCGGGCACGCTTCCTGATTCACTGGTTGCAGGTCATCTTCGTTCACATACCGAAGAGCGCCCCTACATTTGCGAATGGCCTGGCTGCAAAAAAGGATTCGCTCGGCAGCATGACTGCAAGTAAGCCGTCCGCACCCAACGTTGTCCGAATGTACACTCATCCCGATCACAGGCGGCATCAGGCACTCCATACCGCTAAATCTCAAGCTAATGTGTGTCGCGGCTGCAAGAAAGCATTCAGCCGCCTAGATGCACTCAACGTACGTCTTTGCCACATTTTTCGCGCTCCTCGACTGACGTATTGTATTATCCAACAGAGGCATCGTGAGTCATTCCCGTTTACTTCGGGGGGAAAACAGCTCTAACCTTTTAACAGTACGATCCGAGGGTGGCGCCGACTGTCGCGCGTCAAATCCCAAGTACATCGGGGAAGAAGATCCCCGAAACAAGCGCTCTTAGCTCTCTCTCAACACACCATTCATTCTGTATCGTTTGCCATGCCCCCTTTGTACTCTAGATATCAGGGTTAGGGTCATAATATCCTATTGTAGTAATTGCATTATCAAATAACACATGCACCTTCGGACCGGTCCTGATCAAGCCGAAATATTTGGTACTCCAGTCCGGACTTTCATTCGAACTTCATTGCACTCCAGAGTTAAAGCTATGGCACTCTCGATGTTAGCTGGAGGGGCTGACTGTGGCCCTTCCAATCCTTTGCAAGGTCTTTCCAAGCGCTTTGACCAAGACAGAGGGATCCAGCAGGTACGAATAACGATTCAGCTCCCTGTCTAACCAGCTCACACCCAAGTGTGCAGGACCATTTCGGCGCAGGCAGAGCAGGATCATCCAGAGAGGTGCTTTTATTAGTCTTGCAATGGATCATGGCTAATTGCGCTGTAGACTTTCCGCACAGCTGCACATCCTGTGGCACCAGACCAAGATGCAGCACGTTTCTTCTCGACAAACCTCTCCCCGACCCAATTCACCCCTGATGCGGCGTACGATGTTTCTGCGATGCGTTCAGCCTTACCACCACAATTTCAAAGGCCCTCGCATGTACCACAGATGCAGCAGCCCGGACCGCTGGCGAATTGGGCGTCTGACTTTGCTGCTGTCCAGCAGCCTCTCCATACGCCACAGTTAAACGTGCCCAAGGCCAACGACATGGTTTCGCAAAAGGATTCAGCAGTCTCCAACCCAAGTATGGCGCCCAATGTGTATAGTGGGACTCCACAAGGTACGTACACGAGCGCACACGAGCGATGCTTTAGCGCTAATTTACTGCTGTCTCAGCAAATATGCATTGGAACCCCAACATGACGAGAATTGGCATGGGGTCTATGGGTTTCTCGTCCCCTCATCTCATGCAGGCCCCACAACCTGCCATACACACCGCTCGTGCGTGGTTTCCTTATGTCTCTTTCCGAATCTCACGAGGTCCCCTAGAAATATCTTGGGACAAGGAGTTTAATACGCAAGAGCAAGCGCTCACTCAAGCCTCATCATCGCAACAAGTCCAAGAGCAATCCGTCCGTCAAGCGCCCCATGATGCAGACGAGCTAGCGTGGACCGCAGGCCTTCTCCTTGACAACATCAAACATGAGCAGAATCCCAAATTCCAGAAAAGCCAGTTCATGGGTCTCATGCGGCAACTTCGGGACCGCGATGTGGTTGTCGAGGGAAACCAGGTTGTCTCGAACGAAGGACAACAGGCGTCGGTTGATGTCAAGGGCAAGGGCCGCGCATCCGACAGCACTTGGCAGGCATTGCAGATGAGTACAAACCTTCCTCCGATCGGTATTTCCGGTGGTGCACCTCAGACCCATTTCGCCGACTACGCTCGTCAAGAGCTCGCGCAATCAGGGAATGTCGAGAAGGACGCGAATGACGCCTATTTCCGGCAAGAGAATGCCGAATACCAGCAGTACTGGAATGATACCCAGGCGTCTAGTTCTATACAGAGCCAGAAGACCAATCCCGATGTTGCGGCTTGGGGGCACCTACAGGACGACTGGGACCAGTTTGAGGCGACCACGACCGGGATCAAACAGGTCGATAATTATCAATTCCAAGATCACAACCCCTACCTCGTCGGCGATTCTTCGAGGACGCACCAACATGCGATGCACACTAACTACATGTCCCTGTCTGAGGTATGTTGCTTAGTCGCACCACTCTTTCGTTGGCTCAGCATTACATTTACCTTTAGAGCGTTCTACAGCTCGAAGCCGCAGTGCAGCGAGACATGAACAACGCTGCCGCCTGGTACGAACTCGGTGTCAAGCAGCAGGAGAACGAGCGCGAACAAAAGGCACTCCAAGCCCTGAAGCGTGCCGTGGAACTCGATCCTTCGCATTTGCCCACCTGGTTGGCGCTGGCGGTGTCCAACACGAACGAAAGCAACCGGATCGGTACTTACGATGCCATCAACCAGTGGGTGGAACGCAACGAGCGATGCAAGGCCGCAGTCCAGCAACTCAAGGCGCAGAAGCCGTTGCAGGAGGACGCGTCCCTCAACGAGAAATATACGTCATTGATTGAGACTTTGATCACAGTGGCGAGGAGTGACCCCAGTGCTGTGGTGGATGCCGACATCCAGATTGCTTTAGCCGTTTTGTTGAACACGAACGAGGATTACAACAAGGCCCAGGATTGCTTCCTCGCAGCGCTTGCGGTGCGACCAGAGGTGCGTGCTGGAGCATGATTTGCTCAACTGGCCACTCACCAGGGAATTCGTAGGATTGGCTATTATACAATCGGGTAGGAGCCACTATGGCTAACAGCGGACGTGCAGAGGATGCCCTCCAATATTATTATCGGGCGCTAGAGCTAAATCCTGGATACATTCGGGCGAGGTTCAACCTCGGCATCTCATGCATAAACCTGAGGGTGCGTTCTCCCATTTTCGGCATCTTTGACCTATCTCACCATGTCACCACAGCGCTATGAAGAGGCCGCACAACACATTCTTGATGCCCTCGTGCTTCAAGAGAACGATGGTATACGCGACGCTGATGGGTTGAACGAGAAGCGAGGTGTGACATCCACGGCGCTGTGGGACAGCCTCAAAACCACATGCCTGCATATGCAGCGAATAGATCTGGCAACGCTGTGTGACCGCCATGATCTAGAGGGTTAGTCTTGTCCACGCTGAAGTATTGAAATGACATGCTAACTTTCTTGACAGGCTTCCGTCTTAATTTCCATACGTAAGAACACATCGAGAGCCAAATCTCATTCAACGCAGCCTAATGTTATGCCGTTGTAACATCGTTCTACAGAGTAGAACGCCCAAGCCAACGCCCTCGAACTCTCCGCAGAGTACCGTCGATGTTTTTCAGAGTGAACCGCAAGTAGACGCGACGGATAATATCTTTGAGTGGCCCAACGTTCCCGCGTACGCATGGATGTCTGCTGCGACCTACGACGAGCCGTGAACCAACGTCGGAAGGACTCTGTAAAGTAGGAGTGCATTTTGACAGGACGTTGGGTTGGTTGGTTCTGGAGACGTCAGACAATGAAGTATTCCCGTATGCCTCGCGAATGCACTCTAGGAGGACTTGGATGACTCTAAAGACCTTGGTTAGTGAGAGATCGCGTTTTGCATCTGAGGGGGGATCATACCAGGCTGGAGACCCAGCCGTCTCGCCTTCTCCTGCCGCGCGGCTGCAGCCTTCAGTTGCTCCATGACCTCCCAATCCTCCTTCTCCATGTTCGGATTCTGCGCGATGCGCTTGATTTTCGCCATGAGCTGCTGCTGTTGCGCCGCATCGGCCTTTTGCTTCACAAGCATATCGCGGACATCCTGGACGTCAAAGTCTCCCATCGGAATCAGGGTAGGCGAGCGGCGAATCATGGTAGGGCGTCAGAGCAATGCACAGTCCGTAGTTATTGTTCCTGACGGTAAGAATGGAGAGGGAGCTTGAATGAGCGGAAGTACAAACAAGGACCGAACAATGCCGCTGCGGCTGCGCACGGTGAATTGCATATCAGCCACCTCACATCCCGCCACCACGACACACGCCACTTCCACTACTTACTTTCCACCACCATCCCTACCGCATCTTTTTCCAACTGCAAAACACCATGGACTACCTTGTACGCGCCAACGACGTCTTCAAGTCCCTCAAGGTCAGTCAACGCGGCTGTGTGCTAAAAATTCCACTTCAACATTGCATCCGCAGGAGACCAAATTCTCTGGAATCCGCTCGCCGGTCGAGTTCTTTGACTACCACCGCATAT
The DNA here is from genome assembly GCA_018282005.1 of Asterophora parasitica. Classification (NCBI taxonomy): domain Eukaryota; kingdom Fungi; phylum Basidiomycota; class Agaricomycetes; order Agaricales; family Lyophyllaceae; genus Asterophora; species Asterophora parasitica. Next base: position 369,153 of record JABCKV010000002.1, on the reverse strand, counting down.
CGCGCCCAGCAGACTTGAACCAGGCAACCTCGGTGAGCATCCAAGTGTGCCTATCCTGGACGAACAGCGGGACTGACGCCGGAGCCAGCGCATATCCTACAACACCCGCTATTTCTCTGGTAAGCACCCGCTATCCACCCACATCCGCCCTGGATGCGAATTCACGCCGCGTTGATAGGAAACTACGGTCTTATCATTGCCGTTCTGGCGGTATACGCCATGTGCGTTGCAATAGTTCCATCTCCTCGCCCCAGCACAGCCCACTAAACGTGTCCACCTGTTCACAGCATCACAAACTACCTCCTCCTCATTTCCCTCGCCTTCCTCGTCTTCGGCTTCGCCGCAATCAACAAATTTGGTGCGCTCTCCCGTGTTAACCTGCCCCCATCCGCTTGGTTCTGACCCCGGCTGGCTTTCTTTCCTTTTTTCCCTCCCGTTCCGGTCCATTAGCACCCGAAGCGACACAATTCGGCGAGCACACCGTGACACAGAAACACTTGTACACGGGTCTCTTCGTCATCGGCATTCCGCTCCTCTGGATATCCTCGCCAATCGGCACCTTCTTCTGGCTTGTCGGAGCCTCGGGCTTCCTCATCCTTGGCCACGCGAGCTTGCTCGAGCCGGGCATCGAGAGCGACTACGCCACCATCCAGGAAACGGTCTAGGCGCATCCAAAGGCATGGGGATTGGGGATCCTGTGTTGTATTTAGACCGATTGGAATATCCGAGCCTGGATTCGATTCTCTTTCTTTCGATTCTTTTTCTTCGTTTATTCGGGAGGACGTGTACATAAGGTGTGTGTATCCAAGAAAAAAATAAGGCTAAAGGCTTGTATCTGTATCTGTATCGGAGTGCCTTTGGTAGGGAAAGCGTAAGTAGAAATGACTACGGCATGGGTCAGTGGATGGACAGTCCGTATGATGACCATCTTTTGGGATGCATGGATAATGAATGAATGATGGATCCGATGAGGATGAGCTTCTGGGTGGCATGATATGTTATGTACTATATAGTACAATTTGTACATCCTGGAATTAGTTGTGGAGAATGGACGAGCACGAGAGCACAGCAAGGTAGGGTCGACGAACGAGACAGAAAGCGGCAGGTGTGGTGGTGGTGGTGGTGGTGGTGGTGGGCGCGCGGCGGACGGAACAGCTGTGACAATAAATACAAAGGCCGTATGTTATAGTAGAGGAAGCCATTGGCCTGTATATGCAGCTTGATGAGGCGTAAAAACGAATGCCAGGGTTAACGAACGCACCAATGACGATACTGGGAAGATCGAAGAGGTCCCTTCGTATTGAGAAACAGAAAGCAGCCGGTACCGGCGCTCCAGAGGGTTTGAGCAGCACACAATGAGAATACACTGATTGTGTCGTGTTCTCAAACGCGTGTGCGCCAAAGTTTTCCCAGTACTCGACTACCGACTGGTTTTCGAACAACTATCCAAGATGGCAATTAGGCGAGGGCGGAAATCCGGGTAGAGGCGACCGGCGCGTACCTCATAGATATACTTTTTGCCACCCATGAGGTCCTCCATCGACCATTCTGTCAACATGCAAAACTCCGGAGCGACAAGGCAGATCTCGCCGGTTCGCCGCCAAACGACGGTGGGTGTGCCGCTAAATGACATCAACTTTTCCAGTTCCTAAATGCGTCGTGTAAGTGACGTCGATCAGGGTCCAAGTCGGCTAGCGAACGTACCAGTAATGAGCGCTGGAAGCATTTCTCGACAAAGATCTCGTCATCCAAAGACAAGGGCATTTGTAGAGCAATGAGCGACGGCCTGAAGATCGCCAGCGCACGCACAATGCGCAGGATGTCGTTCTTCTCAAATCTTTTACATAAAAGACACAGCAGGCAATGGCAGGCACGAGCGAGATGCGACGTGGGGTGGGTCATGGGGTGAAATCAAAACAAGCAAAAGATCAGAGCCTGAGGCCCAGAGGCACTCATTTTTCGCACTAAACACATGCTCGACACACGTACCGGCTAGGCAAGTGTTTCATAAGAAAATGGTAGCCCTCCGTGTAGTCGTATGGTTTCGTCACACGATCGTGTATACTCTGCAGTGAAGAGCCACTAGCTTTCGCAACTGCCAGATCGGATGAGGTGCTGGTAGCATCTGCTGTCCCCAGATTATCCGAGGAAGTGCTGGTGTTGTGTAGGAAGACCGTTCCGTGCGGAGAGCGGGGCCGCGAGTCAAGGGGATATCGAGGCTGCAGTGGATGTAGCGGTTGCGGGGCCTGAGGTTCCTGATACTGCGAAAAATCTGCGGCATCAGGGGTCTCGTCGGATCTTGGTTGCTGCTGGGCCGAGTAGGGGTATGTAAGGTATTGGGTGGAATTTGAAGGTGCAATGTCCGATGGTGGTGCAGTGTCAGCATATGGGGCGGTGTAAGTAGCCGGGATGGTCGGCGATGTTGTATAATCGACGGAGTCGGTCTGCCACGAGGAATATGACGGCTGGGAGGGTGATGGAGGCGATGTGACGGTTTCTGGACTAGGATTGCCGAGAATTGCCGAGAGAATAGAATACTCGAGGTTGGCAGCCTCTGAACCGAAGCTGAAGCCCGAGTCGAAAGAAGAGGACAACAGAGCGTCTGTGGAGAAGGGATCGGCTGGGCAGAGGTTAGTAGACTGGCAATAAAATATCAAAAGCACGCACCAGGAGTTACTACAGCTGCTGCAGTGCTCGCAGAAGGCTCTTCAGGACTGCTTTCTGGTGCAGAAGACTCGGACTTGCGTCGTTTTAGTTGTTCTGAAGGGCACGTGATCAGTGATGATGATGGGGGATTGGAGGTAACGCGGACCGAGCTCGTCCTCGTCCAGGAGGTATTTGGCCTTTTTGCGGTGGCCCTCTGTGCAGCTGCTGGCGATGCCGCGTTTTGTGCAGCGCTGACACGGGCGTGCTATGAGGTAATGAGCCATGGAAGACGAGAAAAGCAGGCACGTCACATACAATCGTCGCAAGTAAGATGAGCTTTCTGGCAATGGGAACATGCACGGTTTGCCTTCTTTTTCTTGGGCCCGTCTCTGGGTTTGCGGGGCGGGGGCGCGGAGTCTGCGGGGTCATCGTCGGGGGAATGAGTTCGCTTTCGCTTTGGACATGGAGCTGGCTTTTTCTTTGCAGCGTATTGTGCGGTCATGTGTGCGGGGTTGACGAAGGCTGCGGATATGGCGGGGAGGGGGGCGTAGACGGTGGACATGGTCGCGGTGTGCGGTCCAGTCCCTGATTTAATCCCACTTTTATGACTTTTTCTCCTCAGTTTACCCGGCAGTCGTTGCCACTTTCGGCCTCGGCAATCACCGTCGGGCCTCATCCGCAACTCCCGACCTGGCATGGCCTCCAAGCTGCTCACTGCTCTGTCTGCAGCCCTGGGGCCAGCACAGGCCGCCAGAGAACTCAGATGGATGCAGAACCAATCCAACAGTCTCACTTATCTAGCTCAATTGGTAAATCGCAGAGTCGCTGGAGAACCCCTTCAGTATATATTGGGCAAGTCATTTGTCCGTCCCAATCTGCAATCTGCTCACCTCCGACCCAGGATCCCAGCCGTTCGGCCCGCTCAATCTCCTTACCCGTCCACCTGTCCTCATTCCCCGGCCTGAAACTGAACACTGGGTAATCAATCTTGCAGACCGTCTGCAATCCTCTCCACCCTCGCCGGCTTCACCCAAGTCCCTCTTGGACCTTGGCACCGGCTCGGGATGCATTCCCCTCTTGCTTTGCCATCTCCTGCCACAGGGCACTCTGCGCGCTCACGGCGTCGATATTTCTACCCACGCCCTTCAACTCGCCGCAGACAATGCCAGTCTGTGTGCCATACCCCCGCCATCCCCAGGGAGCACTGCCACAAATACCTTTATGACCTCCCTTGGCAGTTTTCTGTCTCCAACTTTTTCTGACGACGCCAAGCTCAATCCCCCATACGACATCATCACGTCTAATCCCCCTTACATACCTTGGGACGAGTACACTCAGTTGCCCCGCGCCGTCACGGCTTATGAGGATCCCAGGGCCCTCTTTGGCGGCCCGTCCGGCCTTGACTTTTACCACGCCATCGCACATCTGATTCGCCAGAAACATTTTCTCCGCCCTGGCGCCATCGTAGCGCTCGAGGTTGGTCACGGACAAGCAGAGGCTGTTGAGCGCCTCATGCGCGTCGACGCAGGCATGTGCCACACCGAGATCTGGTCAGATCCATGGGGTAAACAGCGGACTGTTCTCGCGCACTTGCCATTGTGACATTGTGAATCCCCTTGCAATACACCGGCTCCCCTGATGCCAACTTTTGCGATTGCGATGATGCCATGACAATACTATATGACAGTCTTCGAAGCTTGTGAACTACATATGTACCCCCGCAGTCGTCGGGATTTGCGATGCACAATCACGCGAGCGAGCGCCCACACCGGACGCGTCGCGTCACGGTCATAACAGTTTCAGTCGGGCTGCACGTTTTATCTCGCAGCGGGACAATCTAGCCGACGGGCGGAGAGACATATTGTCTCATCCTTGTCCCCTATTCGCGTTCCTATTTAAGTAATGTCGATGTCCACTTCAACATCGTATTTTGTTTATCTCCTACTAATATAGCCCACGCAAGGCACGTCCTCCCCTCGTCGCGTCCAGGAATTCACTGATCATGCGCCTGCCTCCAGATATATGGCCCGCCACGGCATCGTGGAACAAAGTCTGATGGGAGATGATATCAATACGCCGCGGATCGCCAAATTGAAGGACAACCAAACGCCGAAATGTCACGATGATGACCGCGGCGTTGAGTCCAGGGGCAGCACGCACATTCAATCCGTTTCCCCGCTGACGCAGCTACCTGTCGATCTATGGGAAAACATCTTTCTTCAGTGCTTAGCCAACTCTATTTCACGGTTCAAAAATGCCAGCATCGCCATGTGCACCCAAGGCTTGACCTTTCACCCGGGGATGGCGCCGCTACTCCTTTGCCGCGTTTGCAGATCATGGCGTGCGCTCGCGGTCTCAATGCCACGCCTTTGGTGCTCACTCCGCATCATGGTTTATAGCGGACGCTCGTACCCTGACCTTGAGCTGATATCGCTATGGTTCTCAAGGTCAAAATCCCTCCCCCTGTCCTTCACCGTGACTCAAAGGAGTGAGTCGTCCCAAACCCAAGAAAAAACGCTACAAGTTCTAAACCTACTCACGGAGCAAATCCCTCGATGGCGCGACGCACGACTCTACCTTGCCGGCGCCGAGCCCCGCAAAATACTAAGCATCGTGAACGCCCATGCGCTACTTCTAGAACACTTTGAAATGAAGACATTCCAGCAGAACGTGCCTGACGGGGAGTTTCTTTACCGTGTCTTTGAGCATCCAGTTCCAAAGCTCACGAAACTTGCCATCTCTGCCATCCCTCACGCCGACTTCTGGCGCGACCCAGCTGCTGGCCACATTCCATGGCACCAACTCACCAGCCTCACGATCGACTTCGTGACCGTTCCCAGCGCTGTGGGTGTTCTCCGTGATTGTCATATCCTCCAGAACTGTATCTTAGGACTCCAATCTTCCACACACTCCGCGGGGTTGCTTGCCTCGACATCACCACTCATTCACGGGACCCTTGAAGTGCTCGAGCTTGAAGCCGAAAGAGATGACCTTACCTTATTCCTAGATTACACCCTCATTCCCGCACTTGACGTCCTCACTATCCACGGGAAGGGTTCCGGAAATACTGAGTATTGGCCACAAGCCCATCTCGAGGACCACCTTGAGCGTTCAGGCGCGCGCCCACGAGTTCTGAGCATTCGCACTGGATGGCTTCACGGACCTGACTCACATCTCTTTTTCCAGCATCAAGGGATCCAACTCGAGCTTGAAGCCGAAAGAGATGACCTTACCTTATTCCTAGATTACACCCTCATTCCCGCACTTGACGTCCTCACCATCCACGGGAAGGGTTCCGGAAATACTGAGTATTGGCCACAAGCCCATCTCGAGGACCACCTTGAGCGTTCAGGCTCGCGCCCACGAGTTCTGAGCATTCGCACTGGATGGCTTCACGAACCTGACTCACATCTCTTTTTCCAGCATCAAGGGATCCAGGACCTTGTCGAGCTTAAGATCCTCGATGAACTGGACTGGTCCCATTCAAATTCGTCATGGTTCACTCATGCCGTGCTGGAGAGTCTTACGCCTGGAAGATGCGAGAACGTCTCTTTGCCCAAGCTGGAAATTCTGGAGTTTCGAGGCTATCTGGTGGGCATCCGTGCGTCGGACATCTTGCGTTTCGTCGAGTCTAGGTGGAGATGTGGTGGTGGTGGTGGCGAGAGCCTGGGGACATCTCGTTTGAAGGCAACTTGTTTGATGGACTCTTCACGGATGTTCTTCAAATGTACAGAAGAGGAGCGCCGTATCTGTCTCCAACTCAGACGCGAAGGGATGGACTTGGTGTTGACTTCAGAGGAGTAGAGTTGTTAACCAGGCGAAGCAATCTAAATGCCAAGCTTTGTACAATGTATACGATCTTGCCCGCACATCATAGTAATCATTACACTTCCCTTACAGCAGGTGCCCCAAGTTGTGGCGCTATCTGGCGCTCCGTCCCTAGATCCGCGCTTTTACGTCTTCACCAGCGACTTCTTAATGACAGGAAATGAACTCTGAGTCTAAGCGAACAGATTCATCGTACCTGCTCCTGTCTGCTCATGCCTACCTCAGCCTTACTCATCTCTCTCTCCGAGTCTATGGTCGTCTTGACTGGCACAGCTGGTCGGCCTGAGCGTTACTACGCCACTCCTCCATTTGTGGAGGCAATGCAAGCGCCAGTGGTAACAACGGCCCCCAGGCATCTTCCTCAAGCTTGAATGGAAGCCAGGAAGCAAAGCCACGTGGAGATCGGTCCGGGCTGCTTTAATTTAAGCAAGCCTTTATATATAGGGCCTTCGGAGCTGCAGTGGTTCTCCGAAACCACCATGGCCTACCGAAGCATTCCCTTGGAGAAATTCGCAGAAGTCTTTGCTGCCACCACCGGTGAGTTGCCCATCATGCTCACATAGAAGGGCACTATTGACGACAGGGCGCAGAGCTTTCCAGCGAGGCTTTAGGAGGCACGATCGTGTCTTTCTCAGACGAGTTCTTTGCGGAAGCATTCCATCTCATTATCCCAGAGGTGTGCTAGTAGTTCCCCCAGACGGCACTCACTTGCTTACTTGATTCTGAATTCTAGCCGTCTTTGAGCCTCAAGGGCCAGTTCGGACTCAAGGGCGCATTGTACGATGGATGGGAAACCCGCCGACACAACCCAGCACATGACTGGTGAGTTTCGGCTTATCTCGAGATACACGATGCCCATCAGTGCTCCAGGTGTATTCTTAGACTGGGGACGACTGGTACGATTGTGGGCTTTGACGTAGACACGTCCCACTTCAATGGTAAGCCCGTCTTCCGCTGGTATTCCGGTCTGTCCTGAGTCACGAGGCAGGGAACGAGGCACCACAAGTTTCCATCCAGGTTCTTCATGGCTCCCCCTCGGAGGAGCCCCAAGCTAATGACCCTCGAGTGAGTGAAGAAAGTCATGCGATAAGCACTATTTGTTGCTCACTATCACAATCTCCAGTGGACCGAGATCTTCCCAAAAGTCGACATAGGGCCTAATGCTCGACAACTCTTCACGATCCCAGAATCCCAGGCGGTCAACTATGTAAAGCTGAACATGTACCCTGATGGCGGTATCGTGCGTCTGAACCACCTCCACTGACGACCCTTACTTACGTGAAGCATGCTCCTCTCTAAAGGCGCGTTTCCGTGTGTACGGGCATGTTTCCCCCGTCATCCCATCCAACGCGACCGAGACATTCGATTTAGCCCATGTTTTCGCTGGAGGACGCGTGGAGCTCACTTCCGATCAGCATTTTGGTGTCGGTGCAAATCTAATTCTTCCGGGAACGGGCAAGAACATGGGCGGAGGGTGGGAGACCAAGAGAAGTCGCGCAACGGGTCATAAAGATTGGGTCATTATCAAACTGTGGGAGTGATCGCGTCCTCCTCTCTGCAACTCTAACGGGGACCTTCCTAGGGCCGCGGCTGGATTCCTGGAGTACGTGAATATCGACACTACGCATTTTAAAGGCAATTTCCCGGAGAGTTGCGAGGTATATGGATTGTACAGCGACGCGAACATCGATTGGAAGACTCACGAGAACCGAGACGAAGACTGGACATTGATACTCTCTAGGACTAAGCTTGGTCCCCATAGGCAGCATTATCTTCAGCTCGAGAACGTGGAGGGAAAGGCGTACACCCACGTCAAGCTGACGATATACCCTGACGGCGGTTTGCAGAGGATTAGGGTCATGGGCCGCACGTCCGAAAGATCCTTTCCTTCAGCAAGTGATCGTGGTGTTGCGCTCTCCACAACGCAGCCGACTGAAGACGTCGCTCCCTCATCGACGGTTGGCAAAGTCGTTCCTGTCCTTCCACTGACGCCTGAGGCCTTTTCACCCTTCGGGCAAGTCATCGAGGGATATGGCGACCTGAGTGCGGCGCCCAAAGGAACGAAGATATCTGCTGCCAATGCTGGCACCGCGACCAAGTTTCACAAGCTTTCTCTGCTCGAAGCCTCGTACCCCCTCGACGCGGGAGCGACGACTGGTATATCCGTCTATCGGTGCCAGCCCTCCCAAGCCACAAGCAAGGGCCTTTTGGACCTGAAGGTGATGGAGCGTCATCCCTTCACCAATCAAGCATTCCTTCCGATGGGTCAAGGTTCGGGTGAAGGATTGAGAGATGCTGGTCTGAACTATTTGGTTGTCGTCGCTCAAAACGGTACAGATGAACGTCCAGACTTGAAGACCTTGAGAGCCTTCATTGCCAGCGCGGCGCAAGGCGTCGTCTACAAGACTGCAATTTGGCGTGAGTGATACACTTCGTTTCTGGACAACGGTATTGACGCGTTTTTTTGCCTGAAGACCAGCCTATGACTGTCTTGGGCAAGGTACATTGGGCTTTCGTATCAGTTGTAACATACCAGGAACTTATTGGTTGCCACAGGCCATTGATTTCGCTTGCGTGGAGACTCAAATTGGGAATGGAAGTGCTGCAGACTGCGAAATTGTGGAACTTGGTGGGACGGAAGCTGTGCAGCTGAGGTTGGCTTGACCAACATGAAAGGTTTTGGTATTTTTCTTACTTTGAGCGCCCACCGAACCAACAGACGAGGTTCTGGCACAACTTGTGGCAAGAAAAAATACCTTCACCGCCGTCTGTGATACAGGTGAAAGTCGAAAGCCCTGAGATATTCGAAAGTGTCCGTCAACGTCGCTGCGCATCGTGTACTTGCCAGGAGGCTGAGGTGAAAATGGATACGCCCTACGGGTACAACACACAGGTGCCCACAATCGACATATGTAGAGGCATGTCCCATTTAGCAGGTATGTAATCGAAGAGGAGGTGTGTGCCAGACCGCGGATCGAGGTGCCGTGTTTTTCATCGAGATGAGCTCGAGGGGACGAGAGAAGGGCGAGCGCAGGACTGTCGTGAGCGGGTACAAGAATCCTGAGAGGCGTCGGCGTCTAGTGGCGAGGTGAGCTCAGGGTACTTCGGTCGAGACAGGGAAAATCAACAAATAGATTGATGACAGTTATCGCGGTAGGTTCGAATTCTAAAACAGTGGGGAAACCATTGCCATATCTCCCGTGAAATTGTCACTCTAGGTGGGAGTCCTGAGAGAACGAGGGTCATTATGAAGACCTGAACCAAGGGTGCGACTCGGTACAACAAACATTGGTCATCCGCGGAGTTGGAAACACTTGGCCAACTTTCGGCCGTTGACTTGCATTTTCTTTCCACCTCATTCGATCCATGGCTTCCAGAAAGCGGCCGTTTTCTGAAGACGAAGACGCTGCCACGACGAAGAAACGGGCTCTTACTGGTCCCAATGGCAGCCCCCGCGTCAATGTCCCAGCTGATGAGGTCGAGCCGGGGGAAGGCGACAATCTTGAGGTGAGTGTGCTGTCTCTTCCTTCTGGCTGTGTTCTCAGTGAAGCTATTAGCTGTTCCGCAAAGAAGCCATTTTCCGGAGGATGAAGCACTACTCTCGGGAACACCAACGCAGCCAATCTCGCATTGCAGAGCTAGAAAGAAGAAAACATACATGTGAGGCAGGCTTGGCTACCATGGCAGCGTGCTGGAACCAGGTATGCGAGCTGCCCTGTTCTCGTCGACATATACTGACAGTCTCTATTAGCTGGTCAAGACGATACGTCTTCTGCTGAACACCGAGGACCTTCCTGAAGTCGCGGACGGTCGGTCCATATCAAGGCTCCTTGCTCACCCAGCCCCTGATGCGATTCCCTAGAAATGTTTGATTTTACAGCACATATCCGGGGAAGCAACAAGCTCGATTATGTAAAGACGTTGGAAGACAACATGAGCGCGACTCAGAGTCTCGTTGACAGACTCGCCAAGGCAGGCGGGAACGCACAAGCCCACTTAACAAATGGCAGGGCATTGGCGGAGCGACAGAAAGCAACAACCGAGGTACGTGAGCTCACTACAATCCATTTTTGTCTCTGACTCTGTACAGTGTATCTCACTGCAATCCCAAATGGACCTGATGCGTGTCGAACTTCAGGATACGGTGCAGCAGAAAAAGGAGTATCATGATCTACTTGCTCAAGCAGAGAATCGGCTACTCCGCTTGCAAAGCCCAACCGTATTGGCAACACAAACTCAAGGTGCCGAGAAGAGGCCAGAGTATGCCGAAGCATCCACAGAGGAGCCTCAGAGAAAGCCGTCCTCTCCCGCAGTGAGTGGTTCGGTTAATTGGTGGGAGTTCAGGTCATCCTAATCTTTTGCGTCTCCTAATTTTTCTGCAGGGCTCCAAGTCCCCAGCTCAGCCTAATGGTCTTTACGATCCGACGGAAATGGACACGCTGAGAGATCAAGTTGCTGTTCGGGAAACAAAGATTATCGAACTTGAGAGGGAGGTCGCTGTGATAAGGGACGAGAAGGCGCTCTTGGAAGCTGACGTATGTCATGTTCTTTTGTCATGTAAACTCGTATGTTGAGAATCCATCGCAGCTTCAGCTATTGTCATATGACAAGATCTCCGAGAACCCTCATTACAAAACCCTTCTAGACCATGCGAGTACGCTGCAAACGTCCTTAACGGATAGTCGCGCGCAGACAGCTCGTCTCTCAGAAGAACTTAACCTTCTTCGAGGATCACGGAAGGATTGGGAGGACGGGGTCAACGTACGTGTCGAAACCACATCCATAAGCCTTTCTTGCTGACATGTATCTCAGGCCACAGCCAACCAATCTAATCAAGAACTCAAGACCATGTTAAACAAGCGCGATTCAGAAAACTCGCGCCTTCGGGAACAGCGTGATCAACAAATTGCCGAGTTGAACGAACGGAAGCAGCAGGACAGCATTAAGATGACGTCGTTACGGGAGGTTCAGAAGCTAGCAGAGTCTCGTTCTGTAAGTCCTATTCTTCTCGTTCCGGTGAGATATATTCAACCTTTGAAGGAACGAATATCTGCTTTGGAGTCAGAAGTGGGCCGGTGTAAATCCCAGCTCGCTGCGCATGCGGGTCACGAAGAGCTCATGACGTTCTTTATGAACGGTAACATCGAGCAGGCTCAATTTTTCGAGTCACTTCAACAACGGGCAGCGTGAGTTTCGATGTCTAGTTTTTGCACTTGCATGCCCTTAACATCCTCGTAGGTCTGCTGAGAAACGAGCTACCCTGTTGGAAGAATTGCTATCTAAATACCAAGCTGACCGACCTGAGGTAGCGAATCATCTCAAGGCGGAAATGGACGCCCTCCAGGCATTAGCACAAGCACAAGCTGAATTGAAGAAATACAAGTCGATCTACGGAGACACTTCTTCTCTTCCACCAGACGTGTCTACATTATCTGAGCAGCTGCAGCAGAAGGAAGAAGAGCTACAGCGGCTCCGCCTTCTGGATATTCAGCACAGCCAGGTAATTCTTTCTTGGACTCCACCTTCATGTCCTCACCCCCAGTCTCTTTCTTCAAGGCTGAAACGACACTGTATGCTGAAATTGACAAATTGTCTGTTGCTTGGGAAAGTCTCGACAAGCAGGTCAAGGATAAGGTGTTCGACCTCAGTGGGCTAGAAGCGCAAGTGAAGAGGGCAGCAAGCGACGTAGGTGAAATCATGTTGTGTGATCATTCTTTTCGCTTACGGGGCTTACAGAAAGCGAAATCGGAGAATAAGTTCTATGCCGCGATGCGTGACAAGGATGCCATCGAAGCGGAGCGTTTGAAACTCTCGAGGGACGTCGAGAAGCAGAACAAAGTCGTGGAGCGACTAGTGGATACCGAGAAGAACCTCGCCGCCCAACTTGTAAGCCATCATATTATTCGCATCTTGCCTATCTCATAGTTTCCGAAGGGTACACTAGAGAAGGAACTCGCGACCCTGAAGCATATCAACCACCAATACAAAGGACGAGCAGACACGTTAGCAGAAGAATTCAACCACACGAAGTCCCAAGTCGGCGCTGCGAGACAGCTGACGGAACAGGTGAGTCTACGTGGCTTGAAGGTCTGCAGCTTTTCTTGACATTCAACCTATGTCGAAGATGCGTGCTGCCTTTAGTGACCTTGCGAAGACGTACTCCAACAAGACGGCCGAGCTGCGCAAGCTCGAGGACGGCCTCATACGCGCCAAAAAGGAGCTCGAGCTCAAAAAACAGCGAGAAGCCAGCGCTCCTCAGGTTGACAGTGACGAGGGGAGTGGACTTATGGTATGTCTTCACAGTTTGTCATCGCGTAACTCCGTTTCATTCTTTCGTCTGGCCTCCTAGAAACTCCTCAAATGTTCCACATGTCGAACACATTTCCGAAATACAGTGTTAACGAAATGTTTGCACAGTGAGTATCTGTCGCCACCTGGTTTTGATCTCAAATGACCAACCAATCTTCATAGCTTTTTGCAAGTCTTGCATCGATTCACGAATCTCTACGCGTCAGCGTAAATGTCCAGCCTGTCAAGTGCCGTTCTCTCAGTCTGAAGTTCTCAGCGGCATGTACTTCCAATAGTACACGCTGTCCTCCTTTTGCCATTAACATTATTATTTCGTGTCCTATATGATGGCGTTTAATGTGCCGATTTTGTTTAACCTACTTACTCGATTTATGTGCTTTCTAGAATGCATCTTCGTATTGACGGCATTCGTCCACACCACTCTTGACAATGTACGATAGAATTGAAAGCTCGTTGTGTTCTGGAAAGCGTGTAATAGCAGAAATAGGTAATTGCAAGCCTGTGGGGTGTAATGTTGGCTTGAAGGAACAGAATGGTCTATCGTTTGACCCATGTGTACTGTAAAGTCGCGTTAGAAGCTGCTTGAATAGGGTGAAGCACAACAATACACACCCTCTTGCGCGCCTTGGCAAGGCCAGTCTTCTTACGCTCGACCATACGAGGATCACGTCTCGTCAATTTGGCTGGAGGACCATTTAGCGAATAAGCATTGCAAGGACGAAGAATATGTAACGAACCTCTCTTGAGAACTGTCGTCAGCTCTGGCTCATGGGCCACCAGGCCTTTAGCAATACCGTGTGCGAGAGCACCAGACTGGCCAGAGGTACCACCGCCTCGAACGATGGAGAAGACGTTATACGCGCCTACCACGCCCGCAACCTTGAAAGGGCGCATGATCCTTTCGCGATCAGCAGGGATGGGGAAGTACTCCGCGAGAGGGATGTTGTTGACAAGGATAGTCGTAGTCGTGATTCCTGTGTGCTTGGGGGTCTCGATGCCAAATAACTCCTCGACGGACTCCGCAGCAGGAGCCCCGGTGGTCAAACGCTTGGGTTTCCCATGCACGGGGATTATCCACACTCGCGCAGAACTAGTTTTCCGCTTCCCAACCGTGTATGAACGCCCGTGCTGGTCGAGTTCCACCTTTTTCCTCTTCCCTTGTTCAAGATTGGCAGCCTTTTTGCCACTCTCGAACATGGCAACAATCTGGCCAATAGCCGCCTCGAGGTCGGTGCAGTTCGCGGTCTTCGCAATGTTAAAGTAACCATTGAGCTCATTGAGCAATGTTACAACCCGGCGGTAGCGAGACGTCGTCATCTTGCTCTGGAAGTCGAGGGTCATTTCGGTCTGGTCTTTCCACACGGGTCGAAGGGGTGGTAGACTTTGGCGAGCGAAATCGGGAAGGGGAAGGAGCTGGAGGGTTTTGAGAGCCCTCCGAGACTGTGCGATGGCGTTCTGGAGCTGAATGACCTGGTCATAGTACACGGGCCGCCCAGTGTAGAAGCTCGGTGAGTCGGGCATAACCTTAGTCGTCTGGGCCTCCCAGTGTGCCGGGTCATCGTTCTCCTCCTTGGGTCCTCTTCGCCGGCGCCGCTGGCCACCTCCAGCTGCCCTCGGACCACTTCCTCGCGGTTGGACGTTGTTTAACTGGGCCGGTGGTACAAATGGCCGCTGTACCGTCGAGTAGGGCCGCCTCAGAGCCTGGCGTAAGGGGTTCCGTAGGACATTCATCGTCGAACGGCTGCTTTCGTGAATGGACTCGCGGAAAAAAGTATATCATCACGTGCACGTGTCAATTGACAATTGCCCGCCCTGTGACGCGCGACTCGGTTCACCATTCAGCATGAGCTCAATCGAGCAGAATTTCTCGGGTGCATTGACAACATGGAGAGGTCAGTACCCTTTAATAGGTTATTCTAAATACTGCTAATCTAAGTCAGATATCAATCTCGCCGAGCTCCAAAAGACATTGGACACCCAGGGTATTGAACTTGTCGACAACCAGAAGGAGAGTGTTGTAGGCCGAAAGGCACTGGCGGACAAAACCAAAGGCTAGTCATAGCTCTCCTGGTTATTCCGATACTTACCAGGCCTTTGTAGAGTTCAAGAAGCTCCCGGAAGGCGAGAAGCCTAATGCGTTCAAGGGACTGCTCAAGGGTGCGTCGAATGCGCCGTTCACGTCGCCAGAGTGACCGTACTGAAGCAAGCCGTTCAGCATACCAAACCGAGATCGATAACTTGACGAAACGCTCCAAGGCTTCCGAGAATGCCTTCTTGAACGTCTACAAAGTCTTGGCCGAAGCGCCAGACCCATACCCCTTCCTGGAGGCCGCAGTAGTAAGAAGGCTTGTGTGTGTGTGGGTATAAATACACTCAATCCCCCTCCTTACTTGTGTAGGACCAAACTGTGAAGGTGG
Source organism: Asterophora parasitica (assembly GCA_018282005.1). Lineage (NCBI taxonomy): Eukaryota > Fungi > Basidiomycota > Agaricomycetes > Agaricales > Lyophyllaceae > Asterophora > Asterophora parasitica. Next base: position 353,953 of record JABCKV010000002.1, on the reverse strand, counting down.
CGGAGGCCCTGGAGGTTGAAGCGGAGCTGCGTCGATTGCGGGAGGAGAATGTTGAGCTTCGGAAACGTGTCAGCGACTTTTCTGTTGTTGAGAATGCGAAGAGGAAGTCGGACATTCGAGTTGAGCAGCTGGAACAGAAGGTATGTTCCTCGTCCAATTTGCAAGGATTCCCTGTTATATTGACGCGTCTTAAGATGGAGGAAATGATCCTGGAGAAGGTCTTGCAGAAGGAGAACGAACTGAATGCCACTTACGACGAGAAGCTTCGGAATTACGAGGAACGGTGCGCCTCATATCTGTGTCTCCTTGGGCATCTAACTCATATACCTTCTCAGCGAGCAAGACCTGCAACGGCAGGTATCCCTCACGAAAAACCAACTGCGTGACTTGCGCATGTCCAATGATTCAAACCAGGCTAAACTCATAAACCACAGCCAACGGCAGGGTATGCTCGCGTTCGGCATGTGCCTGACATACATATCTTACGAGTGAACCTTGCAGATCAAGAGGTAGTCGCGAAGCTCGCAGAGGTTGATATGATTGTTGCAGACCTGGACCGGGCAAACAGTCGTGTCGCCACAGTTGAACGACGCAACGTGCGCATATTACTTCGCCTTCTATTGCTCTTGCCGACGTCCAAATTACAGGAAATTCTACGCGCCGAGATTGAATCTATGCGTAGTGGAAGCGATACATCAGACCGGCAAGTCGCAAATGAGGTGTTCCTGCTGTGTTACTGACAGTGAATGCGTCATGAACAGCGTCAAGTCTCTGGAACTCCAAGTTTCTGCCCTCGAGGGCGAGTCCGAGCGCATGTCACGCGCTCTGGAGGCCCAAAAAGTACTCACTTCAGAGGTCGAGGCAACTGCCGCCAAGAAGACCGACGAGCTGTCCAAGGAGATCCAGAAGAAGGTCAGCGAGGTAGAGCAGCTGAAGCAGAAAATGAAGCAGTACAGCAATTATGACGAGATCAAGCGTGAGCTGGAGATTATGAAGGTAAGGACACCCAAAATGCCAGATTCACAGATGAAAATCTTACTGCTATCCCAAGTACGTCGAGTTTGCCGGGCTTGACGAGGACGCGGACGACGATGTTGGCGAAGCCAGCGCACTGGAGCTCCAGCTTCCCAATCCCAACGCGGAGAAAGCCAATGCTCAGGAGGGCAACTCTCTCGAAGTCCTTCTCGCCACGAAGAACAAGCGAATTCTGGAGGAGCTGACCAAATTCCGAGTACGTCCCTGCCTCCCCGTGATCCCCCTCCCCTACCACCTATTCAAAATTTTAGATTCTCCATGGCGAGCTTGAGGAGTCGCTACAAGCTGCCGAAGATCAGCTCAAAGGGATGGGTTCCGAACTCGACAAGCAAAAGACGCTGAACGAGAAGCTCGAGAACGACCTCCTTTCTATGAACAAGCACCGGCCCAACGGCGATGTCACGCCTTCCGATTCAGGACTCGATGTCCTCGCAGGGTTCGAGCTGGGCAGCCCCAGCAGCGGCAAATTGAAGCCGTCAGACTCCAGCGGCACACGCGGCGGCGCGATACCCTTTACCTCCTCCGCGGACACGTCCATCCTCCCGATCGTAACGAGCCAGCGGGACCGCTTCCGTGCGCGCAACGCAGAGCTCGAGGACGAGCTGCGGAAGCAGTTCCAAATCATCTCGGAGTTGCGCACGGAGATCAAGAGTCTGCAGTCGGACAACCTCAAGCTGTACGAGAAGGTGCGGTATATGCAGAGCTACAGGGAGGAGGCCGGTGCGCGGCCGGTGACGTCGCAGCTTGATCCGCTCCCTGTGCCTTCGGGGTCCGGGTCGGGGTATGGTCGGGGCGACGATGGTATGAGCAAGTACCAAACGCGGTACGAGGAGGCGATGAACCCGTTTGAGGCGTTCCGGGGGCGGGTAAGTCGCGGTCTATTGCGTGTATGTATGTGCAGGTGCTTACGATGGGACGCGGAGCAGGAAGCAACGCGGGCGTATGCCAACTTGAACCCGGTGGAGCGGGGCGTGCTGGCTCTGACGCGGTCGATACTGGGGAACAGGCGTGCACGGACATTCTTCATCATTTACGCGCTGGCGCTGCATATTCTAGTACTGTACAGCACCTACGAGTGTTCCGGCACTTCGGGGACGCAGCTCCTGCAGCAGCCCAGGCCTTTCTAGCTGGCTTCTGCAACGGGTTTTAATTGAGGACGGCACCGGTGCACACCTGCTTGCCGCCCTGCAAATTTAGCACACCGACGTTATACAACGGCCAGCAGCCTTTCCTTCGACAATCAAGGAGCGGAAAGCGGGCTCTAAGCTACTTATTGAGTGGAAACAGGGAATAGCGGTCATGAAGTTTTTCAATATGCTGTGTGGCGCTGTAGTGAACACGCGCCATCTGGTGCAATACAATGTAATGCGAATATCATGGTTTTAAAGACCCAAGAACACCGAAACACGATTGTATACGCGCGAGCATCAACCAGCAACCAGTCGAACTCAAAAAAGACTAACAACCAGTCGAACTAAAAAAAGACTGTCACCGTCATATTCTGCTGAGGAGAAACACACGCTACTACGTACTGATTCCTGTAATGTGTAAATCGGGCATCCCCACAATTTGAACACCTTCGAAGCTACTGGGTCGCCCCCGGCTATGTATTCGACGATAAATATCGATGGACAACTGATGCACAACGCCACATACTGATCGCGATTTGTCTTTCGAGAAATTCGCAGATGTTCAGCCATGGTGTCGCCGAAAGGATATAAGGTCTTAATCCCGAAACCAACGTTGCAATATTTGCGGTGGCGCGGGCATGGATACCCGTTACAACCGCGCTTATTGCGATGAGTGGCCAGACTGAAGGGACGCCAACCCCATATGCTATACATCCATTCAAGCTCAACTTATATATATTAAAAACAAAAATTAAGAGCGGACTCGCCATTTTTCACGTATCTCGCAGCGACCAACAACTTGAAGGTGACCAGACAAAACAAGAACACCATATAGAGTAGGGTTAAGATCATCAATCCAGGACGAAAAAAATGAGCATGAAGCACGATGAAAACGTGTGTCCACAGTCAGAATCCTGCCGTGGTCGTGATGAGGAATCGTCCCCTGTTCAGGGGATATACCTGTAAAAACCCCCAGGAGCAGACGACTGCACTGGTCAGGACGCTGAAGGGGTTCCATGTCAGTTGCAACCTCAGACTGAATCCACTGGTATATAGTTAGATGAACGACCTACAAGTTTAGCCACAGCGACCATCCATGACGAGTCCAGGTGGGGTCGCGGACGTCTTCCTTGCCGCTGCCAGTGGAGCCAAGTCTAACCTCATGATCTGGTCGACCTTTTCACCCAAGAACACGATTTCCGTCTGAAGATCTGCTGACATACTGCTCAAGAGGGTTATGCGCCACAGAATGTAGTGAAGGAAGCAGTGGTCATAGAATGAGCAAGGCAAGTTCCAGGTGGCTGACGTCAGCACTATCTACGCCACAACGGCCACACCGATCTGAAAGTTGACTGGTTCGTGCGCACAAAGGCAAATTTGAGGCGGCAAACGATGTTCGTCTTCTGAGTCTGTCCGGCGCACGGGCATGGTATTAGGCTAGTTAATACAAGTACAAGATAGTTCTTTTACAGTGGATATACGAGATGGGGGTCGGCGTAAGCCCACTCTCCCAGGAACTTCCAAATCCACCTCATCAAAACCGCCCCGTCGCCATCTTCCTCTGATAAAACGCCAACGCCTGCTCAACCGCACTCAACACCGGTCTCATCGGCACCTCCACCTTCACAGGTTGAATCCCATGCCCCTGCGCCACTCTCACCAGCGCATCGGCCTTTTCGCCTGTCTTCGCGAGATACGAAGCCATCTTCGCCGCCTTGGTCGCGCGCTGCGCGGGGGTGAGGGCGGCGGCCGCGGATTGTGGTACTTCGGAGGGGGGTGGGTACATGGCGGACCAGAATTGGCGGAGGAATTCGTTGGCGGCTGTTTGGCAGGTGGTCATTTGGCGGAAGAGGCCGTCGGGGATGTCGTCTGTGTGCGGGGGTGGGGCGACGGAGACGAAGACGAAGAGGGAAAGGGGGACGGAGACGGGGTGGGGGTGGGACGCATCATGTCATGTCAAATCAGGTCAGGTTGAGAGGATGAATGATGGGAGGGTACTGACTTGTTCTGGATTTAACTTCCAGACGCGCGGCGACGTTTTTGGTCATCGCGAGGAGCGCGTCGTCGCCTGCTTTACGCTCTTGCTTGAGCTATCAAAGAAAGAACGCGTTGGGGTCAAGCGGTGGATGGAGCAAAGCCGACTGACCTGCATCAAGTTGTGTTCCCAGTGCTCGATGTTCGCTTTGGCCTCGCGGAATACCGTCGGGATGTCGAGGTTCTGCAACATCGTCAACATGAAATCCAGTGAAACCGACTTCGCGACTGACCCTAGCGGCAGCATCTGCTCCTCGATCGGACATCATCCCCTCGAAATACCTCTGGCGGTCCTGCATCTCAAGCACGATGCCGTTCGCCGGGTCGGGATCCCTCAAGTCGTCAAGTTCAATCTGCTTATACGCATCCTTGTCGGTCTGCAGCCTCCTCCTCTTGCTTGCGGGGCCATCTCCGAGCGCACTATTAAGCAGCCTCTCAGAATGTTCATTAAACTTTCTGATGAGTGGCAGAGCGCCTTTCTGGCGGCCGGCCTGCATGGTAACGTCCTTTTCGTTGCCAGTAGCGTCGTGGTCCTCAAGGGTCGCGCCGAGATCGACAAAAGGGTCGACGGCGACGTCGGGCTGGCGGCGGGGCTCGAGGCCGTCATCGTCCTTTTCGAGATACTTGTCGAATATGGGGTCGGCTTTGACAACATGCTGGGCTGCGGTGGAACGGATTGAGGCGCGGTGGGCGTTGAAGAGCTTGGATTGGAAGTAGCGTTTCCAGAAGGCTTCTTCCGTGAGCTGGGAGGAGGGTGAGCGAAGGACGAACGGCAGAGAGGGATGTAGACGCACGTTGGTGGGGACGTTTTCAGAGTAGGCTTTTGCGACGACGGGGTACTCGTCAAAGATGTCGTGTACGAGCTGTGGAGTGATCCTGATTTTTATTTCTCCGCCGTCGACGGTCTCTGGACGGGGATCGACGAGCTGGCCGGGCTTGCCCTTTTTCTGTGCGTCCGTGGCTGCGACGGCGAGAAGAAGGTGCTGTGGAGTGCGGGGGCTGTTACTGGATGGCAAGGAGGACGCGCTAGCTACTAGAAGGAAATAATTACCTCACGGCCGTCCCAGAACTCTGCCTCTGTGATCTGTGCGGTCATGACGAGGTCGCGGTGGAGTTGTGCGAGGTCTGGGTTGGCAACAAGGACCTTTTTTCGGAGACGAAAGTCGCTTGCGGAGTCATTGCCCTGGATGACTGGGGTGGCACGGCGGTCGCTGGAGGCAGAGGGCGCGGGTGAAGGGCGGGGCGGGGCAACGGTGGGCACGTTCAGCTTTGGTGCGCGGTTGCGAGAAATAATAGCAGTAAGCTCTGTCTTGAAGCGGTCACGTTCAGCATAGGCCACAGGCTGTGGCGCAGTAAAGGTAAAGTTGTGGCCGGCGTCGTCGTTGAGCAGACCAAGTTTGAGCCGGACAAGAGCAGCGCCGTCCTTGCTGCAAAAAAGCGATGCAGCCTCCGCGTACGGCACTCGGACCGAAGGCGCCGACTTTCCGTCCTGCGTCCATTGGAGATGCGTTTCCGTTAATTCGAGCTGGCCGGCTGCTTTCTTGTACGACGCCTTGGCCGTGCAGACCAAGGTAGCCATGCTTACCTAAGCCACTATCACTCCGATCACACCAAGTCCGACTCCGACTCCGAGCCTCGACCCTATATAATCTCTGCAAAAATCACCCCGCCACACCAGCACACCATGTCCATCCAGCGCCAACTCTTCGTCTTTGACTTTGACTGGTACGCCACACGTCTTCCCCCCTGCGATCTTGCTAATTTTCCGCAGGTCCCTCGCAGATCAGGACACCGATCGCTACACCTTTGAGGTCCTCGCTCCTGATCTCCGCCGCCACATGAAGACTGCAAAGCTCGACACTCAGTGGACCGATCTCGTGTACGTTTCCGCCCAGAATATTACCGCCCCCACTCACCCCTCCCAGCGCACAATCCCTGCAAAAGATCCACGCCCGTGGGATCACCAGGGAACAGATCGAACACACTCTCGTCAACCTGCCATTCGTTCGTCGTCCCCACTCTTCCCCTACTTGTCTGCCTAAAACTCTCGCACACAGCACCCAGGCATGATTCGTGGCGTCTCCAAGATCAAAGCCGAGGGAAAAACCACCTTTTTGTGCCTCTCCAACGCCAACTCTGTCTTTATCAAAACCATCCTCAAGGTGCGCCACACCCGCGTCCGATCTCGTGTCCTTCCATCCATCTTTTCTTCCCACAGGCCAAGGGACTCGAGAACCTCTTTGACGAGATCATCACCAACCCCGCAGAGTGGGACGACAGCGGCCTCCTCAAGCTCCGCCGCCGCGTCGACCCCAACGGTCCCCAGCACACCTGCAAAGTCGGCTGCAGCCCCAACATGTGCAAGGGTCCGTTGTCCTCCCTCTTCCCCTGTAAAATCAATACTCACTCTCCGTCCCCCTTCCCAGGCGAAGAGCTCGAAGCCTACCTCGCCAAGCACGGGCCCTTTGACCGCGTCGTCTACACCGGCGACGGTTCTAACGACTTTTGCCCCATCCTGCGTCTGCGCCCCCAGGACGTCGTCGCGTGTCGCAGCTACCGCGGTCTACAGACCCGCATCAACGAAGAGGGCGAAAAGGAGGGGCTCAAGGCCGAGATCCGCTACTGGGCTGGCGCCTGGGAGGCAGAGGAGATCTATGGCACCCTGTCCATATGACGCCGCCCCCATAACATTATCAACTAACTAACAAACGAGATAGAAGGAAACTGTACACTTACACTTACGCACCACACACACACCCTACTAGATCCTGGAATCAATCAACGGAATGCATAACACATCAGGCTGGTGCTTTTCAAGGGCCGTGCCTACGAGTACAGAGCAGTGCGTGTTGTCGAGGTATGGGGTGGGGGAAGGGTAAATGAATGAATGCATGAATATGTCAAGGTGGAGATCAAAGCCCTTGACGCGTACGAACGACGACGTACGTGCGGTTGGCTAGCGTGGTGGACACAAGAAGATAACAACAACACATGAAGCAGAAGCAAAAATCACAAATCAGAGATATAAGTCAAAGAACGAACACGCGTCGTGTTAAGGGAGGCGCCATCGCTGCTATCTCCACGAGTCCATCGATCCACCACCGCCCGCCCCGCGTTTGCCCCCTCCCATAGGCTGCAGCCCATCCGGCACCGCAAACGGATTTCGCCCTTGCGCTTGCTGCTGCTGTTGCTGAGCACCCTGCCCCTGCCCTTGTGGCGGCCCCGCCGTCACCACACCGGCCCCATAGAACGACGGCGGAACCGCCTGCGGTGGCGCCGCGATATGGCGTGCGGCGGTGGCCGGCGTCGAGTACGACTGGTACTGCTCGGGCTGCATCGGCACATACACATTGCTCATGTCCGAGCGCCGGTCCACCGTGTCGAAAGGTACCACGCCCCCGCCTTGGGCTTGCTGCTGCTGCCCCGGCGGAGGGTGTTGCGACTGTTGCGCGTAAGTCGCGGCATACCGGTTCCCGCTTGTCGTTGCGTTGCTTGCATACGTCTGTGGCGGGTTCGATATCACCCCTACCCCGGACGCCGAGAACATTCCCCCAGCACCACTTGCACCTGCCCCGGCTGCACCACCCCCACCCGCCGCCGACCGCACATTCGACATCACCACCTCCCTGCGCCCATTATCGTCGTCCACCACGATCGCCGTCTGCGGGTGGTACGAGTGCGACAACTTTGACGGCTGCGCCGCGTACCGCATGCTCCCGCTCGCACCCGGTGCTACACTATTCTGTGACCAATTGATCGACCCCGAAGCCGCCGCGATCTCTGCCTGCTGCTGGAGGTACTCAATCTGCGGGTACGACTGCGGTGCGGTGCCTGGTTTCCCCGACTGCCGCCGCTCCCACTCGACCATCGCGTCTTCGCGGTTCAGCACGGGCGTCAGCGCGTCCCGAGGGATGTTGTCCATGCGCTGCAGCCGCGCGAGCGCCGGCGGGATCTCCTTCATCTGGTTATGGTTGATCGTGTTGGCGCGCGCACGCGAGTTCGGGTTGTACGCGTTGGAGGGCACGTTGGGGTTCAGGTGTACACTCGGGTTCGTGGGCAGGGCCTGCATGTGGTTGGAGTAGGGGGTGCTGAGCTGCCCGCTCGACGCCTGGTGCACGAGACGGTGCTGTTGCTGCGCGCCGCCCCCTGGTTTCGCCGGGTACTGCTGGGCATTTTGGTGCTGCTGAGGATAAGTGTTCCCCCCGTCTGGAGCACCGGAGTAGAGTGCCGGAGGCAGCTGTTGGGACTGCTGCTGATGGGACGTCTGTTGATGCGACTGCAATTGCTGCGGGAGGGCCTGTTGCGTTTGCGAAGGCGTGATGTAGGGATTCCGGAACGTGGGTGCGTTCTGAGACGCGGCCTGGTGCGCCGTGTATACCTGATGTTGGTTCAGATGCTGGTTATAGGTCGCTGCGTCTTGGTACGCCCTTGTTCCTTTGGGCTGCTGCGAAATCAGACCACCGTACGGCCGCTTCGGGTCTGGATTTCCGGAGGATGATGCCCCTTGGTTGTGTGTGACGGTCAGGCCATCGGGCTTATGGTGGGTGAATGCATGTCAGGCCTGTAGTGGGAACGGAAAATGCGGACGAGACTAACCACAAACGGTTTTGTAAACTTCTCTCCAGTGATGAAAGGGTGAAGCCTTGCTTGCTGAGGAGCCCAACGTGTCACAGGGTTCATATTTAAAAGGCCCTGGCAGAAGTCGATGAAAGATGCCCGGTTGTTGAGTTCTGCGGGTCATGTAGGTTCAGACAGCGGAAATCGAAGAGAGAAGCTTCCGGACGAACCTTTTTCCACCTCATGGCCCTGCCTTGAGGATTTCGACGTAGGCATCGGAGCGGTGTTGATGATCTCTGGCAACGACGTTGCTTTGAAGTACTGCTTGCCGGGCTGCTCGTTGGTATTGTGCTCCCGGGAGTACTGCTCGATGCTCTTCAACCGATAACTCTTCTCTTTTTGGTTGAGCTGAGCGTTCCAGGTCTCGTAGGTGTCGAAGAACTGGCTCGTCTGTTTGCCAGTATTCAGCATGCTCAATGGCGGCATTCTGGGCAGGGGTCGCATCAGTATTTCGCAGACTTGACGCGCGAATAGGGACAATGAAGCGTACCCAAGCATTTCGATAATGCGAGTTAATTGGTTGTATTCGCTCGTACCAGGGAATAGCGGCAGTCCGAGAAATAGCTCCACCGCAATGCAACCAAGAGACCACATATCGATCGACGCCGTATACGACATGCCTAGCAGAACTTCGGGTGACCGGTAGAACCGTGATTGAATATATGTGTACACCGTTTGCTGGTCATGGCAAGCCGAGCCAAAATCGATGACTTTAATTTGTGGTGATTGGAGCCTTGAGGTAGTGTTAGGTTCAATCGGTATCAGAATTGGCCATGAATGGTGCGCACGATTTCAGCAAGATGTTTTCAGGTTTGAGATCACAGTGTATGAGTCGCGCGTCCTTGAGCACAGTCATCGCATCCAGCAACTGCGCCATGAACACCTTCACCAGCTGCGTACTCAAACCTTGAAACTGGTTTTGTTTGATAAGCTCGTAGAGGTTGGACGATAGCAGTTCGAAGACAAGGCACAGATGATTTCGATGGATGAACGAGTCGCGAAGGCGGAGAATGTGGTGCTCGTCATTCGGGTCCCAGGTCTTGTTCAACTAAAGCACTTGTCAGAGAGCCGAGCAGTCCTTTCGCGAGATCACTCACCATCTCGAGGATAGTCACCTCCATCATACTCTGGTTGAAGTACGCTGGTTTGTTCTTCACAACCTTGACTGCCACGATTTCGTGCGTCTTCATGTTTTGGCATTTCACCACCTGCCCGAAGGTGCCTTGCCCAAGGATATCGAGGATGAGGTATCTGAAGAACAAGATTAGCAGGTATCAATCAGATCAAAGGTAGCAAACATACTTGTGACTATCGTCTGCACCCAACCAGTCATTGACATACAGAATGTAGTCATAGTCGTCGTTGTCAAAACCATCATTGTGTGCGGGTTTACTGGGCTTCGTCAACACTCGCCGGGGATTGTCAGTTGATTCATATCTAAAATGGGGATTGCAGATGTGGTATGTCTCCAGGATGTTGGTTGTGAGTTGTCGTAGGGGCTGAGGAAGGGTTTAGTTGCGGTCACACGAATGCGTCAATACTGCGTACCGTTAAGTAAACACCGTCAGGACCCATTCTTCTCCCCGTGGGCGGAACATCAAGCCGCGGCTGAAGATCTTGAGCGGTCCGCACGCGTCGGAACCCAGACGCGCGCCTTCTCTGAGGAGGAGGGTCGACTGCCATCGCCTCCTGATAGTAATGGGATGCTGGGCTTTGCGAGTGGAGATACGACATCGGAGTTGGAGGGTTAGAGGCCGAATTTTGCCGGCCAGAAACATGAGCAGAAAGATGTGTCTGGAGGGTGGGAGGGTGGGGGCTCGACGTATCCATGGAATAAGATGACGCGTATGGGCCAGAAGAGTTCAAAGTGGCAGTTTGAGGTGTGTATGGTGAGTTAATGGGAGGGGTCATTGATTCCGTCTTTACTTGTGAGTGGTTGCGACTGTGAGATTGGTACGTGGCTGGGTGGTTGCGCTGATCTTGAGGTGGTCCGTAGGGATAGGATGCAGTAGTCGGCGAGTACTGGGATTGCTGCGAATACGACTCCATCATAGCGGCTGAACTGGGGGGATTAGAACCACGGAGCGGGGAACGACCAGCAAGGCCAGACGAGCTTGGTTCGAGACTTGGCTGTACTCGCTTCGCCTGCTGGGTCGCGGACCCGTTGTAGTACATATCAGAGTAGGAATCTGCGGGTGTGGCGGAACTGACTCCCAGTGAACCCGGACCAGTCAGCGATTGCTGCTGATAGGCAGCACTGGGCGGATAGAATGAAGTCTGTGGTAGTTGGTTGGTTGTCCTGGATTGAGAATCGATGGTAAAAGCGCCCTCGAGATCCTCTGGTTGATGGTGACGACGTGCCCTTGAAGATGGGGTGTTGCCGCTGGCGCTGCCTCCCAACGACGCGCTGCGCGCCAGCTGACTGTGACCAGATGATAAATACGGAGAAGCTATCGTGGGCTGCTGATCATCTATGAGCTGGGAGATTCGATGCCTTGTTGGGCCCGTTGGAGTCTGGTGGATTGGCGGTAAACGCTGCGGTGATGCTGCAGACAGGGATTGTGGTGGGGGAGGTGGGGGTACAGAGTAGAGATAAGAGGCCTGAGCAGCATGCGCTGCCTGAGCCGACGACGACAAGGGCTCGACCTGAGTCTGCCAACGAGGGAGATCAAAGCTTTGGTTTGTGTCAGGCATGTATAGTTCAGCTTCCGACATATCCAGCAAGTCAGGACTCAACACGGGTGAACAGCTGATGCTGAGGTCTCCCAATCAGAACCAGCAGCTCCTCTGCTCTAACGGCGATTCGGAGAGTGGTAAGGGTTGAGGAGGCCGCAGTGGTGGCAATGGTGCCGTGTTGTACCGCAACGCTTGTATGTAATCCGTAATCGATTCTCAAAAGTCAGTCGGACAATGAATGGTTTCAGCTACCCCTTTCTCTTTCTCTCCAAAACTATACTACTTGCTGCTCTACGCCCTTGTGCTCTGCTCGATCTCCGACAGCGTCGTTACTATCCCTCTTTCTGCCTCAAGCAGCAGTCTGGGGCCTTGTCCTATGTTCAAGAAGGATGTCGGCACATCCACCGATAGAAATATCTGCTTCCCGAAACGTTTTGCTGTGGGCTCCTTCAACGCAAGCACACAGCCTCATCGTTTCTCTGACAAGTCTTACCTAAACGCTGGGCCATCGATAAAGCAACGTCCGACTCTGTTGATCGAAACAACGAGGTTGCAGGAGTCGCTTGTCCAGCCTTCATCGACAAACACCTCAGTCCCATCCAAGGCCCCAATCAAGATGCCACGTACGAAGCGGGGAGGCATGGCGCAGGCCCAGTCCTTGCACAAGCTACCCTGCATTACAGCCTTGTGGACATCCTCTGGTGATCCTTCCGTGGTGCCAACCCATACCATGTATGAGTCAACAAGCCGCGTTACCTGCAACGCGAGCGCTGGTAAGGATGGATCAGAAGACGCTAGATGGTTTGTGTTGACTGATATCGATGTTCCTGTCCCGGATGGCATTTTGACGATCCGTAGTCAGGTCAAGCCTGTGCCTCTTTTTGTCTCTCAGAATATCAGATCAACAACGTGATTGCTGGGCTTTTTTCAGTTGGGAATTCACCTCCGTAGCGCGGCACGAAGTCAGTAGAGCCGAATCGATAATAGAACAGGCCTGAGACGTGGGATGGCGATGGATAGAAACTCGAAATGGTTGATGCTCCCCTAAGATAGTTACGAATAAATCATACCCCCAATCGGATCGGTACCCTGCGGCAGAGCAGAAGCACACGCGCGTGGTTTGTTTGGACGAACCTCCTGCTGGTCTTGGCTTCTTCAATTCACTGCGCCTAATACCTATGTCTAGTGTTCACGCTGTTACACCGATGGGCAAGGACTCAGTTGTTCGCTGCTACACGCACGACATAGAAGCAGAACTAAAAACCAGCCAGACTTCGAAAAACCCCGGAAGGTTCGAGGATACATATCGGGCCAACAAAACTGGAGCCAACTAACAACCCCTCTGGGCAGGCACTTCTACGTTTGCTCGAAACCCATAAGCGACCCGAGTCGCTGTTCTTTCTTCCGTAGGATTCCTTCTACCTACTTTGTAGCCAGCCATATCCGACTTGTGCTCTGCTAGTTTGGGCAGACGATCCCATCTTCATAGACAAGCCTGCAAGCTTGCAAATGCGCGCCTCTCAATCGACATCTCAGCCGCATGATATGCCGTCAAACACTCCGCGAAACAGGGGCTTTCGACCAAGTATTACCTCTCCCGAAATGACGCCGTCGCAGAAACGGGTGAAGCTCATGGAGGAAGCGCTCCGAGATGTCACCCCCGAATCGCAGACGCAATCAACTGGACAGGCTTTTACTCCATCACAAGGATCTGGACGGCTGAATGCTATCGAGGAGGCTCTCACACTCAGTCAACCGCGACACAATTCTGAGATGAGCAGTCCTTCTCGCAATCCCACCGCTCTGCTCTCTTCTCCGAGTCATCCTCGGAATCCTAAGACGTCGTGCGGCGAACCATCGCATATTTTACTTCCTATGGCTCTACCTGCCGATACCCACAAGGATTCTGACGATGAGGAGGAAGCGTTGTGGGCGCAGCTCGCGACTCCTCCCACCACCAGTTCCCCTTTGATTGAATCTCCGATCTTGGATAGACATTTACCCCGTGTCGGCAATAGCACATCTGCAGTTCAAGAGAACGCAACGGTGACCAAAGGCGAGCCATCTCACTGGCGCTCCGATGATCCAGTATGACATAATTGAACTGTGCTGCTCAAATCTCTGACATTTGACCTAGGAGAATCCTTTCGATGATTCGTTTCCTCAGAGCCAGGCCACAAACAGCACGTCCATGTCAAATCCGTACGTCGCCGCCTCTACGAACCTCTCCCCGCGGGAGAGTCCAGGGCTTTCGGCCGACTGGATAGCTTCGACGATTTCTGGTCTAAATGACATCCCTGAGTACCTGAGGAAGTTGGAAAGGAAGGCTTTAGCGGCTGAGAGGAGCAATATAGCCAAGGCAAGACGAATCGCTAACTTGGAAGAGCGGGTGGAAAGGTCCTTCTCCCCAGATTATTCGTTTAATAACATACTGACGATTACGTTCCGAAGGCTGGAAGAGGAAAACGAGGCTCTAAAGAAGTCTCAGAATGCATACAAATCAAGTGGGGGTATTCACTAGCCTGTTATCTTGTACTACTGATTCTGCCACTTTCACGAACCTGCTTGCCACGGCCTCATGTATCTCCACACTTGTAATTGTCTTGCAATCTGCTTGTGATTGTAATGACCATCCGAAAGGTCGCATTAGAATATAGCCTCGTGGAAATTGGAAGACCTCATGGAACGAACATCCCAGCGACATATACGATGGCGCGTGCGTCCGAAAAAGCAACCACTGTGTGGGTATCATATGCAGCAATGTCCAAGAGCATTCAAATTATGACCTTCACCTGCCTTTAGCGGTTTCCGGGAACTTGGCTGCCCCTTGTGTCCTTCAGCTTCCGGGCTGATCGAACGCCCGGTCGCAGCACCCTATCACTCTATGCCCACTGTCCTCAGAGTCTGAATTTTCTGGAGAACGTAGAACACTATTGCAGGATGTCCTCGCACATGCTCTGGCAGTGATACAACCGGACTAGGCTGCGCCACATTTAATTTCTTGGTCCGTGCAATTCTTGCGGCTTGCCCAAGGTGCTTTCACATCTCCCGTGGAAAGGTTGACTTTGATCGACTAAGTCCTGACATGGAACATCCCTAGACTCGAGCCAGCCCTTATATATTGATGCCCCGGAGTTGATGATACATAGCATGCAGACGCTCAAACGCGGCTATCTTTGACCTTTACATCCATCTATACTTCAGGGTTTGAGTCCAGAACAATACATGGAAGTTCTGGGAAATACCCGAGAGAAGGCGTGAAGTTCAGAAGCATGGCGGGAGACCCAGGGGTACTGTACGGAGTCCAGGCTTATCATGCGAGTCGTTGGAACTTGGCGAGTCGCCGCGTTCAACTGTCGGCATCGACATGCACGTGAAAACATTGACGCGGTCATTCGAATTTCTTGAGCACGACAAGAACAAGTCCTTGATGAATGTTGCTTCGTTACATGGCATGATTATTTATGTACGTCCTAGACAATATGTATGGTACCCTTTTCTGTGTTACACTCTCACAGCATGGAACCCGGTCAAGCTGTGTGCTCTCAATCTAAGTGCAAAACTGTTCTACCAGAGGGATCCCGATACAAGTCATGCTATGCATGTCGCGAACGGGATAGACAAGCTAAGAAGGCTAAGAGAGCGAGGTTGGACAAGGAAAATGAGGGACCGAGAAAGCGGCAACAAGTCGACGGCGGTGAGAATACTGATGATAGTGGAAGTGATGGTGACGATGTTGCAGAGGATCCAAAGGTGGGCGCAATCGGTTATCGTGTCGCAGCGTCGATTTGCTCTCCGTGCATGATCAGAACGCGAAGCCGAAACAGTTCCCCGATGGTGAAAGTATATTCGACGCGATTAGACATGTCTTCAAGGGCGGAAATGGCGTTTTCTTCGAATTCAATGGCTGTTACTCAATGCCAGTAGATCCACTCGTAACGCACAAGGGGCGCGTACAGATGACGATTCATCAAATCTGGACGGTGACGGGTTACCGATTTCGGTGGGTGACTAGCAAATCTTTCCATGCGTTGAGGTTACTTACTGCCTTTCATCCCGACCGTCGTATCAGCGTCAAGGAGAATAAAGTCATGGCGACCGGACACAAGGCGCGACTGTGGTGCTCTCAGGACGAAGACAGAAAACAGAAGTCACGACCGAGTAAACGTGAGAGTGCAAATTCGCGTGATACACTCGGAATGCACCGTTTTGCCTGCCAGAGTCGCCTGAGTGTCTCGTGCCGAAGGGATACCTAAACGACGAGGAGAGAATAGTCGGCATATGGATGAAGCATCACGAGGCACACATACCATTCAGAAGATGCATGAAAAGCAAAAAAAAAACCCAGATGCAGATCCCGCCAATACACCCTCTCACGCGCGATAGAGAGGTTGGAGTAAACAAGGGCGAAAGTCAACAGCTGAAGTTACTGATACATGAATTTGGTAGAGGGAAATAAATTATCTGTCCTAATCAAAGGTAACATGTCCAGCCATGATGTGTAGATGAATACAAACATTCCTGCGCTGCGCGAGAGAAAAATAAGGGTTGACGAAGAGCTGACTAGCAGAACGTCCTTCGCCACCATAGAATGAACCGGGTCCACCAACCTCCATTCCATCCGTCGCTGCGTGGTTTCGAGCTGAGCCACATGGAACCAGTCCCGAAATGTACTCGATTTCCCTCCCCACCTTCTTCGCCCTCCTCGATGTCTGGGTGGCGTGGATTGGGTCGCGGGAAGCGCGGTAGAGGGCGTCGCGAAACGAAGGCGGGGAAGAGTTTAAGGAGCTCAAGGAGCTCAGGGTTGGAAAGATCTGGGGATGTCCATATTCGCATGTACTCCTCCTCACCGTCGTCGAAAGCGTTGACTCTTGGCGAAGGAACAGAGTCCTCGAAAATCGGACTTGGTGGCTCCTCAATCCCAGCTGAGGCCATAGCACCAAGTAGAGCAACCGTAGTCCCTGACGACTGGGATGATGTAGATGCGAGGGAGCGTGAAAGTGCCGGCGTATCTAAAAATGGATCGCTGGGAGCCCTTGCACGATTGGGTTGAACTGTCGAAGCGATTCTCAAAGGCTTCTGTTCGGTGGACAACGGTTGTGATACCGAGCGAGAATGCAGTGGTGACGCCTCCGGATACAGATTATTGCCGTTGGAGGACCTCTTGGAAGATAAGACTTCCTCAAAGGCGAGAACCTGAGTACTTCGTCAGTGGCAAAGGAAACGACATGACACAGAGCATACTGACCCCTTTGAGCACGTCTATTGCTTCGAACATGAATTCTCTGCCACTATAGAACGTGTAAGCTTTCGAAAAGTCACAAGATAACGCTTCGACGCACGCTGCCTCCTTGAACACAGCATCATCGAACTCCCACTCGATCCTATAGCCTCCTGCTCCACCAAGATTGACGGGTATAACTTGCAGACGGAAGACAGCCCACAGCCTGAAGTAAAGTGTTAGAACGCGGATGACTGAATAACCACGGGAAGCTCACGCTTCAAAAAATGGTAGAGTCCCGGGCATGCCCATGGTGCACCAGTTGAGCAAGAAGCGTTCCATGCGTTCGTAGCGTTCTGGCAAAGTTTAGCGATCATTTGGAGCAAAGCCAGAGTGACGCACCTTTCTTCGCCACGGCACCCTCGGGATCAGCTCGTGAGTGGGCATTCAGCGAGCCCCCAGGCTGCATTGCAGAGAGATGTGCTTGGAACTCTGCGTTTTTCCGGACGTTGACTGAACGATGGTAGTCTGCACGTATTGACGCCTGCAAGCGGGCAAAAGGAGCTCGTTGCGAAGACGGAAGGGTGCTGAGTGTCTGGGTCATTTGACGGCCGGATTCTTCGTCCTGGTTGAAGTACCTAAGAACGCAGACATTCAGAGGTGAGTGTAGTGTGGCGCCGAGTGGCGTGAAACGCGTACCATGCGCGGCAGTGAACTGCAAATGTTTCGAGTTCGCTGGGCCCCACTCCTAGCGGGGTCTGAGACCTATTCCGTCCACTGGGAGGCGGAGTAGGTCCCATGCGTCGACCTGGTCGTGAGCGACCGGGGATGGTGGGTGAGGTCGGGGAAATGAGCCGACCCTTCGACTGCGGACTGTTCGGGGGTGACATTGAACTTGTGGAAGGAAGGTCATAAAGAAGAGTTTGCGAGCCTTGTGCGTTGAGCACAGACGTGGATTGGAAGGAGGGTTCATCGAAATGAAGGGGTGAAGGTGGTGGCCGGGGACGAGGAGCCTGTAGGCGATAAGAGCCTGACATGGTGAGCGGTGAATGCTAGAAAATTGCAAGGAGCTGAGAAGTATGTGCAATAGTCAATAGATAGACGATGGATGGGGATTGTACAGCTAGAGAAGGAATGTGGTGGTGGTGGAGAGATGGCGTCAAGGATATGGCGTGAACTCAGAACTGATTCTTCGTCGCCACGTGTGTCGGCTTTTCCATCACGACTATTATCAACTCTGTCCCCCCGCCTTCCGCATCTCTCGCCTTCCGCCTCGATTTATTGCGCATTTGCTGTCCTGGTTGAAGTTCAAGTCGCGTCTGAGGTCGACGACATTCCAGGCTGGCTTGGATCGATCCAGGCAACTGACTCGTGCTCAAATAGGGATCCATCCATTCATCCTCCAAATCGCCAGTGCTCCACAGCATCGATATTTTTATCTACTGGGCCTGTGCAGTGTGTGCTTCATAGGGCCCCGTCTTGCGGCTCCAGCGAATGAACTCGGAAATCTTGCCTGACATCCGCCTTGGCGACAGCACCGCCGACCGCAGCACCTCGCGTCTTTGAAGGACTTTTGTCGCCATTTCACGCCCTTCTCCCTACTAAATCTGGATGGGATTGCGATTGGCTTGCAATCCATTCTGCTCATACGCCAACTCAGCGCTGTCTGCGACGCGAGTCTAACCTCATGCGTGTGGGGAAAGGGTCGTCGACTTCACATCATTCCAGGACTCAGACCCATCCACTCTTCGCCCCGTTTAATCTGATTGAATTCTCTGGAATCATGAATGCCATGATCCATCCAGGCTCGCGTCGGTCACGACACGTTGATGGGGTGTGAATTCTGCCGTTTGAAGTATCCGTCCAGCCGCGAATGCCGTTCGACGCTGTCCGGCGCCCGCAGGCACCCTCGTCCGGCAGCCCTATCTCTCAGACTCTCACCATCACAATCATCGATATACGCTAAACCTTTAATGGATCGAACCTGCGTCGGCTGGGACCTACCATTCGCCGCGCTTCTCTTCTCCATGGTTTCCTCGAACGACGAATCTCGACTCCCAATGGTTTTCATTCAAATGGGGGTGGGACCCACAATTCGTCGCGCTTATTTTTTGATGGTGTCCTCGACTCCGAATGGTTTTCATTCTAATGGGCTGGGTGTGGCACACAGCGCGTGTTATTTCGCCGTCTGCATGGGTTCGTTCATATACATCTCGTTCCTCGGCCTCGACACTGCTCCTTGAAACCAGAAACCGGACATAGTATCTACATCCTCGAATCGAGACCGTACTTTAGGTCCTTGCGAGCTTCTTGGGCGATTCAATTCAGTTGTGCCGCACCTCATGACCCAATTATGACCGGCGGCTGGGATCGCTACCGGCGGTCCCTTAGCGTTCATTATGGATACTGTCTTCGCGTCCCTTCACCATCGCACACGGTTTGGTCATTGTTTCCATCTGTTGTGCGTCAGGAGTTGGGACCTGTCCAGTGTCAGTCTGTCAGACTTTCAGGCATTACTCAGGCTCACCTCTTTCCATGCGCAAGCCTGGTCGCGCTCCAGTTACAGTATGTATCCACCAGCAAATGATACCATACTCTGTTGATCAGGCGGCAGACCCCTTCATGTTTCTCCTTCTAGTATCTATGGGCGCCCATGTAATTTTTTCGAGTATTTAGAGAATCTTGGCTGCTCGCGAATACATTGCCTCCGTCGAGAGAGGAACTCGTGACGCTATTCTATTCCACAGAAAGTCCATGTGTGGAGAACCCAATAAGTAGCATGCCACCACAGCTACCGTCTTTCGTCTTGGGAGCTAATCGCGTCAATGGAAGATTCAATGAAGTTCTGTTACGGCAAGTGTCTTGTGGGTGTTTGGAAGAGTCCCGTTGAAGTTTTCAAGAAATGGAAGAGATTCTTGTCATAAGATAGACCATTCCGTCGATTCAGGTGGGGCACACATTTTCAGATGTGAAGATGTCTTGGCTGCGCACTTCTTCGAGCTTTGGGGATCGCGTCCATGAAGTAAGCATTGACAAAAATCCTGATTTATGACAAGCAAGTCTCCGTATATGGCGCAGAATTTAGGTTTCAGGGGCAAATGAACAGATGGCCACCCATGAGCGAAAGGCTCCGATGCCGACTCGGTCAATCGGTCAAGTCCGCATGGAGGCGTCGACGAGATGAAGCAAAGACCTGATAACGGGGTTTGTGCTGAACGGGCACGGTCGTGTACTGTCAGTCACGGAAATGGCGGAAGTGCGTCAAGTACTTAATGATTTGAGCCTGTGAGTCCGTCCGGTATCCTGGCATACGTTCAATCTCGATGCTCTGGGATCAAGTACCTATCAGAGGTGTCAAGACTGAAGACGTAAGAGGTCGAGAGGTCGACAGGCACTTAGAGTTGGGAGAGTGTCCTTAATGGCTCCGTCCAGCCAACTTGAACAAAACGGACGGAAGTTACCGCAGGTAATTCGTGAATCTTGATGAGATCGAGGGGGACTCGTATTGTCATCCCCAGATAGATCTGATTCCGCCAACACAGCAACGGGAGGTCACGCAGCTCAGTCGGGCTTATGGGAAAACGTTTTTGGGCAGTAGTGAGTGAAATACGCGAGAGTACCGATAGATTAAGATTGAGGGAGGTGAAGAGCACGAGAAGAGCTGATCAATACGAGTCAAGGCGCGTCAGAGAAGAGTACGATCACAAGTTCAGAAGGAGCGGCAGGTTAACCGGCATCAGTGGCTTCTGCAAATGTAGAAAATGAATAAAATAATGGGTATTTGTCGGATACAAGAGGTGCAAAGAGAAATCGTGGCTTTCTTGGAGTCGAGCGAAGTTCACCGAGGAAACCTCGCAAATGTAGACATCGCAGTAGCATGGAGGAGGTCGTAGGCCGACTGAACCTTGGATGAACCAAGATCGCAGCCGATCAAGGAGTGCAACGCGGAGTCATTGAAAGAGGCAAGTCCAAATGGTGATATGGGCGGAGAAACTGACCAAGACCGGCGGGCAGGATTGCAGGACCAGTTCAGGGTTTGGATAGTCAAGGTGATTGTCCCTCGTTCCTCGCGAATACAAAAAGGACGGACTGGGGAGGACATTGCGCCTCTTGCATCCACTTTTCCCCGGTGGCCTTCGCGGTCGCAGACGACAACGCCCAAGCGACGCCGACCTTACCAGCGATACCTCGGTATTCGCCGAACGGCGATCAGAAATGAATGTTGACAACGCGAGCGCGCGTGACAGCGGTCACGGCCAGAGTCACGGCGCCGTCGCGCCTCGACCAATCCCTCCGTCGTCTGACCTCAACCGCTGGGATCTCTCCGGTGTCCTCAACCCCCAAAACCGTAAAATGTCTCTAGATTTCTCCCCTCCAACGACGCAGAACCAGCATACTCTCTACCCTCAGCCTGAGTTGGACCAGTACTCCCATCTCCACCCAACAGACGGGCCCCACTCTCCGGCTGCTCACCAGTCACTGCATGGGCACTCCTTTGATACCCAGGACTCCATTGACTCGCCTTCAGACCATACAAACTACGATGTCTTTCCTGGGCCGTCGTCGGGTGTTTTCTCTTCACATCGCTACCGCACAAACGCGTCCTCGTCTTCATCACTGGGGCCAAACTATCCTATTGCCCCAGATAGTAACCTCTACCCACATCCGTCGTTCAGTGATTCCGTGCCGTCGTTCAGCGGCTCAAATGCTGGCAATCCGTACGACATGATCAACAGCCTTCCCTCGTCGTACGGCAGTGGCAAAATGTCCCCACTCACCCCCAGCGATTCAACCGGAGGTATTCACCATTCAGGTACTTTCCCCCCTCACAACAAGGACTTTCCATCTCAGAATTTCCCCGACCTGCCTGAGCGACGCTTGCCGACGCTCTCGTCCGGCGGCTATCAATCCGATTTAATTGACGAATACGCCATCGGAAATATGAACGGGAACGCCCCATTCCCCCATTCTGGACTTCAGCACTTCCAGGACCGTCTCGGTAGTCGTTTCCCCCCAGACAGTCGATTCAGCCAGGGGCCACCCAACACTGTTCCCTCACATGCACCCTCCGGTGACCTCCTGCGGGGCATTCCCCCACACGCCACCAACTCTTTCCGGGAAGGTGGTGTCCCAGCATACGAAGATATGCCCCATTACATGGGACCGAGCCCGTATCAGGATCTATCCCTTCGCATGCCTACTGTCGACGAAACTCTGGCTCGCATGAAGCTTCAAGGGCATTCGATAATGGGTGCTTCCAACGATCTTCAGACGTTTATTCGGTTAGTAGCGATTGGCTGCTTCGTCTGCCCAGTGCCCAGCTCCTAACATCTTTGTCATCTTAGTCCGTACCTCGATCAGTATGTTCGCACTCCGAACCGCCTCGCATTTGGCGAACGCACCGTCATCGTGATGTCCAGCAAGGTCGCCCAAAAATCATATGGCACAGAAAAGAGGTTCGTACCCCTGAATGCAATATCCACCAACGGTTGCCTAAGGCGTTCTTTCGCAGATTCCTCTGCCCACCGCCAACCGCAATCATGATTGGCAATTCTTGGTGGACCGACGTTGTGCGCAGAGGCGAAGATCCCAAACTGTGCCCGCCGCGTGTGGTAGTGTCTATTTCGGGTGAGCCTGCTCCTCAGGAAGGCTCTATCGAGTGGACAGGCTCTTCTGGCAAATCCTTCGATGTCAGTGATCCCCCAACGGGCACAACCTACATCGGGCGCTGTGTCGGAAAGCAGCTCTTCATCTCCGACGTGGACGAGAAGAAGAAAAAGGTGGAAGCATTGGTCAAGATCACCGCCCCAGCTTCGGATGACGAGCCAGAAAGGATTATTGGCGTCTTCCCCAGTCGACCAATCAAGGTCATCAGCAAACCCAGCAAGAAGAGGCAAAGCGCCAAAAACCTCGAGCGTAAGTTTCTGTTCTGACAGTCTCCACGGCATGATGGCTTACAGTTAAACCGAATCACGGCAGTCTGTATCAACCACGGGTCCACCATCTCGTTATTCCATCGTCTTCGGTCTCAGACGGTGTCAACGAAGTATCTTTGCGTGTCTGGATCAGGCTCTTCCTTCAAGGGTTCCGACGGCGCACCATTAATGGGCCTCGACCAACGATCTCGATCAACGACACCTTCTTTCATTGCTCGAACTGCCAGTTGGGGTAAGATACTCTCAGCACTGTCGTCCAAATATCCACACCGCTTACTCAGTTTGTAGATCCTTTTGTCATGTACATCGTCGATGTAAACAAGCCGGGAGGCGGAATTGATGCCCCGCCACCGCCACCCCCGCAGCCTGACTATCCTTCTCCCCCTCCGAACGCGATACCCTTCTCCACCAATGGCTCCCAAATCCCCATTTACTACAACCAGACCGTTGTGCTGCAATGCTTAACGTCTGGTGTTGTCAGTCCGGTCCTCATCATCCGGAAGGTCGACCGCCAGACGACCGTTGTTGGTGGCGGTCTCCAAGAAGGCGCTAAGGGCGTCGCAGACCACTACTGCTCACCTGGCGAAGTCTGCGGTGATCCTGTATCCCAACTCCACAAGATTGCCTTCGAGGTCTTCGATGGCTCGAAGGGTATGCCTGATCCCGGTACCCCTGGCTCCACGGGCGCATTCCTGTCTTGCATGGGCGAGAAGGTGAACACCTACCGCCCAATCGATGGTCGGCAGTGGAACAACGGCTCTCAGGCTAACGGGTCAAACTCTCCGACGCTCACTGGGTCTCCGATCGTCTCCAGTGCATTGCCCGCTACCGAATACTTTGGTTCGAGCTCGACTGGCAGCGCACCTGCTTCACCTTCGTCAGAGTTCCTGTCCAATGATGGTGGGCGCGTCAAGAAGCCTGCCAAACGTTCGTCATCTAGCGCAGGCGGCATTACAAAGGCTATTCCCAAAGGTCGGCGTAGACCCAGTTCAGCAGGATCCGTGTCCAGCAGGCGTGGTTCGTCGAGTGACGGAGGTGCCGCTTCGGGTGCGTTGTGGCAGGTCGACATCGGCGAAACCAGCGTTTGGACCATTGTGGGCACCGGTAAGTCCTGACCAGGTCTATGTCTGCGACTCGATGTTCAATGTTTTGTCCCCAGACCAAATCCGGTACAACTTCTACGTTCCTCCTGTCCTTTTCGACAACCAGCACGCTGCTCAAACGGGCTCCTTTCCCATCCCAACCAAGCCCGTGACGCCCTTCCCCGGCGTTGTCAAATACCTCCCTCCCGACCGTGCAGCTGAAGCGCCCAAATCTAACTGTACCTCTTCCCGCGCAGTTCTCGCCAAGCCCAACCCCCATGCCTCCAAAATGCTGACACTGTACGGCGAAAATTTCTCCAAGAACGACCCCGTCAGCGTTTTCTTCGGATCTGAGCCCTCGCCATTTGCGGAGGTCCGGTGTACAGAAGTCTTGGGATGTCTTCCTCCGGAGTCACAGTCCGCCAAGCGCCGCCCCATCATCCTGATCCGCTCTGACGGTGTTGTTTTCCCCTCCAGCACGATGTATCCCTAGTCTACCCTTATATTCACCTTCACTCCACTTGTACACCACTGCCCTTGCGCCTGTTTCGTCGATTTGCTGTTCCATGGATTTCGCTAACCTTTTCTTTTTCATCTGCTCTATGATTTGTGCCACCAGAAGTTTTCATCGGATATCTACGTCATACTCCCTCTCCTCAGCCCTGTGACCCTTATATATGACATGTATCTCCCGGGACCTCTTACTTACTTTTCGCGCGTCGTCAGATTGGATAGGATACCAGGACTTATAAATACCCATAAATACATGTGCCTGTGTGTTCGGCGGAGTATGTCATTAATGATGCATGAGTATGGATGGATGGGTTCATAAACACGCGCAGTGAATCTTGGCAAATTCATTGTCTTGCTGCCATGAACGTCTCAAGCTACCTCCTGGATATCTCCCACCAATTCACACAGCACCCTCCGTCGTCGTATCCTGCCATTCTTTGGGACTACTATATCCGCTATCTATGGGACTATGAACCGAATTCATGGGTAGCAAGGATCGCGTCAACTTGTCGCATCCTCGCGATTCTCGTCAGTCTACCTATCATCGTGCTGGCGCTTTTGGTATGTGGCTCGTTCTTTCTTTTGTTTGCAAGGACTCAACATGCGTCCAGGACATCGCTTCTTATGGCATCGCTCGGACGCTCGGCGTCATCGACGATGTCAAGGCCTCCACAAGCGACACCGCAACCCTTCACCAGAAGGACCTGAGCCCTCCTTCTATCCGCATCGACGGCTCCAGCCCATCACAATCCGGCTCACCCTCCAGCAAGTCCGACCGCAAGCCAGGCTCCGCTGAACACATCGACAATAAGCGACCGTTGCCAGCGCTCTCCGTTGAGCACGATCCCTTGAGTTATCTCGGCGCCTCACAGCCACAGGCGTTCTATGCGTCGGAAAGCGACAACTTGAAACTGTCGGGTGTGGGCGTGTTCTCGCCGGCAGCATCACGACCCCCCTCACCTATCTTGTCTCGCAAAACTCTGCAGCCCGAGGGAGGGAAGTCGTCAGAGCAGGAGCAGGAACACGATGGACTACGGATGCGTGTCAGAAAGGGTGTAGATGTGCCTTCACAATGACGCTTATTTCCTGTATGTCCTGGCTGCCTATCTTGTCCCGACTTCAACTCAAATCATAATCTCAACAGGTCTAGAATACAACATTTGATACAAGAAAACTGTGTACACGGAACTATTATCCCTGGGCCTATGCCTCTTCCGTCTACCAACCAAATCGCAGCTGGTCGCGAGTGAAAACGGGCGGCTTCCACTTCAGGCATTCTGGATGAATCTTTCGCTTCCTCTTCGCCTTCCCCTTCTGATGTTTCTCCAATACTGCGTTATTCAGACACAAAACATGCTGCCCCTTGTAGTGCTTGAATAATTGCAAGGTCGTGCAGCTGTTGGAAAGTGCATGAGTGTAATTTAGTTGCCAGGTCAAGCGAAACGACATACGTATTCATAATATCTGCGTGGGTGATGCAGGTCTTCTGCGCGATGTCGTCGACGCTGAGCTCTCCGTCCGGCGTTTCCAACAAGAGGTCGATGATCGTTTCGGCCCAGTAGGCGCGGTACCCCAGCAGCCCCAGGTCACTCAGCGGCTTCTCCGGACTGCCCAACTTCTGCTCCTTCTTACTCAACTCGTAGGAGAACTCGATCAGGATTTTGCCGTATCCGTGCCGTTGGTGTTGGGGGAGGGTCAGGATACATGCGACATTGTAGTTCTCCGCGGATTCCTTTTCTTTAGAAAAATAGCCAATAACGTGGCAGCCCGTGGAATCGCGTTGGGTCTTTGACGTGAACGTTGTGAGCCAAATATCACAGCAGGAACGAAGGCGACTCACCATAACATAATACATAAAGGGTGTGACGTCGTAGTAGAGGGTTTTGCTGAGAAATGAATGAGCGCAGATGTGAGGTGTAGAGTTTCAACACCTACTGGTCAAGGAAGCATTTCGAGAGTAAGCTCAAATTTCGGCACCATGTAAGCTGGCGCTTTCCGTCGATTTCGTAGAACGAGATGTCTTCGTGACGATAGATTTCATTCCCGGGCGGGTGGAGTAACGTACACCGCTGCCGGTGGCGCGAAAGCATCATTGGGGACGGGAAAAACGACAGACAAAACTCGCAGATGTACAGGATGGGGAGGTGGGCATATTCTTTGGGATAGGGACTGAAGTACCAGGAATCGACTTCGTGCTTTCCGATCTGGAGCCGGTTCAGGTTTTTGACGCGCGCAATTTCTGATATTGACTGCGTCATGGAGCCAGATGTACGAAGTTTCTCTATCTCCTGCTCCTTGCTGAAGGCCGAGAGGGGCGGCGGCTCTTGGGCTGATTCCTGGAGGGACAGCTCGAAGTCTTCTTCGCCATCAACGTCCATTTCGCCCTCAGCATCGACGTCGCCCTCAGCGTCTTCCTCCTCCTCTTCCTCCTCTTCTTCTTCGTCATCAGGGCGCGTCTTCCGCTTCAATGAAGATGGAGCGGGTGAGGGCGACGCAGAGAATTCTGCACCGATGGCGGGTGTGGATGGTCCTGGAGACGCCGCAAACGCCGCATTCGTAGTAGCCTTCCTCAACAAAGAGCGAGGCGCTTTTCCAGGGGCCTTCTGAGTCGGAGCTTTCTTGCCACCAGTAGCCTTAGGGCGTGGCCACTCAAGGTCCCGAGTCAAGACAAGACGCGAGCCAGGGACCCAGTCATCCAGACGCTTGTTAAAGGAGTCCCAGTGGACAAAGAACTCCCATTGGTCCTCCGGCTTAGCATTCCCGTTTTCCACGTTGTTCGTTCGGCGTCCATAGGGATTCACTGGCTTGTCCCGAATGGAAAGAATCTCTGCCAATCTCTCCTCCTCGCCATCGGGACCGGGACGGCGGATGTATATTTTACAGCCTACAGAAACGGTCTAAATGGTATTCATCTGAGCTATGAAGGGTCGTGTGGCATAAACCAACTTGCCTGAATGTTGTAAGTGCCTCCTGGAGAGATGGGAGGGGGAGTGCCGTCCCCAGCTGGCGAGGAATTTGATGGGCTCATTCAAAGGAATATGGGGTCCGTTCGCCGTTATATCAGTGCAGAATATGAGCTCGAGGTAGGACAAAAGATACGTAGGGTGTGTGCGATGGCGGCGGCGGCGTGGAGATGCCAAAAAGTGCGCTCGTCGTCGCCAGCGCTGTCGTTGAAGATGACTCGGGTGCTGACTCAGCAAGATTTGCATTTTCTGTTTTGGAGATCGGCTCCTCACTGCACTTTGACGATGGACGACGGACTTGTGCTCAATCTTGCTGTGGACGACCACGTAGGCTCCAAGCATAGCGCAAAGAAAGGAGGAAGATGGACCGACAGGCGTGTTTGCTCTTTACTTCCATCATATCCACTCAATAAAAATATTGGACAGGCTCAAGGCAAAACGAGTTGACAAACGAAAATCGCGGCCAGACGAGAAAAGCGCATCGCATAATGCACCTCCACATGTAGAAAATGCTGATCGCCGTCCGTCTAAACGACCCCGAAAAGACAAGGAGCCTTCTGCGCCGACACAAGCAGCACCAGCACCACCGCGACCGACACAAGAGCGGCCAACCCAGATCATCTCTTCCCTCTTCTCCTACAACCCCAAGGTCGAGCTTCCTGTACGAAATACTCAGCCAAAGTCTACTAGTCTTAGCCGACCCAGTAATGCACCACTGGACTCGTCAAACTTTGCTGGCCTGGGTCTTGATCCCCTCATAGTTACACATCTTATCACGAAGATGAAAATAACGAAACCTACGTCAATACAGCGTTCAGCCTTACCTGCGTTTCTAACCGCTCCTTCCAACCCAAATAACCCCAGAGATGTCTTTATCCAATCTCAAACTGGCTCAGGCAAAACCCTCTCATTCCTTCTCCCAATATTACAAGACCTCCTTCCGCTAAGCTCCCTCTCCTACATCGATCGTTCGATAGGTACCCTAGCCATCATCATCGCGCCCACCCGCGAACTTGCGAAGCAGATATCCGATGTCCTGGAAACCTTACTTCAGCTCCGTCTGCGGCCTGAAGATGAATCTGCGGACGATCCTGGTGCATCCTCTACCCGGCTGACACGTTGGCTCGTCTCTGGTTTGCTTACCGGCGGTGCAACACGCACTCACGAAAAAGCGCGTCTCAGGAAAGGCATCCCCATCCTCGTGTCAACCCCCGGAAGGTTATTGGACCACCTCCAGAATACCTCCTCGTTCAATGTTGCAAAATGCCGCTGGCTTGTCCTAGATGAAGCCGATCGATTGATGGACTTAGGTTTTGAGGAGACGATTGACGGAATCATGAAGGGATTGGAGGGACGGCGGAAGCTTGCTATGGCGGCAGTACAAGAGGGAAAGAGCATGGAAGTCGGTGGATGGGATTGGGAGCGGCGCCGGAGAACGATTCTATGTTCTGCGACCATCGAGGAGAACGTTCAAAAGTTGGCCGGCACGGCGCTGATGAACCCTCTGATGGTGAAAGCTACCGAGGTCGACAAGCCCATCAACCCAAATCCTGCGCCTACATCCAGCGACGACAACGGAGCCCCGGTCGCCGCCAGCGTCGAGAAATTCACTCCCCCCTCCCAGCTCTTGCAGAAATACGTCGTTGTTCCCCTCAAGCTTCGTTTGGTTGCGCTCGTCGCTCTACTTCGCTCTCTCATCTCCCAGTCCCCCGGTCGGAGAGGCATCAAAATCATCGTCTTCCTCAGTTGCACGGATTCTGTGGATTTCCATTGGAACCTACTTGGTGGTTCTGGCATGGAAGAGGAATCTCAGACCGCCGAAAAGAAAAAGCAAACAGAGGTTGAGGACAGTGACAGCGACGAGGACGCTGAAGACGCCGAGGAGCCTGCTTCCAGGGGCGAGAAAGTCGAAGTTCGCAACTCCCTCCTTCCTGACACCTCCATATACCGCCTCCACGGTTCCCTTCCAACGCCCACGCGTCTTGCGTCGCTTCGCGGATTCGCCGGTCCTGCGTCTTCGAAAGCAAAACCAGCAGCTGATGCGCCGTCGTCGTCAATCCTGCTCTGTACATCCGTTGCGTCTCGTGGTCTCGATCTTCCCCTTGTCCGTGCCGTCGTGCAATACGATCTTCCGACGGAGAGTGGTGCGACAGAGTACGTTCATCGCGTTGGTCGTACTGCGCGCGCTGGAAAAGGTGGTGAGGCGTGGAGCATGGTTTCTCCGAGCGAGTCCGAGTGGGTGAAATGGGTAGAAGGCAAGATGCGTGGAGAGGAAAAAGATGCGGCTCCTGGTGATGAGAAGCTCAATATCACCCTCAATGGTGTCAGCATTGACAGCGTGCTCAAGTCTGGCTTTGGAGGGAAAGGCGCAGAATTTGAGGAACGCGCGACGGAAGTACAGCTTGCGTTCGAGCGATGGGTTCTGCGGAAAAAAGAGGTTATATGAGCGCATAGTTGCTTTCATTCTAAGCTGACACAATTTTATAGAACGCTGGTTTCGCTCGCAAGGCGTACCTCTCCCACATGCGGGCCTACGCCACCCATCCCGCCAACGAGAAGCACATATTCCACATACGGCATCTCCACCTTGGACACCTTGCGAAATCTTTCGCGCTACGTGAAGCCCCCAAAGCAGTCACGAACAGCCAAGGTGCTCCGAAACAGGCGCGCAAGTTCAAGGACGGAACTGCACCGCAAAAGGAGCGCAAGTCCAACAAGAAGGACGAGAAGTGGGAAATCGATCACAGCGGGGAGGCGGAGAAGCGCATGCAGGCTATCGTCCGTGCGCAGGGTCGTTTGACGAAGAAGGGCGGTGTGATGATGAGCAGTGGGTCCTCAGAGTTCCAGATCACAGGAGGAGACGCACTGGCAAAATTGGTTGGGTCTCGCTGACACCAAACCTGCCTCTCTTGTTTTTTCTACACGTACTACGGAGGACTGCACATTCGAATAGATTGAGGAACGCATGTCATGTTCGGCGCAAGGTAAACTTGAAGCTTGAACGTTTGAACTTGGAAGCTTTAAGTTTGGAGGCTTTCTTTGGCCCGAATCCTTATGATCGTCATTCCACGTGATCGTTCGTCAACTGTGACCGCCACGTCGTTCCGGTTGTTAACTTGTTTTTCAGGTTTACTCGCTACCACCATGTTCGGTCGCATCTCCCTTGCTTTCATTGTCATATCCCTTGCGGCCTTCTTCTGTGCCCAGCCCGTCGACGCCGGCAAAAGCCCCAGAATCACCAACAAGGTCTTCTTTGACATCACGCATGGCGGAAAGCCTTTGGGCCGCAGTGCGTTGCTATCGTCCCAGGCCTATGGAAAATTTGCTGATTTATGGTACAGTCACTATAGGTCTTTACGGAGGAGTACGTGCTTGCATCGTATGGACTAACGTCGATAACTAACTCCTTTACCAGACCGTTCCTAAAACCGTCGAGAACTTCCGTGCCTTGGCCGCTGGAAAGGACAAGGAGGGCAAGGAGCTTGGATTTGGATTCAAGGGCTCCAAGTTCCACCGTGTTATCAAGAACTTTATGTGAGTGCCTCTTATCAGATGCTTAGGAGCTCCATCTGACCTCTGACAGGATTCAAGGTGGTGACTTCAGTAAGTCTAAGCCACCGTATGGTGCTACATGCTTCTCACTGTAACTCAGCCCGTGGTGATGGTACCGGTGGCAAGGTATGTTTCATGGTTGGTCAACGTCATTATTTTCTGTTTAACGCCGTCTTTAGTCCATATACGGCAACAAGTTCGCGGACGAGAACTTGTAAGCACAATGGCTATCAGTGTCGCTCCAGGCGCCCGAGACTCATTTTTGCGACAGCAAACTCCGCCACACCGGCCCCGGCACTCTCTCCATGGCGAACGCAGGCAAGGATACTAACGGTACGCACCCAAA
The DNA here is from genome assembly GCA_018282005.1 of Asterophora parasitica. NCBI lineage: Eukaryota > Fungi > Basidiomycota > Agaricomycetes > Agaricales > Lyophyllaceae > Asterophora > Asterophora parasitica. The sequence continues at coordinate 322,848 of JABCKV010000002.1, read as the reverse complement.
ATCCCCCTATGATGACGTGTCGCTGAACTGACTGTTGAATTCAGGTTCTCAATTCGTTCGTTTGCTCCTTTCTTATTATTTGTCATTATCTAACAGTTGGTTTACAGTTCATTTGCACCATCGTGACTAGCTGGTTGGATGGCAAACATGTTGTTTTCGGTCGTGTCCTTGAAGGCCTGGATATTGTTCACACGATTGGCAAGCCCTAACTACCTTGGACTTCTACCATTCTGTTCTGACCCTCTTCATCAGAGGACGTTCCCAAGGGCGCTCAAGACCGCCCCATCGAGGACGTCCTTATTGCCGACTCTGGCGAGGTAAGTTCCACTTCATTGGTCTTCTTCTATAAACTCATTTGCCACCTTTTTAGCTCCCAATTGAGGAAGCCGCAGAGGAGACCAAAACCTCCCAAGCTGAGGTACCTACCCACGTTGAGCTCTGATCAGCCCTCCTTGTGTACAATACGGTACAAATAAAATGTGGTTGCTTGTCAACAGGATAGCACTGCTGGCATTACCGGTACATTGCCGCCGGCGTCCACTTCCGTGGCCTCTGCCACCAACTCAGACTCTGAGATCGCACCGCCCCAATATCCATCATTCGGTACAATCGTCTTCGCTTTTGGAAGCGTGCTGGTGATGGCTGCCGTATTCGTCTGGCTGGGTGGTGTGCGGTACCTCCGCCGCTTCCTTTCTGGTGGAAAGGATGCTCAGTATCGCAAGGTCGGAGGCGAGGAAGAAATGACGCAGTAAGGTGGAGTCACTTGCAATATTCGGGCATCTTGCAATGAATTCCTTTCAGCCGACTTGCGTAAAGAAGATTCGCTGCCAACTCGAGCTATTATTCGCACCGAGGCTGATTGTATAAGCACAGGTGCAGAACTACAGTGGGTATCGGGGGTATCTGATAATTAATTAAGAACATAAGTATACTTGTAGCTACAGAACCTTCAAAGATTAGAACACCGCGACACCAACACCAAGGAGATAGAGCGTGCTCGTTAAAAATAAGACAAGGTGGCTGATCGGTCTGACAACGGAAGCTTGCCCAGTGCTGGGTATCGCATCTGGGCTATGTATAGTCAGAAAGGTGGGTCAGCTGTGAAAGGCAGACGAATGGGACAAGGACCTACGGCAACCTGTTTTGATCAGAGTATGAGATACATGTAGTGTCGCTGGTGTTCCCCTGCCCTCACATGAGTTCTTTCTTCTCACGAAATTATGATGAGACACACCGGGTTCGCTGGACAACATACACTCTCCGGGCCCAAGTTGGACACCGCACCTAGCGCAGCGGGTTCTCGTGCGCCTGCCCAGTTGGGCTCACACGACACCGTCTGATACGAAATATTCCAGACTCCAAAATCCTGGCTTTGGCATTAGTGAATGGAAGATCAATAAATGCGACAAGAAATTGCCTTATAGCCATACAGGGCTTCATCCGAAGGGAAAAAATCATCTGGTATCGCTTCCGATGGATATGCAAGATCAAAATTCAGATACTGTCCGGCACTAGATGGGGGCATGAGCTGGCATATCAGGGGATGCCGTCGTACTGGGGTATGAATCCGCTTCTCACGGATTGGGCTTTTTCTCTGTCCCAGAACACCACCCGTCTTTTGACAATGGGCACAGGTCGGTGATCTTTATCACAATGAACTTGGTAATATTGGGGTAGAATGGGGGATTGGCCGCGACAGGATTAAGAAGCGTCAAGTTGAAGCACTTTCCACATGCAGGTCCTACTCAGAGATAGCGTGAGCAATGATATTGAAATCTTGTAGCGGTAAGGAAGAACCATATGCTCTGCTGCTTCCATAGGCCATTTGAGATAGGGCAGCGGTAGGGTAGTGAGTACTCGCGGGTTCGCATCCACAGGCAGCGACAAAGTCGCGAGGAATTTCGTAGTGAGTTACAGTCGCGAAGCCATCAGTGGGGTAGTCAATCCAAGCGTGAACCCAGTTCACGAGGCATAGCCAGAGTGTGCAACGAGTTAAATGAATGGTAAAGTACATTTCACGTCCGCGGGCAGTCCATAGATATGATACCTCTGAGGGCAAGGATGGGTGTGGCTGAGAAAGGTGGAGAAGCTTCAACCGATAAGATTTGATATATCGTCACGTGAGATCAATGAACGCACAATGTTGACACAGTTGGGTCTTGACTTCGGTTTCTTAACCTCTCTACTCCCTTTACAACGACAAGCTCGACATCTGGGCGGCCATGAGGTTTGCATATCCAGCCTCGGACCAAATGGGACAGCTCAATGGCGCTCAGCGCGCTCTCAAAGTTGCCCGCCATTCTCCATGTTCGACGTGCAAGTCCTGTCCAGGCCTGCATCCGCCTCTTGACGTAGATGTCGTTCTTGACCAACAGCAAACCAACAACGCATCTTCTCTGGGTAATCTTGGAGATTATGGCTCTGATGAGGAAGACGACGACGACTTCGATCTGCCCTACCTCGAGACTTGCGCTTGCGGACACGATGTGTTACAGCACCATGCGGACGAATCCGAAGTTGGCCCAGCGGAGTTTGCCCGCCGAACTCGCGTTGCTATACGTCTCGATGAGCTACTACACGTGCGTTATATGTCTTCTTGTATTACTTCTGATTCAAATTGCTAATCCTTGGACGCGTATGAACAGGATGTTGGCAAACTACTGGACTTTGGATATCTGGACGACGATATTGTGTCACTGCGGCGGCAGATGAGAGTCCCCGTGTCGCTCGTAAGCCCTGCACACGCAACTTCTTCTCCAGGTAACGCTTAACGCTCCGCGTTATGGCCGCCTTTGACATTATTCTATAGAACGACGTTACTCCAGTGCGCCTCTCTCCCCCGCCTCCTCTGCCCTCAGTGACCCCCCACAACGGCCAAACAAGAAGCGTCGCATATCATCATCGTCGCTCAGTGACGCAGACGACGACGATGACGACGAGGAAGACAGACCACTTGCTGCCAGAATGACCGGCAAGTCCTCCGCCAGATCAGGAAAAACATCCCGAGTGCCTGCCGTCAGACGCAGTGGAAAAAACGGGAAAATTAGAGGCAAGAAGACGAAGAAGGCCCACACAGCACCTATATCTGTGGCTCCTCTAAACGAGGAGGAGCAAGCACAGATGAACGATGCGACACACGGAGTAGTCAATGGAAATGTATATGACTCTCAAGTCAAGGTAGAGGACATGATGGATGAGGGCCAACTCACGCGATTAGCTGCTGGCGTCACTGTCGACGCTGGCACGCGAGCGTCTGCTGGAGTACGTACTTCCACAACCCGCCATAGTTTTCAGTCACTTAGTCGATCTTTCATAGCCACCGACGAAAATGGAGAAAATTGCGATATTAGAGATGCGGCGAGGTGTCATACAAGTGACGCCTGTGGAGAACGACCAACAGCCGAGATCTCTTATCATACTCGTGGGCCTAAAGACGTTGTTCCAGAAACAGCTACCAAACATGCCTCGGGAGTATATTGCGCGACTGGTGTTCGACACGAATTCTAGAGGTCTCGCCATCATCAAACGGGGATACAAAGTTGTCGGCGGCATTTGCTTCCGACCGTTTCCACATCGTGGGTTCGCTGAGATTGTCTTTTTTGCGACAGCATCTGCAGATCAAGAGAAGGTATGACCTAAATCTCACAGAGCCCATTCGGAACATCGCTCTGAACCGTCTTTACCTTTCACAGGGCTACGGCGGAATGCTAATGGATTACTTCAAAGCCCACATTAAACAGGCTTACCCCAACATGATGCATTTCCTCACGTACGCCGACAACTTCGCCGTCGGATACTTCGAAAAGCAGGGCTTTTCTAAGGACATCACGCTCGACCGGTCCGTGTGGGCAGCCTACATCAAGGACTACGAGGGAGGTACTATCATGCAGTGCACTATGTTGCAGAAAGTCGACTATTTGGACAAACCCGCCATCTTCGCAGCGCAGCAGGAAGCTGTCATGCAGAAGATTCGCCAAATGTCTAGGTCGCATATTGTGTACCCCGGACTCCCACAATTTCAGCCTGGTGCCGCGGAGGGCGTTACGCTGGACCCCAAAAACATTCCCGGTTTGCGTAAGTCCTGCCTTCTTTTTAACTCCACGAGATAATAAATGACACCACTACAGGCGAAAGTGGATGGACTCTGTCAATGGCGTTAAAGTTGGTGGTCGGAGAACTCTGTATCTTCTAGTCTGACCGACATAACATTACAGTGAAGTTCGCCCTCCACCAAGGAACGCAGACACCTATCTTCTGGAGCGCATTCTGAAAGAACTGCAAGCTCATCCTCAAAGTTGGCCATTCCTCAAGCCTGTCTCCAGGGACGAAGCACCGGATTATTATGATGTCATCACTAAACCAATGGGTATACCAGCCATGCGTCTCCATTTTGAATATGTTACTCATATTCTCCTCGCCATAATAGACTTCAGCACGATAGAACACAAACTCGAGACGAATCAATACTCGACATTGGAGTCCTTCTTGACGGATGCGCAGTTAATATTCGATAATTGCCGGGTATACAACACCGAGGACTCTATCTGGGCAAGGAACGCGAAAAAAGTCGAAAAGTTCCTTAAGGACAACCTCTTGGACAGCGTGAAGCGGGAGGGATGAACGCATGACCGTATTGCGCATTCTGCGCACCACGAGCCTTCCCCACCCGGCCGGCTTTGTCACGATGGCTTTGATAGCCCCTGACCAGTGACCCAGTGACCTGCGGCGACCCATACTCAGCCTTTGATCACCTTGCGAGACGACCGGACCATTGTCTTGACGGAGATTGACCGCGATCCGGTGTCCAGTCAGAGACGAAGTTGATGGAAACTCAGCAGTGTGATGGCCCGGGCTCCGTCGGTCGCGGCTTACAACTGCAGGCGATATACGGCATGGATAATGGTACAACGTATTGATTTCATTTTATGAAGTACATCGCAGGCATCAGATGCATACATAGTGTCCATGGATAACAATACATAGGACATCTCAACGCTGGCCATCTGAATGAATAGGACATTAGTAGTCCGAAAATCTTACAGCAAAGGATTAACTCACAAGCATGGGTCTCGTATTTGCCTGCGGGACATGGTAAGATTAGGTCCTGCTCGCAAACTCAATCTCCTGTACTCACCGAGGCCAACAATAATATTCTGGGGTTCTTGAAGTTTGCCCTCCAGGTAGTTCTGGAGGATGCTCTTGGTTCCATTGGAATAGCGTGCCTGCGCGTCGAGGGTAGTTCCGGAGTAATGTGGCACCAGTCCATTTCCACCGCCAAGGGGGTTTTTCATTATGCGCCAGACGTGGTCCTTGGGGGCCGGCTGGACGTTCCAAACGTCACCTACGAAGGGTCAAAATCAGAAGGGTCAAAATCAAAATCAGTCGTCGGCTTCGACAAAAAATGTCAAGGTGTGGGGTAATGACGTACCAGAGTAACCCGAGAGCTGCCCGCTCTCGAGAGCCTCGGCGACGGCGTCCTTGTCACAGATCGCGCCGCGGGCGGTGTTGACGAGCCAAGCGCCCTTCTTGAAGTGCGTCAGGAGCTCCGCGCTGACAAGGCCCTTCGTGCCTTCGTGCAGGGGGCAGTTGACGGTGACGACATCACATTGGGAGACAAAGTTCTACAATGCGGATCAGTGCGGTTAACGACTAATGCAGAGAGAGCTGCACAAACCTTTAGATCCTCAACCCTGCGGGCGTTGACGGCCTTGGCTGCATCTAAACGCCTGCTGAGCGATGATCCACGCGATGAACAATGGTCATACCAGGAGGCAAGGGAGCGTAATCGTAGTACAGAAGTTCCTTGCAGTCGAAGGGAACCAGGCGCTGCAAGACACGGTGACCGATACGGCCTGCACCGATGGTACCGACAACCTTGCCCTCAAGATCGAAGGCGTTCCTAGCGACTTCCGAGACTTGCCAATCGCCGCGCTCAATCATCTGTGGAAATGGTCAGTGTGCATCTTATTCTAGAACCTCGATGGACTTACCTCGTGAGCGGGCACGAAGTTGCGGACGAGGAGCAAGATGCTCATAACGACGTGCTCGGCGACCGAGACGACATTGGAGCCAGACACTTCCAGGACCTGAATTCTGTGGTCGACAGCGGCGTTCAGGTCAATGTGGTCAGAGCCGACACCAGCGGTAATGCAGATCTTCAAGTTCTTCGCCTTCTCAATGAGATCGCGAGTGAGGTAGCCGGGATGGAAGGGGGTGGTGATTAGGACCTCAGCCTTGTTAATAGTATCAGTACGGTTCCCTAAGTCAAAGCGGGGAGTGGCATACATCGACAAGATGCTTCTGGAAGTCACTGTCGGGTCCCTCTTTACTGTCGGAAACTATGGAGATTGTTAGCTATTGTCTTTCTGAAAATAGGTGAGACATACCAACGTATTCGTGGCCCAGAGATGTCAGCCAGTCGCGGATACCCAGCTGCAAGACGGGTAAGCGAGTGCAGGCTTAGCCCCAGAATGTAAACTTCACCTGGTTCTCAACTGTTCCCAGAAGACGAGGCTCCTCCTGTGCTGCTTTGCCGCCACTGTAGAGAATCGCAAGGACCTGGTGAGCACAGGGGTTAGTCCTGAGATCGCTGGACTGGGGCAAAACAAGTAGCGCGCCTTCATCGTTGTATTCGAAGCTGAGTAGATAAGATGTGTATGGCTTGGTGTTAAAGAATCAAGCCTTTCAGGATGGCTTCTTATAATAATCCGACTACCCGCTGACCGGACACGGCTCCGGGTGTAATTTGAGATGAGGACTCGGACCTGAGCTCGGCTTGTCGTGCCACGTGGGAACGTACGAAAGGAGTACCGGGAATTGCAGCCGATATCCTCCGCTCCCCGAGTCCGAAGCAATCCGGGTGTGGAGAAGTGCTCGCGATAGCTCACGATGGTCAATGAAGCTCTCAAGGAAGAGGTCGGCACGGCATCGGGAGGCCGCGAAGCCATTCTGGAGAACCAAATCATATATGATGATGATATTACGCCGTCCTTTCCTCCTCACGAGATATAGCAACTAGACTTCGCTAGATTTAGAGTGGGGAGTGGGGTAACAGGCCGCGTGAGGGGTATTAGAAGATCAAAGCTGCGCAATCGCAAGAAAGCAGGTCCTATTTTCAATTATAAGAATGCAACATCGCTAGGGCATAGCAGGTCAGACGGAAACAGAGACGACGGAGACGCCCTGGCACTCACTAATATAGAACTACAATCTATGTCCGCTCGTGTGTCGTGGAAGGAATCATTTCATAGTCCAATCTATCAGCATCAGCATGCAGTCGTGCGTGGCCTTCGCGTCCTTTTTTTATCATCTCCCATTCCACGCGAATGAATACCCACAACCACCGCCGGAAGAGCTCGGCCATCTTCAAACAAAAGTTTGTCATGTCCGCGTGGGAGCTGACATTTACGACGGTGAAAACCTTCATGGACCAAGTGAGCCTCAAGCCAAGGTTGAGAGCTATCAAGATGGGGTAGAGAAGAACTGGGAAGTGGAGCGAGTGACGAAGTCCAGCCGGGTGGTAATGCTTCTGGCGGTTAGAATGGCCAAGCGAAGATTGCGCAATCTCCATGGAATCCTGCAGCTCGACAGAGCTGTGACCTGGCACGAGTGGTGTACCGGAGTGAAGGCGAGGGAGGACGAGGCGTTTGGGTAGCAGACGTTCATCCCTCTTCTCGTCATCACTGCGCAGTCTCAGGAGATCCATTCCCCAGTCATTCGTTACGTCCCACCAGAAGGAATACAGGGAGTTCACGATGGCCGCCAGGAGCCTGCGAAAGAGTAAGTGGGCTGCTGAACAAAATTGACGCGGTACGCACCAGAGCCGAAATACGTACTGCCCACCGATCCACGTCTTCGTCCCCTCGTTGCCATCTCCAGAGGAGAGCCTCTGAGCGGCAGAGAGGTAAATAGCCGGAAAAGCCGACGCGTACTTTATGGCGTTGTATAGCGGCCTCCGGTGCGTGTTTCCCTGGTGGTTATACTCAACGACGCATTGACGCAGTCGTATGAGATACGGCAAACTAATGCAAAAGTTGGTCGTGTGCGCAGGTGTTGTGTTAGAAGACGACGTACCTCATGACAGTTGGCAAAATCCAACTCGACATGCCCGCCCCCATCTGTGGTTTGAGAATACTGTTACCAGGAATCAACATGCACAGCGAAAGCCAGACATCTCCAATAACTTGGGCGAACGAGGTGAAGATATCGGCCAAGATGACGTCTGAGAAATATACAGGGCTGTCCCAAGAGGAAACGCAACATCTCCGAATGGCACTTGAGAAAAAAGAAACATAAGAGAGTAAGATATGCTGACATGTTTAGATTAAAGGACGTCTTACTGGAGAAGCTTGCGACGCTCTGTTTTGTGAAGAATGTTGTATGGGCAAAACAAAATGCAGACGATGGAAAGGAAAGGGATTCCGGGTATATAGCCAAATGAATCAACCAGCCGCACATCACCCTTGGTGGCAAGCCGCCATGCTACCCAGGATGCAACGCATATGGAAGAGTACGCGATAAATATGCGATACACGGATCGGTAGAGGGCGACCAGAGCAGAACTATGCCTATGCGTCGGATGGTGCGCCGGCAGAGGGTTCAAGACGTCTGTCCGAAGGTCCAAGGAAGAAAAAACGTCGACGCCAGCTACATCAAGTCCATGCAGGTTCGTGGCCCAGCCCAGAAGTTGCAGACCAAGCAGGGCGAGAATTTGGAAAGGGAGGGGAAAAGCAACAGGAAGATGGGTGTCCCTTATGAAGTCCGTGTTCATTGTCAGGTATGGCCCAGGCGTAGTCGCACCCGCCGCTGCATCAAGGTCGTCAAGTAAGTGGAACCTGTCAAACGTTTGTGACGCGCAATACGTGCTGTTTTGCGCTGTTTTCGATACACCGCCTAACCAAACACCTGCGTCCCCTCACCACCATGGCAGACAAGGGGGGCGCCTACGGAACCAAGGCTGCCGACACCGACTTCAGGACGAAATGGAACAAGGAGGAGTATGCAGAGCGCGCCAGAAAGAAGGACCAAGAGGAGAAGGAGAGGATGCAGGAGAATGAGGATCGCATGAAGCAAGGTGCGTCCAAACCCCAAGGTCACCTCACAAGGTTCTCTCTTACATTTGCTTTCCAGGTAAGAAACCGCGCAAGGGTCGCCGGGATGATCTTCCAAAGCCTACGGAGCTCATGCAACAGCGAGAGGGCGACTTGGAACTCGACAAAAACCTTGGTAAAACCATGGTCGTTCAGAACCCAGGCGGGAAGGGGCCCGGCCAACCCGGCTTCCACTGCGAAGCATGTAACAGGACCTACAAGGACAGTGTGGGCTACCTTGACCACCTGAACAGCAGAGCACGTACGTCCGAATGAGCTGCATCTACATTTATTTTGATTGACTTGTTCTCAGATCTACGCGTGCTTGGACAGACGACTAAGCTGGCGCGGTCAACGCTTGCTCAGGTCCAGGCTCGAATAGCGCTTCTCCGCGAGAAGACAAAAGCAGCGTCTACGGCCAAGGCATACGACTTTGATCAGCGGTTAGCACAGGTCAAGGCCAAAGAGGCTGCTTTGAGAGCAGAGAAAAAGGCAGCGAAGAAGGCCGAGAAGGAAAAGGCGCGTCTCGAGCTGATACAAGACACTGCAATGGACCATGACGACGATATGGCGAAGCTCATGGGCTTTGGAGGTTTCGGCACGAGCAAAAAGTAATCGGACTTGATATATATCCCAACACTGTATTCTAATTCAATGTCGCTATGTACTTACTAAAAGTTACGGTATTTGCTTTATGTGCATGATACATAGACGTTGTTTAAAGACCATCCTCTCGCAAGAAAGCCAGAGGATCCTGAGAGGCAGGAAGAAATTGTGGGGCGCAATGGCTTATTATGTAATGTCGACCGCGCACAGTTCAACATCCTTCGTAGGGGGACTATGCTGTGACATGTCCGTTCCTTATGGGTAGATAAACTGGCGAATATTTGGCTTGATGTCCGATCCTAAAAGTACAGAAAGTGACTTTTTGGGGCGCACTCTCCGATATTTCAAGGGTACAGAATCTTCAGGCAAAGTCGAATGTCCGGTACTCAGTGGGTACAGAAATGCCAGACCTCAACCCAACCAGCCTGGACATGTACCAATGACAGTACGTACTACCATCGCGTATCCGCCAAATTCGAAGTATAATTTTGGCAGTGCATTTATGATTTCAGCTCAATTTCCCCGGCTGGGCGTCCGACTAGCCTTACCGAAATTTTCTACCGCGAACCATTCTTCAAATTTGGAGTTGAACCTATATCTATATACCACTCGTCTGCAATTCAGCACTGCTTCCACACTCGATATATGCCTTCTCGAATTTTTAGACTTCGATCCTTAAAGTACAGATTTTGGCATTTTTGGGCAACTCCGATACCTAAAAGTACAGAACTCTGAACCGGTCCATAATTTCCAGGATAGAAATGGGCAAAATTGGGCACTTTTGCATAGTTCCCCTTCTCCTGACTCCGACGAACTCTGTAAACTCAACAGATCCCTCCCTGCATTCAGGCGGCTTCATTCTACAAAGCTCCCTTCGACGCAGATGACGATGGTGCCGATACCATTTAGCGCAGTAGCGACAGAGAGGCGTTCTACACTCATAAACACCTACTTGCTTTTGCATCCCCCGACTTTTTGACCATGCTCGCTCTACCTCAGGCTGCGCAACCAGCAGCGTCATCCAACGACACTGGCACGCCGTGCTCTGAACTGCCATCAGTTAATTTGTCGGAAGGCAAAGAAATCCCCTATCAGCTGCTCCTATGGTGCGATCCTAGAGGATCACCTAGCAGTCTTTTGACGACCTCGAGTGCATCATGCCATTTATTGTGAAATGGCGGGAGTATTCGTACAGAGCAGATTCTTCGACTGGTGGCGACTCAAGCGTGGCAGGATGAACCACCTCGCGTCTATGCGATCGCAATCAGATATGGATTTGACGATATCGCACGCATCGCGGCCAAAGAGACGCTTCACACTCCACTGGACGAGCAACCATATTGGAGGCCATTCCTGCTGCTGCACTGTATCACCTTCAGGTATATCATGCCGCGAACTGGAAGGCAGTACAAAAGCTTTCATCCTCGAGGAGTGGCTGTCCAGCTCACAAACAAATCCAACTTTGATTTCGTGGTTAAAAACAACAGATCACAGGCCCCATACAAATTGTACATGGTTCGAGGACACTGGATTCGAGGGAGTGCGAATCAGTAACAGGGGTAGGAAGATAGAGTACTTGGAACAGGTGTTCACGTCGCTGACGAGACGACCGCGAGGACGCACAGTTCTGAACCCTGCTTTTGCCATCCATCGGAGTCCTTTGCAGAAGGCATTGGCATGCACAGGTGGCTGCCGAGAGACGGCCTACGGCGAGATTCTCTTGCTCAACCAGCTGCTTGCCGCCAAGATGGAGAGCACAGTAGACGAGGTGAGTATCGTTTCCAATGATCCCTTCACGAAACGCTACATAATTACGTCCGGTATATTGAGCTCGTCATTGGTAGGAAATAAGTTGAAGCTAAGGGACAAAAAATGACGAGGTGAGCAGGAGGATTTATATTTGTATTATTCGAGATGGAGCCATTCGACCAGCATCGCGACCACTGACAGTGACGTCATGTGCATCCACATCTAGAAACACACTTGCCTTATTTAGATACTGACTGCGTCCGTGTTCTCAATGCACAGAGTCAGACTCAGAGCCGTCGAAGGCCCAGCAGACCGCCCGCAGCGCTAGCGGCGAGCACCACCCCATCGCCACCAGGCGATGTCAGGCCTCATGTCCATTGTGGCTCATCTAGTGGGTTGTTTATCAAGTTGCTTCATTAGATGTAGCTGACATCGAATTCAGCATCCTGAGCATTGCATTTGTTTTCTCCTGCATGTTTTTAGAGCTCTTCTCAGATGCAGAGAAAAGGAGCTGGGACCTCGCCGTTTCAGTGGCGGCAACTCACGTTTTCGTACACATTGTCGTCCTTTTTCATGTTTCCATCTATCAGATAATCCAGGTCCCCTAATCATCACCCTGCTCGTCACAGTCCTCACGTACGCGCGGTGGTCTTTGTGAAAGTTGCTGCAAATGTGAAAAACGGTGAGCCTCTTGGTTTCTGTACTGCCGTCCAACTTGAATGATTTTGGGACAGTGTTCGAGATCTCCGCCCCTTCCTGGCTGCTGATCGCAATAAGCTTACTACTCACGGCTGCATTTGCCGACGCTTCAGCACATGTAGGTCTGCTGATTACGGGGTCAAGGCCTTGGGTCCTTTCGTCGATACCATGGCTGAATCTCAGTATGTTACATTCCCTCATGGATCTACGATTGAATTACTTATGTGTGCATGGCCATAGCTGGGCACAACAGGAAGGTGGAAACTCGGGGCCCTTCTGTTCGGGACCTTCGTTTTCCCTTTTCCACCGATATGTGCGTCCGTCATGGTTTCTTTTCGACACGCGTCTGATGTTTGAATTTGAAGTTCGCTTCCTTGCTGGTTTATCCGAGAAAGAAATAATCGTGTTTCGGTGTCTGGATTATAATATTCTTATCAGACGGCGCGTGTCCACTACAGCGCCACCAAGCTCAATAAAAACTTCACGTCCGCTATCTCCTGCTCCTCCTCAATGAGGAGCTTCGAGTCCGGTTTCCGCTCCTTGACATCGAGGGGAAGGCTGCCGACCGTTCTCTGGATGACGTCGGTATGCTCTTGCAGAGCGGCAAGCAGCTCTGCACCGGTGCCGTCCTCGAAGCGATAGAAGACGTGAACGTCGTCCGTCGCCTGAAGTCCGGCCTTCTTGCGCAGCTTCTGAACACGGTTCGTGAGCTCACGCGCGAGCCACTCAACTTCCAGATCAGGGTGGACTTGGATGTCGAGGCGCACGACGACGTCGTTGTCAGTATGTGTGGCGTACTGCCCATCGGCGGACGAAGGAAGCTCGAGATACCGCTGAACGGTGAGATCGCCAGCAACCAGCTCAATACCGTCGACGCTGATCTTGCCAGAGTCAATGTACGACCGCACAGCGTCGCTGGAGACGTTGGGCAGTGCGTTCTTGACCCGGCCGAGATCTTTGCGAAGTTTCCGGCCAAGGACTGCCCAGTCAGCGACGGCCCGATACCGCACGCCGGACAAAGTTTCGTCAGAGCTGAAGACAATGTCGCGGACGTTGAGCTCTGATTTGATGTACCGTTGCAAGGACTTGACGTCCTCGATATATTGGCTTTCAGGGTGGAAGATGAGAAGCTCTTTCAGCGGCACCTTTTTTATGACGGTCAGCACGATGATCAGAGGGCTCATAAGAACGACGAACCTTCAGGGAAAGGTTGTTCTTTTCGCGGATGTTTCTTGTCAGTTCGATGACGGTCTGCATGCGTTTCACTTGGCGTTCAATATCGACATCGAAGTACTCCTCTTTTACTTCGGGGAAGCTCAAGAAGTGGACGGAGCGCGTGTCGCCGGCTTTGGCATCCTCAGGGATGAATTGCCGCAGCGACTGGTACAGAGTTTCTGTCAGGAAAGGAGTGTACGATGACTAAAAAACAGTTATTATGAATATATATCTTAACGGTTGATGAGTAGCGCAAGACCCACCATTGTGCGGCAAAGAGTGAAAAGTGTCTCGAAGAGTGTGTTGAGGGCAGCGACGGTGTCTTCTTTGCCATCCTCGCCCTTGAGACGTTTCCGGTTGAAACGAATGTACCAATTCGTGAGCTCATCGACAAGGTCTAGCAAGCGAGGGATGATGGTATAGAGCCTGTACGCTGCCATCTCCTCCCTGACAAGCTTGATCAGGGACTGGCACCGGGCAAGGACCCAGCGATCCATGACGTTGTTCGGGACGGGCGCGTGCGGGTTGTACTTGAAGTCGACGCCGGTGCTCTTTTTGAGGAGAGAGACTTGACCCAGGAAGAAGCGGAAAGAGTTGAGCCAGGGAAGGAGGACGCGGGAGATGACTTCGCGGACGCCCTCCTCACGGAAGCGCAAGTTGTCACCTCGGACGATGGGTGAATTGACGAGGAACATTCTGCACTTTGCTTCAGACGCTGATGTGAACTGCCAATGTGCCAATACAACTGACCTGGTTGCGTCTGCACCATATTTGTCGATGATGATGTTCGGGTCGGGGTAGTTCTTCAAGCTTTTGCTCATTTTTTTGCCATCGCTATGACCATAGGCTCAGTCGACGTTTCATCGAGGCGATTAAGGTTTGATAGACTCACGCAGCAAGAACGAGACCAGTGACGATGAGATTCTTCCAGGGTGCCTTGCCGAAGAGATGTGTCGAAAGGACGAGGAGAGTGTAGAACCATCCTCGCGTCTGGTCGATACCCTCGGAGATGAAGTCTGCGGGGTGTGTACGTTCGAATAGCTCCTTATTTTCGAAGGGGTAGTGAAGCTGGGCGTAAGGCATACTGTACAGAAAACATGTTTGAGCATCCCGAAATTGAATAGATGTGGCGCAGACCTACCTTCCGGACTCGAACCAGCAGTCGAAGATCTCCTCCACACGCTTCAGCTGTCCTTTGCCCTTCTGTGACGGGATGGTGATGTGATCAATGTTGTCCCTATGAAGATCTGTGATACCAGTGACGCCAGACAACCTTTCCAGTTCCTCGACGGAGCCGACGCAGATAACCTAACATGAGAAATCATGAGAGCCCAGCCTACGAGTCGACGCAAGATCACGTACCTCCTCGAAGTCATCGCTGACCCACAAGGGTATGGGGGTTCCCCAGTAACGATTTCTTGAGACGTTCCAGTCACGAGCATTAGCCAACCAGTTGCCGAACCTATTGTCACTAACACTCTGCGGCACCCTGGACAAGCACACGTCAGATAGATAATCGAAGGCGAACTCTAGACACATACCATCTTGTCTCCTCGTTATTTGACACGAGCTCGTCGACGATGCCCGTCACGCGAACAAACCAAGCAGGGATAGCACGATACAACAGAGGCGTTCCAGATCTTCCAAAGAACTATCAGCAATGTTCTGGCGGCAAGGCAGACCAGGCCCACCTCCAGCAGAAAGGATAGCTATGGTTCAAGGTCGACTGTACAATGAGGCGGCCTTTCGCCTTGAGAACCTTCTGGATAGGGCTGTCTGCCGCCTACGCAAAGGACATGTAAATAGATCGTCTGCGCCACAGTATGACCCAACGAACCTTGACGTGGAGGCCAACAAAATCAGGAACCTCCTGTGTAAAGTGGCCGCCATCGTCGATGGGACACGGGGGCATTTCGTCTGGACGCAGCACACCGTTCGCGATGGCAATGCGGTGATCTTCCTCACCAAAGGCCGGCGCCTGGTGGACAATACCCGTACCGTCCGCGTCAGTCACGTAGGTATCCACTACGACCCTGAACGCCTTATCCTCGAACTGTTGCACAAAAAATTACAATGACCTCGGATGGCAAGGGGTTCCGAGGCTTACCTGATCAGTGAAGTACTCGAAGAGGGGCGCATATCTCCAGCCCTTCATATCCGCACCCTGGAACTGGCCAAGTTTCTTATATTTCGCCTTTTTCGGATCCTTGTACAGTGTCCGGAGGAGCTTTTCGTGGAGGATGAAGTTCTGGTCGCGTTCCTGGTCGTGAATTTTTATGTATGTGAAATCGGGGTGTACACAAAGGCATAGATTTGAGGGGAGCGTCCATGGCGTCGTTGTCCACGCCAGGAGCGATGTTTTGGGATCGTCGACCAGGGGGAAGGACACGGTGACTAGATGCGATTAGTGGGTCCATGCTCATACGGCTAGACATGACTCGGGACCTACCAGCCGGATCATTGACATCGCGATAGTCGAGGCCGGCCTCGAAATTGGACAGGGGGGTCGTGCAGCCGGTGGAGTAGGGCATAACACGAAGTCCACGATACACCAGCCCTTTCTCAAAGAGCTGGCCGAACGCCCACCACACGGACTCCATAAACGAGATATTAAGCGTCTTGTAGTCGTTGTCAAAGTCGATCCAGCGGCCCATGCGCGTGACGGTGCGGCGCCATTCGGACGAGTAGCGCATGACGATCTTGCGGCACTCTGCGTTGTACTTGTCGATGCCCATTTTGAGAACGTCCTCCTTGCCCGTGATGCCGAGCTGTTTGTCGATCTCGTGCTCGACGGGAAGACCGTGCGTGTCCCACCCGAAACGGCGCGAGACGTGGTAGCCGCTGACGTGTGCGTGCCGGGTGACGATGTCCTGTGTAGATCGTTGGTAAATCGCGAAGGGCACCCTAAGAACCGGGCATTACCTTGATAGTTCCGGCGAGGAGATGGCCGTAATGGGGCAGGCCCGTGGCGAAAGGGGGTCCATCGTAGAACGTGAACTCGGGGCGGCCCTCAGATTGCTTCAAGCTAGTCTGGAATGCATCGATCTCCTTCCAAAAAGCAATGACCTTTTCCTCCTCCTTTGCAAAATCAAAGGGTGCAGAAACTGGATGAGAAATGGATGGTAAGGTTCCACGTGGAATCTCAATACAGCTGAGCTGTACGTACTGTCGTGCGCCGGGAAAGACATGGTTTGGTCGTAGGATAAGATGCTGAGGTGGTATCCTGGACCACAGATGGAATCGATGAGTCGAGCCCAGATGACTCGGATATCTGGGGGAGATAAGATTGGTCAAGTCTGGTCAAGCCAATCATCATTCTAATTTTATAAGCGGACTTTGCCGGCGACTAGCTTTTTTTTGCTCGCGTCGCGCGACGGCAGCGGCGACGTGAGTGCACCCGCCGACCGGCGCCCGACTGGTACAATCGCACAGTTACTCAGATATATTCTCTTGAAGCTTGCGGGAGGTATATGTCTATCTCGTCCCGAAACAAGATCACGCCCTCAAAAAAGCCATTCCGCATACCAAAACCGAAGCATAAATAATGCGCGTATACGGGCCACTACGTACACAGTCTATGTAATGTAACTTCGAACGATACCATACTACAAGTCATAAAAAAAGTTCGAATCGAAAGCGAAAGTTCGAAAAACCCAACGAATCAAATGTGGATGTACGGTCGATGTATGAGGTCATCTTGTATCTTGCAGTGTGGGCACTGTACATGCCCCGTTCCGCCAGCCAGGGCCCAGCTCCGACGTCGTGTATATGTGGGAGCAAGCGGAACCCCCGTCGTATCGCGTCGTGTCGTCGTAGGATTGAGCTCATGGCGATTCTTGACTCACGTCCCACGTGAGTGCGTCCAGACGATGATGTGTGGTGTGACGAACGCAGCCCGCCAGCCGGTGCGAGAGTCGAGACCACAGCTATTTGCCGCCGACCTTACAGCCCCAGACTCCTGAGACCGAAAGGAAGGAAGCAGGTCGAGCAGAACCAAGGCCAGCTTGGTTGGTGATATATGAGGGTTGGGTGGGTATAGACGTTGTTGGCGGTGCGCGGCAAGCGTGTGTGGTGTATAGTACGCGAGCGAGCGAGCGAGAGTAGGGAGATCCCTAGCCTGATTCATGCGAGCGAGGACGAAAGCGAGACAACGAAACGACTGAGGATACGGCGAGCTGGTAACGGGTTATCGAAAACCGGAGGCGACGCCAGGAGGTATTGCGGAATGCAGAAAGGTTTTGCCAGTGGGTCTGTGCGTGCGATATCGCTCCCAGACACGACTGCAATCCACACACGCGCAGGCGATCCCCGGGACGAACGTCCTACGCACCACATACGTATGTGTGCGCGTAGGAACCCACCCGGGCCTCGAGCAACCCGTTGTTCTCTGTAGACACACCCCATCGCTCATTCCGTCTCGGGCGGCGCTGCCGTCGTCGTCGCCGGCGCCGATTGGAGATGATTGTTGCAAGCCGCCTCTCTCTCCTTAGCCAGCTTCCTCTCCCTATACTCTAACGCCTTCTGCACCCAGCCAACCATATCCACGTTCTCTCTCGTCCTATCACTCTGCAAGAACGGATGCTCCAGCAGCTCGCTATAGCTTGCGCGGTCCTCCGGTTTCTTTGCGAGGCACCGTGCGACCCAATGGCGCGCCTCGTCAGAGTATCGGTCGTCGGGGAGCTCGGGCGGGTCGCCATGTACGATTGCAGTGAGCTGCGCGAAAACGTTGGAGTAGGTCTCGGGCGGGTAGGGGTACTGCCCCAGCCCGATTTCGATGATGGAGAGCCCGAGGGACCAGACGTCTGAAGAGACGGTGTAGGTTCCGAGGTTGTTTTGGGACTCGCCTTTGATGCGTTCCGGCTGCGAGGTGCAAGGAGTCAGATGGGGTGCGTGGGATGAAAAGAGGAGAGGAGACGTACGGCCATGTAGCTCTGGCACCCGATGTTGGTCTTTGCTAGAGACTTCTCGAGCTGGCCCGATACACCAAAGTCACACAGCTTGATCTCGCCCTTTTTGTTTACCAGGACATTGGTGGGCTTGACGTCTGGAAATTGAAATCAGAGATGATGATGTATGTGTGGAGTAAAGTGGGTGGAGCGGACCTCGATGGATAATCTGGAGGTCGTCCTTGAGGAACTTGAGGCCGCGAACCATGGAGGCTGCGATGCGGGAGAGCACGTCCTCGGGGACACCTGCGCCCTGGAGTTTGTCGAGACTGCCGGCGTCCATGTACTCCATGCAGTAGTAGACACAGGACTCTATGAAGAACGCGCCGTAAAACTCGACGATTTCAGGGGCGACGGCGCGATGTAGGATATCGAGCTCCATGATAATTGCGTTGAGTTTTGCGCTGTCGAGTTCGAGGCGGATTTCCTGGAAAGGAAGGTGAGGCTGAGTGGGGCGGTGAAAAAGGGGCAGACAGACAGACCTTCATGGCCATAGCGACGTTTGTAGGCTTGTGTAGGACCTTTTTGACGGTGCCGTAGTTGCCCTTTCCGAGCTCCTCGTTGAGCTGGAGCTGCTCCATGTTGATGTTGAATGACGCGCCGCTCTCGAAGTTGACGCCTGCAGCGTGGAGGACGGCCTTGCCGTTGAAGTTGAGAGCACCTGAGGGGTCACTGTGGCAGAGTCAGGGCAGTCAAGGAACGATACGGAGGGCACGTACACGATTTTGGAAAAGTTGGAAAAGGGGGATGTTAAATTGGCGGGGTTGGGGCGCCTGGGTGGATCGTGTACAAGGGACGGGTGACCTGCGCCAAGACCAGCGGCAGCAGCACCACCGCTCGGGGTGGGAAGGATGTCTGGATCGATGTCCTTGAGGGAAAAGGCTGGCTTGTTAGTCCTGCGTGCAGCGAGACCGGCACGGGGGCGGGGTGGAGGGTAAGAGTTTGCGGTGTGAAGAGTGGGGGCTAGAGCGACAGAAGCCAGTGCTGCAGTGGTGCTCTCTACCTGGGACGAGGAATGGGATCTGTTGGCAAACTAGTAGGGGTGAGGATGAGACAGGACAGAGCAAGCAAGAGTACTGACTGCGGCCATTTTTGCCTGGAGAGACGGGGGAATCGGGGTCGAGGCCTGTCTGTTTGCGAGGAGACCGGTGAGGGCATTGGGGCGGGTGGACGGCGGGGCCAGCGCGCGGCGATGCGCGTCGGCGGGCATGGTCAAGCGCAACAACCGCTGGAGTAGGGTTAGGGTTCGACACCATGCCCGTCACCGTCAAGTGGGGCAACGAGCGGCGAGTCACAGTCGGCGTCTGCCAGCTTTGTACTGACTGCCGCACAGGATCACATTTCAGCTCCCTCCACCCGACACGCCTCTCGCAGCAGTCCGCAAGTCACTCGCTGAATACACACACCTGCCCCACAATGCATTCAAGCTCATCCACGCCGGCGCAGTCATGAAGGACGATGCTGCTCCCGGTCTGTCTTCTCTCACTGTACTGCTCATCCAGCTCACAACTCGTTGCCAGTTTCTGCTTACAATCTCCGCCCCAACTCCACCATCGCACTCATCGGCGCCACCGACCCCCGCGCCACACTTACACATGCACCACCCCAGTCCCACTCCGAGCGCGCAATCATAGACACAATCGCCGCCGAGCTACACGTCGTCCGCGCGTCCCTCGCACCCGATCTCACACATTTCGAGCGCGATCCCACAAACCACAAAGAGCATCTCCGCCTCGGCGAGCTCCTCCTCCAGAGCCTCCTCCGTCTCGACAGTATCACCGCCGAACCCGCCTGGGAGGATGCTCGAAAACGCCGCAAGGACGCAGTCAGGGAGGTCCAGGACATGCTTGATCGCTTAGATACCATCTGGGCAAGCGCTCAGCCGACCCCGTAAAAGTACATCAGTCTACTAGTACATTGTCACAACTTTGTAATCGAAGCCTGCTGCGGGTAGAACGGACGCGTCGGTGCTGGTCCCAACCACTGCCCATTCCCAGCAGCATCCCCGGCGCCCACCCCATCTCTCCCCGTCAGCTGAGCATTGCGATCCATCATGATCGCGTGTATCTGAGCAAGAAAACCAATCAATCAATATTCACCCAAACACCATGATTCACTCATACGCGTACCTGCATCCTCAGCCCATGCAACCCCGCCCTTAACCCGCCCACCTCCTCCGCCATCCTCGTCGTTTCATTCGTGAGCGCAATCTCCTGCCTCCGCCCGAGCGAATCAACGCTCACAGCAAGCCCCACCACACTCTCCCGCAGCCCGTGCAACGTGCCCTCCAACGTCGTCCCAAGGTTCAGCGGCGCCACCAACGGCGGCGGCGGCGGGAGGTGCAAGTGCGCATTGGCCACGTTGTTCGCCGATGTGAACATCTCGTACCCCTGGCGGGGGTGTGGTCCCGGGAACTCGACGCTGGAGGACGCGTGGTGTGCGCGCACCGCCTGGCGTTGGCGCGCAGATAGCGAAATGTCCTCCACTTCGGCGGGGAAGTACCGCGCAAGCGAATCCGTGGGGGGCATGTGCGGCGGGGCGGTGCTCCCATTGCCATATTGCCATGGGTGTGGGTACGGAGCCTGAGGGCTGAGATTGAAAGTCTCCACAGGTTGAAGGTGTGTGGGCGGAGCTGCGCCTTCCGCGTTTACCGGTCCTGTTGATGTGGACGCACTCGCAGGCTGCGCGCTCAGGGGCAACTCTGTCGAAAAATAGCTGCCTGTGTCTCTGGAGGCGAGACCTTGGCCCTGTTCTTTGGCCATGGCCCACGGACCCAGTGCGCGCTTGACGGTGCCAAGTTCGCGCCTGACGCAAGAGAGAAGGCTTTCGAGTGTGTCGACGCGGTGTCGGAGGAGGATATTCTGTGATGTCAGGGCAGCAAGGTGACGTTCAGGAGTTGTAGTGGAGATTATCGGTGTGATCGACGATTCTGAGGAAGTTGTTTCATGTGATTGTGGTTCGTCTACGGGGCTCATAGGAGTGGACGTGCACTCTGGAGACGCCTCTTCTCTTGTGGGCGCGGCTAGCTAAAAACAAGAATAAAGGGGTCAGATATGTGGCACCAACGAGAGGCACAAAACCTACCACAGCACCGTCTGTCTCAAGTGCATTGCCTTTGTTCAAAATCCCCGCCTCCTGATGCACATGTCCCACCGAGTCCTTGTACGCCATGGTCTCATCGCACCGTCCATGCGGACACGATACCTCCCTATACGCGCACGAATCAAGCAGATGCGCGGGGAGCAACTGTCTCTGACAGGTATACATGCAGCCCTCGGCGCGGTGTACGCATTCGACGACGAGTTCATCCACGAGCTATCAGGAAAAAACACCACATCAGCCGACACGAACGAGAGTTCAACATGGCGGGACTCACGGAGCGGACGATCGGGTTCGCGGGCGCGAGGCTGCTGGGGCTCAGCGGCGAGCGGTCGACGGGGCACTGCGCAGAGTGTTCCATCGCGCGGATAATACAGTCCCTGCAAAAGGTGTGTGCGCACGTATGGGTCGTTACTGGGTCCGTGAAGGGTGTTCTGTGGGCACCCGAGGTCAGGTTATCGGCCAGAGTTTCAGTTGGTGAAGGCACCGCACCGGCATATGCAGCAGATCTGCGTATGGAGGTTAGAAAGTAAGAATTAAAACAGAATGGCGAGAGACAGACCAGGTTGTTGTTGGGGACGTCGACGTAGTTGTACAGCGACATGTCCGCGTCGAGTAGATCGTGCAAGTTCGTGATCAACAAGGACAGACGGAACCCGGTACCCCGGCCCGGCCAGTTACCTCCAACCATGACCACTCTCACCCTCGTCTCGACGACCCGGCTCTCCTCAGGTCCATCCACACTAATTACCTCGGCGCTATGAAGCTCACGCCAACACAAAGGCCATCTCATGCCCCTCCTCGGCTTTGGTGTCTATCAGAACTACACTACCAGGGACTCGGTGCTTGAAGCGTTCAAGGCTGGCTACAGGTGCGTCTCCTGCGAATAACTTTCCGGTTTCCACAATATTGAAACAGGACTTACACTTTGAAGACATGTGGACTCGGCACAGGCGTACCGCAATGAAGCTCACGTCGGAGAGGCTGTCCGGGACTCTGGGATTCCGCGTGAAGAGCTCTTTATCAGTGCGCACTACTTACTGCCTAATTCTCATTACACGATATGCTAACCGTACACGACAGCAACGAAAATAATATCCAAGTTTCATGGATACGAGAGCACGCTCAAGGGCGTCGATGAGTCTCTCGCCCGGTTCCAGTTTGGTATGCCATAAATACATGATACGCGCCTCCGAGATCGACACTGAGGATGCCTTCGTTTGACTCCGACTCTGACTGTTGACGGACAGATTACATCGACCTCTTCCTGATCCACGACCCCTTCGCGGGAAGGGAGCGACGTCTCGCGACATACAAGGCCCTGCAGGAGGCGAAAGACGCTGGCAAGTTACGCGATGTTGGCGTTTCGAATTAGTGTGTCCCCCTGCGTTAATTGGCGCCCAGGTGTGTCCTGACGATATCCCTCCTAACGCCCGACAGTGGCGTGAAACATCTCGAGGAAATCCGGAATGCCGGCCTTCCCATGCCATCCGTCAACCAGATCGAGGTCAGTTTCAAGCACATACGGTCATTCACGGCCCGCATCATATCATTTCTTCACCTCTCCCTGCCGCTGCGCGACCGCAGATGAGACTCGGGCGCGATGCGCCCACTAGTCTTTCCACTCCTCGTCAAGGGTCCGATATTGATCATCTATGTATTGACACCACCCAACCACAGCTCCACCCTTTCTGCCAACAACGCCCCATAGTCGCATACTGCCGCGCACACTCCATTGTCGTACAGGCCTACTGCCCGATCCTCCGCGGTAAGCTAGACGACGCTACTATTGCCGCGATTGCAACCAAGGTACGTGACCTCCGCGTTCGCTCAGGATCTGGATATATGCTGACCCCACCACAGTACGGCCGCGACCCGGCGCAGATCCTTCTCCGGTGGTCTCTGCAGAAAGGGTTCGTATACCCTTCTCCAAGTCTCCAAGTCTTTTTTGGCCAATCTTACTTACCACTTACTCGCTCTTTGTGCATTGTCCCTAGGTTCGTGCCCCTGCCGAAGAGCGCAAACCCCACACGCATCCACTCCAACACACATCTCTACGATTTCGAACTCGCCGAGGAAGATGTGGCAGCGCTCGACGCGCTGGATGAAGGCAAGGACGGTGCTCTCAGCTGGAACCCTGTCGATGCGAGTTAGTAGCGTTCAAAGTCAGGTGATGCTGCTGAAAAATACTTCCGCTGAGCCCGATATGTGGCGTAGTGGAATTTGTCCTTCTGGCGTGGCTCCTCGATCCCCGATTTGTCTCCGCCTCCACTGCATCCGCGACGCCATCCAGCATGGATGCACGAAGTGCCCCCATCGACTGGGTACTGTTGCCCCCGTGCGAGTTCGAGCTCGAGATTGTATCTGCGTCTCGCAATAATTCGATTCATGTCATTTTACAAGGAAGCCAGCAACTGCAAAACTGCAAGGCATTACGCGACATCTAGGGTATGATATGGAGTGAAGTATTTACTTTGGTGTGTATTACGGCAGAACGAGTGTGTATGCAAATGGGTAAGTCAGGTGTGGCCGGTGCGTGGGGGGTAACGGAGGTATAAGAAGTTAGAACCTAAGGAAAGAGGAAGGAGAAAAAAAGAACGAACGTTTCCCAAAGACAGTGGGAAAGAAGAAAGAATATTACAGATACATAGTTTAACACATAGGTTCAGATGCGGGTTCGAGGAACGTAGCGTTGGCGCAACAAGCATAGAGAGAGAGCGGCAGGAGAGAAGGGAGCGTGAGCGTGGTAGGATCAGATTCAGTGTTTTTGCGGGTAGCGACAGAGCGGACGCGAACGGACAATGGGCTTTGAGGAAGCCAGAGCAAGATATGCGGGCGAGGCGAGCGACTGGGAACTGGGATGCAAGGGAGGTGGATGCAATCGAATAGCGGCAGGACTGGTTCATATGGTAGGCTGGGAGACGTGGTGGGTAATGAATTCCAAAAAATGTCAAAACGAGCAAAGTGGATGTATGCCGAGGAGGAGAGAGGGGGACGCCTTTAGATGGAGACACCTCATGTGTAAGCGGTGTATTGATCGGGATGGTGTGCCGTAGGGTCGGGCGCGCCCATCGCGTTGTACCCTAAGCTCATGTGGGGCGGCTCGAAGGAATGGTGATGGAGACCCATGTCGCCACCGCCCTCCAGAAGAACGGGAGCGTAGCTCTCTGTGAGATACGCGCACGGTGCGTCGTATTCATAGTTGTATTTGTGCTCTGTAAACTCGACGGCGGCGGTCTGCAAGGACGTTGCCTGCGGGTGACTTGCATCCTGGGGATAGAAGTACTGTTCGCTAGCGGGGTGAATCTCGGCCTCAATGGCTGGTGCTGGGGCAGGTGCAGGCGTAGCGATGATGTGCCCATTGACGAACGATTGTTGGTCTGCAGTGTTGATCGTCTGGTCGTGTATCTTAGGCTAGGGAGGAAAAAAGGCAATCAGATCCCGATAGGCGAGGCGAGGACGCCGAGTAAATCATACCTGGTCAGATTGACTTTGCAGGGCATGGTTTAGTTCGCTAGACCGAGAGATTGGCACCGATGACAGTGGTGTTCCCTGTACATGGGGACTACCTGCAGTCCCAGGTGATATCGTCGATGTCGGTGACGGATATGTGCTCGTCTCGACATGGCTGCTATTACTGGCGACGACCCCGACAACATTAACGTTCACGTCCTCGTGTAAAGTATATACACCATGGTCCTGTGGGCTGCCCACTGGCTCATGTACGCCGTTGACATCCAAGTTCGACATCAGCGATGCAAAGTGTCCCGACGCGCTGCAAAAAGTTAATACACTGTTAACACAGGGATTTCAGAGATCACGTACCAAGAGTCGCGTCTGCTCATGTCAATCTCGGGTTCAGGATAGCAGCTCACCACCTCTGGATAATACGAGCTGTTGATGCTCGAGTCACTTGTCGCGATGGACGTAATCGATCCAAATCTTGACAGCGCGTAGTACGAGGCGGCTGTATTTTCGTCCTCATCCTGCTCGCTCTCCCGGTACCCATACGGTGAGCCAAAGTCGGGTGAGTTTCGCTCACTGTCACCGGAACTCCCGGATACTATTGATGGCGTGTTGGCTGCACCGAAGGAGTAGTTCGGTGAGGGCAGCGGGCCCGGGATAGGTGATGCCATCGTCCGAGGGGGAACTGCGTAGAGGCTGTGATCAGGCAAAGAAGCTCTGACGCCATGGTATGGCGAGAGTGGGGATGGTGATGGGGAGGCAGTGCTTTGTGGTGATATGCGGAAATTTCCCATGGATGCACGGCGGACACCGTATGGCATGGATGCAGAGGAGGCAACCCTGGGAGGCGGGACGTATGGTGCACGACCGAGTGGCCGGTGCCGGTTGGGCGCGATGGCACGCTGGCCAAAGATGACGCCGTTCTTGGCTCGTGCGAGTTCAGCGAATGGGTTGGAAGCAAGGCGCTGAAGACTTGCGTCGACGGAAAGTCGCCTTGCTAGTGGATCGAAGGTGTCATAGTGAGGTGGACTGTTCGAAGAGAAATCGGAGCCCGGGAACACGTTCACGGGCAAAGAGCCTCGGCGGTAGGCGTGCAGGGCAGGGTCGACGTAAAGCGAGTGGTGGTCGACGGGGGAGTCTACCCATGACGGCGACGGCGAAGGGTCGGTAATGACGTGGAGACTCGGCGGTGATGGCGCATTCGGGCTCGACGTTTGTGATGACGAGGAAGCTCGTTGCTCTGGCAGGTCAGCGACGGAGGGACTGCACTCAACGTGTGCTGCAGGTGATTCTGACGTTCCCTCCACATCATCAGGCGACTCGGCCGGGTCCTCAGACTCCTTCTGCTCCGCCTTCGCTGCTTTGGCAGCCTTGCTTGCCTTGCCCTTTTCTTTGGCGCGTCTGAGGATGATTGGTTGAGTGGGAGATGATAAAATAAATTTTGAGAGAGCTCACCGGTTCTGGAACCAGACCTGGGAACAGCGCTGGTGAGTTGGAGGACATGCGATAAAGATCAGATGGACGCACCTGGACGCCCCGAGGCTTCATATCGAGCTGAAGGGCGAGCTTAGCACGCAGTGCGGCATTGGGCTTGGTGTCGTGCTTGAAAACAGCCTCAAGGACCCTGAGCTGGCTGCTGGTTGTCCTCTTGCGGTGCTTGACCTCGTTGGGGGTATATGGGTAGAAGGCACGGAAGTCGACGGACGAGGGATCCATAGACAGGCCTGGGGGGTATGGGGGGAGATGGGCGGTGGGGGTAGGATGTGGGGGACCGTAGAAGGGATAACGAGGGACGGGACGGGAAAGCATTTGTGAAAGGCTAGGGACGCAGATATATACGCGCGGGTTCACAACATGGGCGAAAAAAGGCGGAAAAAGATTGCGATGCCCAGGGTCTTCCAAGCGTTCAGACAGTATCTGCCCCCGCTCGTTGCCAGGAACCGATCTTCACTGGCTGAAATTCGGACTATCAACGAGCAGCAGCCGATCCAGCAGCTGCAGCTTTTGGCAGGGTTGTGAAGGGAAACACCAAGTCCAAACACCTGATCAACATGCGGCGCCAATCCACTCCATACATCAACTATATTTCATATCGCGTGGTCATAGGCATAGTGCAGACATGTAGCTACGAAGCATCTACTGGTATAATTAGGCTGAACAAGGACTAACAAGTGCAGTGGTTGATATATATGCAAGAATAGGGAGTGGAATACCGGTCCAACTTGTACACTGATTGAGAGTCCCAGGAAACAAAATAAACTCACGCGCTGATATCCATTGCGCCATTCTCTCCGCGTTCAAGAATCTCCTCCAAGAACCCCGGATGGACGCTGCTCAACGGAGAAGCAGCGAACACCGACGTCCCGTCTCTTTTGGCCTCCAGATACACACGCTCCATGAACGTTCTTGCTCGGGATACGATTGGGTGGTCGCAGACGGCATGGATGCTCATCCGCATTGAGGGCTCTGTGCGCATCATCTGCCTGATCATGTCGAGTAATTCCGGGCTTTCATCAAGATCAATTTGCGCAAAGTCCTCTCGACGAAGCCGATGCCAGGCCTCTCCTCTGGGAAATCATAAGATAATCAGTTCCTAACCGACGGCAAGACGGACCGTCCGCTCAAAAAAGACTTACTGATCAGGAACAACGATGTTGGTTGCAGTTTCTAAGATTGTCATCCCAAAGCTAGTCCAAATGCGACGTGAGAATCTGGCCAACAAACCGCTGAACGGCTCACCTGAAGACATCAGCCGCCTTGCTGTATCGACCTTGGAGCACCTCGGGCGCCAGATACAATTTATCACCCTCGCGTTCAAAGCCTCCTCCCGCTCCATCAGATGAGATTTCGAGCTGATTTGGCCTTGGCCATAGAGTCGCCATCCCAAAGTCGCCAATTTTGAACCGCCCCTCAGCCGTGACGAAGACATTAGACGGCTTCAAATCGAGGTGAATGACACCGGCATCATGGATAAAACGGAGACCCTGGGAGATTGTCAGTCCGTATAACGGGAACCGAATAGCATGGATTACTTACGTTGCTCAGATCAACAACAATCTTCCATACCCGGTCTTCAGAGAGCCTCGGATATACGCGCCCAAACTCCCACAGGAATTGGGCGAGGTTACCAGACTCGCAAAGTTCCGTCCGGATGAAGAGCGCCTCGTTCTCCTCCCAACTGTCGATGTAGGTGAGCACATTGGGGTGGCGGTTTCCTTCGTAGGACGAGGTACTTGCGGCAATCTGTGACAGATGCTGCAGAACCTGAACTTCTTCCCGCAATCGGAGCCTGTAAAAGATGGGGAAATAACCATCAACCTCCATGCCAACTGACCCTGGGCGGCAATTCCTTACCGATGTCGAGGTCCCTCGAACCTTTTTGACTTCTTGACCGCATAAACCTCACCGTTATTGCCGTTCTTGCAACGTACTTTGATGACCTTGCCGAATTCCCCGCTGCCGACCTCGTCGTCCTCCAGGAAATCGCGCTCGAAACGTCCTGGCTGTTCTTCAGCGAAAGGCTCAGATAATCGGTGTGCCATAGGAATGGGTCGCGGAACCTGGCTATTCGACGTCGGGAAACGGCGTGACGAGGGGATACTGGGGGAATTGAGGGTGGCACCAGAGCTCGTCGATGAACCGGAAGTAGACCGCACAGGCGACAATTTGAAGGCATTCTTTGAGGGTGACAGTTGAGAGGCGATCCGAGGCGTTGTTTGAAGCAAGCCCCAGTCTGTTCCACAACCTTTAGAACGCTGTCATCATTAGAGGTAAATAACGAACGAACCTTTACCCTTCATTCGCGTCGGGGTACCCGAAGAGGACATAGATTCGCTACCACTCGAGAACGCGCCGCTACTGCTCCGTCTCAGGAGCAGCCGTGTTCGCGAGAGAAGTGGGTTGCCGTCATAGGGTGTCGATGCTGATGGTCGTCCCAATCCGAGTCCAACATATTTGTCTCTCCTCCGTCCCGGACTATCGTCGTCATCTTCCGAATCCGTGCTCTGGTCAAGCGTAAGCTTTCCGGCCTTTTTCCCCCGCGGGGGGAAAGCCGCCGGCAGACTCTGCCGTGGCACTTTGCCTTTCTTCGGTTCGACGTCGTAACGTAGCCCGACCTTTGATGCGACGGCACTCTGCCACGGGCGCGCGCCACCGGGCAGGTATGTGGTTTTGACTTTCTTGACAGGCGTGCCGGGAACCTTCTTCTTCGCCTCCTGAACGCCTTTGGAGGCAGCAGCCGCAAGCGTACGCATGATGAACGCGTCAACATCGAGCCCTTCGCCGGAACCAACATCGTCGGTGCCAGTGACAAAGACACTTGGCCAGCCAGAGCCAGATTCTGGGCCAAAACCAGGTGTTACAAGATTGTCATCCGTGTCGGAGTGGATTGAGCCGACACTTGTGGAGGCTGCGGGCACGGCGTGAAGGTAGTCGCCACCAATAGACATGTTGTCGTCTTCTTCGTCGCTTAGCACAACTCCAGAGTCTCGTGGTTTGTACTTCCTCGGTAACGTCGCCGGGATTGTCCTCTTTGCCCTTGGTGAGGGTGTCCCTTCCGTCACGCTAAACATAAAGGACGATTCGGCTGTGCCACTGCCAAAGAACATGTCTTGATCATAATCGTCCTGGGAATTGGAGTGGGCTGCGTGAGCAGGAGGTGAAGATTTAGGCGATGGGGATGGGTCTCTTGTCTGGATGGTGTTCCATGCCTGAAGGGAATTGAGGCTGGTTCCAGCATAGCTGTGGCGGTTTATAACATGTGGGCGCTGGGTTACCCCAAGAGGTGCACTGGACGAAGACAAAGACGTGTTGTTCCTTGCGCGAGCGGCCGGAGCAGACTTCGTGGCCGGGGGGATAGCGGGCCCAAAGAACACTGTGGCGGAACTAACACTATCTTGTCGGCGCATGGGAAGGCGTGAGGAGGTTTGTGTGACAAACGGGAGCTTCGGGGGCAGAGGGCGGGCATTGCTAACGCGGCGTCGAGGAACAGGTGATCCGAGTTCTGATGAAGAGGAGCCCGAGGAAGTACGCTTGCGTGAAGGGGCAGATGGGAAGACGATGCCCGTGTGTCGTGATCGATGAGTGCCCGCGTTGGAGGCAGGAGCCTTTGCAACGGATCAGGCTAGAACGTGGTGATAGATGTGATAACTCACTTTTCTCGGAGACAGGACAGGTCGGGCGCTTTCAAGAAGTTCCGAAGACAAAGGCCTCCTCCGTGCTCTTCTCTTGACAATATGCCCTCCAGGTGAAATAGCCTCCGCGACCTCTTCCTTTTCTTTCTCTTTCTCTGCAAAACCTGCCATGGCCAACAGCATAGCGGAACCGCTATACATCCGATGCGCATCATCCATCTCGCATCCAGAGTCATTGTTGTCGCCTCCGACGTCATCGGCAGCGTCAATGAAATCCGTAAGCTTCAGCCGTGTCAGAGTGGCCGTCTGGCGCCGCAGATGAGCGTCTGTTTCGGCGTTAGACTGTGGGGTGGCCGCGGCAGTAAATTTCGGTGCGGGAAGTGGAGCGAGCCTGTCGAGCATGGTAACGTCCGTAGGGGTGCCGTGGTGGGTCCGTTGGGATGAGATCATAAGCGGGGTGAGGTTGTGCTGGCGAATCGGGGTGGAATGTGGCGTCGACTTTCGCTTCGTGCCGACTCCAACACGGGTGGCAGGGGTTAGCGCGTCCGACGGCATCGCTCCAGTGTTGGTTTGCTTGACAGAGAGCGCCGTACGGCTTGGAAAGCGGTGAATCTGTTTGACTGGGGTGCGTAGGGGTTGTGACGAGGAGGTGGGAAAGAAAGGCGAGAACGAGCTGGATGGCGAAGATAGGAAGATAGAACCTTCGTCATCGTCAGCAATGGTGGCTTGGGGTTTCTTGGCATAGAGAGAATGGAGGTGATGCGCCTGCGCGGGAGATTTGTACGGTGACTGCAGGAAAAGATCATCTGTATCTGCAAGCTCAGGATTGAATGGGTTGGGAAAGAGGGGACGCTGGCGCAGGTGAGAGGGCGTCAGCATGGGGGAGTCATAGGAGGGCGGGTCGTTGGAGGTAGAAATGAGGCGTGGCGGAGTGCAATGGCGGGGTCGAAATGAGGGCGAGATGCTGGGGTTGTGGGTTCTGAAGGACATATAGTCCTTTGTGGGAGTGGAGGCAATCATAAGAGAAAAGTGTGGCGTAGATGTGTCGCAAGAGGGTATAGATAAATGAAGTCGTGGTGGTCGTGGTGGGCGGGCAGAGTCCAAGTCATTTCCCAAGTCGTCTGGCCTCGTTTTTCTATCTCACGCACTCTGTCAACAATGTCACGTGACCGCGCCATCGCCTAATCTGACTAGTCTGGCCCCGCCGCCCCTTGACAACACGAGGCTCGCTCATTTCCCGACAAAGGAACACAATGCTGCTGTCCGCGCATGAGGCATTGTTGTCCTCCCATCCCCTCACTACCTTGTACCTAGCCTGTCATCCCCAGTCTCCAGCATGTCTTCGAACAATGGCCAAATTTCTGTTGCCTACGCGGCCTAGAACGACCTCAATATTACCGCCAAATGGCGGTATTTCTATTTACATCCGGTTGTCCTGACGGGGTACACTATATGTGTACCCGTCGTTGCGCGGGCGCAGGACGCAATCAGATTTTTTCGTTGGTTTCGCCATCGCGACGCAGTGGCGAAGTTTGAATTTACTTCCTTCTCCACTTTTCCATGCAAGAAGGCCGAGTAGGGAGAGGCCCTGCCCTGCCGGAGTGGTTAAATTTCAAGTTGGTGGCCGATCAGGACCAGGAGGCGGCGGACCCAATTGGGCGATCATGATCGGCGACTGGTTGTCAACGAGCAGCGTTGGCTGCATATGAATGTTGACAGTAACTTCAAATGCCCATCTCTGAGGAAACTTCGACCCGTCCACCGCCGCCCCTCGTACGCTCAGCGCTTCGCCTGGTTCAAGGCCATGCCAGACTGCCAGCCTAGCGCCAGCACCGAAGGAGGTCTGGACACCTCTGGGTCCGTCGACCAAGTTACCCCATGCCATGCACCCGTGGTACTATAAGGGCAGTCAAGCGCTGGTCAGAAGCCTCGGTCCGGACAGCTCCAGATGTTCTCAAGGCCTGCGGTGAGTAGAGACCTCAGCGAATGGTGGACTGAGCGCTCGCGTGAAGGATGGCTCAAGTTCAGGGAAATGGACCCACGTCGAAAATAGACCCCGTCGAACTCGGTGTAGGAAACCGTGCGTGCTTGTAAATACGATAAAGATAAGGTACTTGCACGATCATGTACTCCAGGAGACCTCAAGAAGGGCCGAGCAAGATGACGAAGCTCGTAGCTGAGCATGACAACCAAACTACTACGGCTGAGTCCTTAGTTCATGCATATGCAGTGTGTGCACGTGCCACTAGTGTTAATCATGCCCCTAAATCAAAGTAGGGGAGCAAGCGATAAAATTTCACAAATTAGGGGTGGGAAACACTGTCAGAGGAGCAACCCTGCGCCACAATAATTACGAGATGGATTTCTGTGGATGCGGCACAAGCCTTATATTTTGAGTACATATAGGCTCATCGTGGACTTCTAGGGCACGCCAATACGTATTCTCTTCAAGGGAACACCAAAACGAGAATTAGTGGTGACAGTGAAATGCATGCAAGTTCTGGATGCAACATTGGCTAAAGACCGAAATTCGTCTCTGCAACACAGATATTGAATCGATATGCCACCAGTGAACAACGGAGGCTTAGCGCTTATCAGCAGCTGGTTGTGACTGTAGTTGTAGTGTACTTAACCGTGGTGGAGAGTGATCTCCTGCAATGTTATGCATTGGGTGCAGATACACGGAAAGTGGCGCCAATGTTGCGCCACTGTCAACAAATCTGCTTGGACTACTGCCGGCGTTTTAGCTGCAAGATGAAATTATCGGGAGGATTGCCGTCGCTGGCAACGATGCGCCACGCCCTAGCTGCTGGACTCCAGAATGGAAGCTTTTGTAGATCACACAGACCATTGAGTGCAAGGTTCACTGAAAACGCAGGTAGTCATCGGACGACTGCTATTATGGTTATTTAAGCTCAAGCCTAGATGCCCGAGTTCTAGCAGATATTGTTGAGCATCAGTGCTACCGGTGCGAATTGTTCTCGATGCTATAACTCTGTGTTCACAGGATCCTGCTTCGAAGGGCGGCGAGTATTGTTAATGGCGTCCGATTTTCAGCACCTGGCACGCAGTGAGCCCACAAACGATTAACCAAAGTGGGGCCACACTTCATGGTCATCGGGTAGGCCCGATCATGCCGATTCCGATTCCGGCCCCGGGACCCCAGTTGATTAACCACCTCCTCCTCATACTTACAACAAACCCAATCGACCATGGATATATCGTGAGCTACATGACTTGGACGCGGCCTGCCTTGACTAATCCGCTTCAAGTTCCATTCTGCAGGGCGGCTACCAGCACCCAGTCTCGCGGTCATGGCAGGCCAAGCAGCAACTCACCAAGTCAATGCTGATGTATCCTATCTTCATCACCGACGACCCGGATGCGCGTGTAGAGGTCCCCACTCTCCCTGGCCAATGCAGATGGGGCGTGGACAGACTCGAGGAATTCCTGGGGCCTTTGGTTCAGAAGGGCCTCACGAGCGTCATCCTGTTCGGAGTCCCGCTGAATTGCGAAAAAGTGAGTTCTATCATGTCTTCATGATCACTCGCGACAATGACACATCAACGTGGTTAGGACATGCGCGGCACACCTGCAGACGACCCCTCGGGCCCCGTCATCTCTGCTATCAAAAAACTGCGATCCTTGTTCCCCGACCTCTACATTGCATGCGATGTGTGCCTTTGCGAGTACACCGATCACGGGCACTGCGGCTACCTGAACCCCGACGGCACAATCGACAACACGCCCTCTGTCGCCCGTATCGCCGAAGTGGCTGTTAGCTACGCAAAAGCGGGTGCACACTGTGTCGCACCGAGCGATATGATGGACGGTCGTATCAAGGCCATCAAGCGTGGCTTGATCGATGCTGGATTCGGGAACAAATGTACCCTCATGAGCTACTCCGCAAAATTCGCGAGCTCGCTATATGGACCGTTCAGGTACATCTTAATCTGTTTGGGGGTCGGGAACGCACTCACTCTTTTTCAATTTCCTCAGGGACGCTGCAGGGAGTGCGCCATCCTTCGGTAATCGAAAATGCTATCAGCTCCCGGTCGCTGCTCGAGGCCTGGCCCGGAGAGCTATCGTAAGTTCATGTTTATGCTCACATTGTAGAGGCGGCCGCTTCATCTGTTCTATAGCTGAGAGACGTGGAAGAGGGAGCTGATATCATCATGGTTAAACCTGCGTTGCCGTATCTCGACATCATCGCCGATGCAGGACAGCTTGCAGCTGACCACCCCATCGCGTGCTACCAGGTGAGTGGGGAGTTTGCCATGGTGCATGCAGGTGCTAGGGCGGGGGTATATAACCTCAAGGCAATGGCGTTCGAGAGCGTTGAGAGCATGGTCCGCGCTGGTATGTACGACTGACTAGTAACGATTGTCCGGTTTCTGACGGATGCGGCATAGGTGCTACGCTGATCATGACCTATTTTACTCCGGAATTTTTGGATTGGTTGTAATGGATAAATGGCCTGTAGAGTATGTACTGGAAATAAAACAGAACGTTGAATCTATACTGCGGACACGAATACGTCACGACAGCTGTTACCCCGCTGCAGGTTACCCCGGAACTCCCATGCCCGATTTTCGATTGACCGTCTTCAGCGCGCTGGCCGTTATTACGGTCGGTGCTACGCTCTATTCTGTCAAGTACAAAACGTATCTCGACACTTCCAACCCTCTCCTCACCCATCTCCCCCACCCTCTCGCCAAAACACACTATTACGCCAACAAATCCAACTACCTTAACGTATACTTCATCAAGAAAGGATGGGCGTGGACCACTGGTGCATTCTTCCTCTCCTGGCTCACGAGCCCCGCCAGCACCAAGACCACCGATCGAGTGTGGAAATGGGTCGGAGAGACGCTCATGTGGCTTATTTTCACGAGGTGGTTCTTTGGCCCCGCCCTCCTCGAGCGCGCTATCGTAGTGACCGGCGGTCAATGTGTCCTTGCGCTGCCTACCGGAGACACCGTTACCGTGCCTGTTGCGAACTGCCTCACCAGAACCCAACTCTCCCCCTCGACACACCCAGATATCTTCACCGCCTTCACAACTCCCCTTGACTGGCGCGCCGTTCCTCGCCTCAGGAGCGGACACGACGTGTCGGGCCATATATTCCTCCTCACTATGTCGACCTTATTCCTTGCCGATCAGCTGCGGTACTCGTTCCGCCTCCCCCAGCGTTCGGTACTCCACACATTTGCCATGGTCGCCAACGTGGCATTGATGGGTATCTGGCTCTTTGCCACATATACCACAAGTCTATACTTCCATTCACCCCTTGAGAAGTTCACTGGATTTTGTGCGTTCCCAGCTCGTCTTTTGCTTTTAATTTTGGCTGATACGCTGGACCTATCTATAGTCCTCGGCGTAACCAGTTTTGTAGTCATCCTTTTGCCAGAGGTCGAAGCAGATGCCCAGCGCAAGAAGGCAGCAAGGTTGGAGCGGGAGCGGGCGCAAGTGAAGCAACAAAAAGATTAATGCACCGGGCAGTAAGTGTCCCACCACATTTTGAACCCCGTGCGCCGTTAACAGTATGCTATGTTCAGCTGCAGGTGCCTTCACAGCCTCTTTGTATTCAGTTGTCGGCATCTGATCTATGTCTGATGCACGGGAAGTAATCTATGTTATACAAGCTCCATTGTATTACCATACCAATAATACACCCAACAAGATCAAAGTTAAAACATCCACCATGTAAGGAGAATCCAAACCACGGCCACCGGCCAAAAAATACTGAGGCCATCCTTCAATGTCACCCGGAGGACATGATGTCGAAGTACAAGCGTGTGATGGTGCCCTTTGAACAACTCCCCCAACGCACTAAGCGTGTTCCAGCTAAACGAAGGCGCTCTAATTGTCATGCGCCGTCGGCGTCCGCGAAAAACAAATGACCACGACCACGACCACGAACGTTGACGACTGACTGTAGGCTTGAAACCAGGCGCCGATGTAAAATGTGGCATCGGGGGGTCACTGATCCTGTTGTGGCCAGCTGACCATTCTTCTTCGTCCGCCGCACGTCCATCTCGCCGCGTCGCGTATTGAGTGGGGTACATGGCTTCCTCGTCATCATCCTGAGAGTAGTACATAGGTGCAAGGAGTGGAGAACCGACGGGTGTGGCGGGCCTCGAGGCACGGTATGTCGGACCTGGTGCAGTCGTTGGTGTCCGAATATTAGGTGGTAACGTGTTCCTAGGGCTGGTGGATGCTACAGGGGTGTACGGAGACCATACGGCTGATTCGAGTGGGGGATTGGGGGTGTTTTCGCCACTACTCAACGGAGAAATGTTGAGTGGCTCGATCTGTGGTATACGGCCTTGGCGTCGTCGGATTATGGAGAGGATGACAAGACATAGCGCCGTCATAACAAAGAAAGGCAGGTATACAGAGGAGTGGATGCCATATTGATCTGGGAGCGTGCATGGTCTATCGCGAAACGAGGCTTGTGAAGGATCGGGACCGGGATCGATTAGGGATAAGAGCTGGAACCCAGGGTGTCGAATGTGGTTGGCCATGGAAAAAGATTTCACTGTGACCTCGCGAACGTCTGCACTTGTGCCCTCGGACTTGCTCTGCGAGGTATGTGTATATTCGCAGTAATCGCGATTATCGCCACTGTCAGGATGCAAAAGTTAACGTGCACTCGGATGCAAAAAGGTGGCGAATGGGTGCACACTGACCTGAAAACTACCGAAGGCTGCAGTGACTGTAGCAAAAACGCTGTGGTCTGCTTTCCCAGCGTATTTTGGTAACCATGACCAACTCCCCGGCGAATGGTACCTTTTTCTCTCAGAGGTCCACAAGAGGCTCGGTCGGGTCTTGCGAGAGGAATGTGACTAAGTAGGAGCAAAGGATTTCCATCTTGATCGAACCAACTGGTAAGTTTAGAGGTGCATCCGAAAAAACGCCTTTCTTGCCTCGTTCAAACTTTTTAATAAATGAAGTGGTTCCTCCGGGGAGTGCGCTCCATTCATCGAAATTGACGCCGTATCCAGAACGTTGATAATCCTCGTCGACGAGGTTGGGTGCATCGATTAACAAAAAGGTGTGGTTTCGAACAACAACCTGTTGATTGAATGGTCCGAAAGCCTTGGAGTAATGGCTACGAATTGCCCCGGAATATGAAGGGGATATACCCATACTGCAAAATGCGCGTAAGAATGCGGCCAAGAGAGTGAACAGCTTTCGTACCCAACATCATTATTTCCAGGTATATGAAACACCGGGACGGACGGGTGCAGGGTGAATATGGACTTGAACTTGTGGACGTGTCGCTGGTATCTGGTGCAGTCAGTCCTCCCCTTGAGTCGCAAGATTGCAGGACTCACTCAATCCCATCCTTGACGAACCTGCCGCCAGCGAGCATATCGCCCAGAAACACGACAACATGGGGACGAAGACGCGTCGTGACGTGCCAACTTTTCTTGAGGTTCATGTCAAACACAAAGCGGCGAATACGACTGAGGAACGTCGTCCGCTCGCCATTTTGTAGCGGCAGCTGGATTTGTGGGTCTGAGACTAGCAAGACGCGGGTTGGTTTCTCTATAGACTGGACGCGACCTCAGGTGACTGGCATGTAGAACAGAGACGCGATACTCACAGGAAACAGGCCGGTCCATTGGCACGAAGATAGACTCCAGTAGAAGACGCCCAACTCGCCCCAGATGACAAGAACTGTCCAGCACAGACGGAAGAAATTGATGGTGAGGGTACGAGAATAGAGGTGACTGGACGACTTGAATTTGCGGCGCTCCCCAAGGCGCATGGTATCGCTGCGTAAACGGAGCCCCTAGGGAATAGACGAGCGCTGGCTGGCAGTAGCAACACGCGACACGGAGGTGTTTGGCGAGAGCGTGGTAGCCAAACAACGCGCTGGACAGATCGGAAACTCGCATGGCCCCCGTCGGGATATCCAATGAAGCCCGTCTGGTTATTGTCAATTCCCTCTTAATTTCAATATCCCTTCGGTTATCCTGTCCCCGGTCCCCCCAATAACCGGTCTAGCACTGGAATGCGGGGTACCGTCCTTCTCCACTCCTATGATAGCGCTGAACCGCCTGACGATCGATCATGTTCTGGATCATGGACGCGTACAATCATTCTTACCCCACGTCGTTTTTGACTTTAGAGCGCACACTGTAACCTGCTTGCCAATCAATCGAGTCAAATTCGGAACTGCGAAAGGCCGAAACGATCCCAAATGATTGGCGCTCGCTTTCTTCCTGTCATACTACAGAGTAAGTTGCTCACCAGCTCTCGAGTGATTGTATCCCAGTAAAAGCCCAATATGCCTACTCCATACAACTGATTCGCTACCAGAGGACACCGTTTCTTACGAGTCCGCACCCGAATCTGCTCTCGTGCGCCGTGACCAAACTAAGATACTTGCAGTTGACATGCATGAAGGTCTACTCTACTACTTAAGGGATGTCGCTACTCCTGAGGTCCCATCTTGAACTTGTGACCAGGAGCTTGGGGCCTTAGATTCCGATTGGGGATGATTCCCTTGGCTACCCTTGGCCGTCTATCCCGGAGGCTTGTATAAAGTTGTCGGTATGGAGGCCACAACAAACTGTCGCTCTTTCCCTCTCCATCATGTCCTCCTCCAAGAAGCCTTCTTCAGAGCGCAGCGAGAAGCACATCGAGGATGTTCAGAAGGATGTTGAGCAATCTTCCGAAGTTGACTATTCCCCCGAAGTCGTGAGGAAGCTTCTGTACGTACCATGCATGCACGCCTACGCGTTTATGCCGGAACTAAAGCCTTTTTCCAGTTGGAAGATCGACGTTCGCATGTTGCCTTTGCTTGGGCTGCTCTACGCCGTGGCGCTGATTGACCGAACGAACCTTGGTATCGCGCGTGTTGCCAACATGGAGAAAGACTTGGTACGCTATGAATCATCCTTCTCACCCTGTCTACTAACACAAAACATGGTGTAGAAACTGTACATCGGCGATCGATACAGTATCGCATCATGCTTGTATTTCGTCCCATACATTCTCCTGTGAGTCCACTTGTCTATATTTTACAATCCCTCCTGACACTCTACCTCAGCCAACTGCCGAGTAATGTTGTCCTGCGAGTGCTTGGGGCCCGAGTATGGCTCACAATCTGTGTTCTCGGATGGGGTGTCGCTCAGCTTGGAATGGGCTTTGTCCCGACATGGGGTTACCTTGTGCTCTGTCGTGTTTTCCTGGGTGTTTTCGAGGTAAGTCGCGTTTCATTCGAATATTCGCATATATTAATATTACTTCAAGGCCGGATTCTTCCCGGCTTTGGTGTTTATCATCACAACTTGGTGTGTACTTCGAGCGTCCACCGTTGATGGTCGATTTTTGAACTCGGCACCTATAGGTACAAGCGCCACGAGGTACAAAAACGACTCGCGTTCTTCTACCTGTTCTCCATCTTCATCGGTGGATTCAGTACAATCTTTGGCATGTGCATCACCCATTGGCTGTCTCCAATGCTCATCAAAGTACAGCCTATGCGCTCACTCAGATCGCTCCAGCTGGGGGCCTCAACGGTTGGCAATGGATCTTCATCATTGAAGGCATCATCACCATCGTGCTCGGCATTCTCACCTACATTTTTGTTCCGGATTTCCCGGACAAGAACCGCTTCTTGACCTCCCAAGAGACTCAAGTACGTGCATTGTAATTCTTCTGTGATGAAGCGCGCTCTGATGATGGGCCAGATCGTTCTTGACCGTGTAGAAAGAGATCGTGGTGACTCTCTTCCCGATCAGATGACCTGGGCAAAGATGCGCCTTCACCTTAGCGACTGGACAATGTGGGCATTCGGTGCGTTTGAATGCCAACTCTGCGTTGTACATTTCCTCACCTTCAATTTCGTCTAGCAATGATGTTCTTGTGCTCAACGATGCCAGCATACGCCATCGGCTTTTTCGTGACGATCATCTTAGCTTCCATGGGCTGGGGTTTGCGCGACTCTCTGCTCCTTTCTGCGCCTCCTAGTGTGTTCGGGGTAAGCATTTTGCCTTTCAATACGCCTTTTTATCACACATACTCTTTCCGTAGGCTGTCTGCTGCTTTGCTTTTGCCTACATCTCTGACAGGACAAGGAAGAGGGCGCTTCTGATTGGCATACAGACTTTGGTCACAATCGTCGGACTTACCCTCATTGGCTACGGCAAGCAGAGTGGCGTGCGCTACCTTGGTACTTCGTTTCATCCACCCTAAACTTCAATATCTGAAATCGTCATTCAGGAATATTCTTGACCAACGGAGGTGCCTCGGCTTGTGTTCCTGGTGTCCTCTCATACGTCAGTCATCTTCAATGCAATGCAATTTTTTGACGGCCTACTGACCCCAGTGTATTCAGAATGCCAACAACGTTGTATCGCACACTAAGCGGTCGGTCTCGACCGCCGTCATCATTGCCTTCGGAGGTATTGGCGGTATCTTTGCCACCACTGTGTAAGTAAAATTTGCCTGAACCCGATTGTCGCCTTGCCATTGATCGTGTAACTTTCCCAGATACCGCCAGGAAGATTACCCTAGATACCTCAACGGAATTTGGGCGACCATCGGTTGCCAGTTCCTCATGCTCATCCTGTTAGCCCTCACATCGTTTACCTTCTCCCGGCGGAACAGGCTCCGCCGTGAGGGCAAGATTGGGCCTTTGGAAGGCCAGCCTAGCTTCTACTACACGATTTAACGCACTCTACGATATTACACGGCATGAGGACTAATTTCATCTCGCGGATGATGCGATGTCCAGGGTTTTATAATTTTCATTGTACCATGTAGTTATAGTCCATGTAATTTTTGTTGTCAACCGCTGAGGAATGACGTTGAGGTAGCTCTATTTAAACTTCTAAGCCGGCTTAAAATGACGGTTTACATGATTGGCCTCTGTGATGCATGAGAAAAACCAAATCAAATTTTGTGTGGCGTCGACTTGAACGAAGAACAACACAACACTAACATGAAGACTGTGCGAGATGCTGTTCAAAGCTGTAAAAGATCTATAGCAGGGTACACCAGTGGCCAAGAGTAGTACAAAGTAGAAGAAAATCCGATTGTCCAAGAATTACTCCCAGTCACTGTCCGCATCCGAAGTATAATCCTGCGTCTCATCTGACAGAGGGACAGCTTTGGGCTTCGCCTTTGAGCTAGCATTCCCTGATGATACAACATGGAAATCCTCGCTGCTCTGTCGTGTGGTCGTGGACGGCGTTTTAGACAAGGTTCGGGAGGTGTCCGCTATTTGCGCTACCTCCTCGTTCGTCAATGGTTCAATGGCTGCCGATGATGATGCGACGACGGATGCTGAAATGGAGGAGGGCACTTCGCTGGGTGCCGTCTCGTCGTCGTCGTCCTCCCAGCTGAAATCTTCCTCTTCGCGGGTGCCTATAAACAGAAGTTCGCTGATTGTTTTCGACAACAAAATTCAGCTAATATGCACCTTCCAGGAGGGCCTTGCGTTTCTGCTCCTCCGCTTCAATCTGATGACAACGGAAAAAGAAACGCGTCCAAAATTCGCCCTCTGTCAGTTCCGAAGGCACTACACAAGAAAGAAATGAGCAGATAAAGAGATAACCGCAGTATCGACGGACCTAGAGTATCCCTCGTGGTCTTGAGAACCGCTCCAGAGGAAGGCTCGGCGAGAAGCGCTGAGATTTTACCCGACCAATGCTCTCCCTCAATACCACCCTCCTTTGCAGTAACCTCATCAGCAACCCATCTGGAATACAGCTCTCCTCCATCGACCGCAGGATCGTGTCTAACGATATCAGGGTCATGTTTCAGCCGTCGGAACAACGATTCAGCGCGAGTGGCGACGGCGTCCTGAGCATCAGCATATCGCCGTTGTGCCATGGCCTCGGATGTAGGTGGATTGTTCGAAGATGCTGCGTCCGATGGCTCCAATGGAAGCGACCACATATCCGAACCATCCCATACAAGCCCCGATCCACTTTGGGCTGTTTCTTCCGGAGGCAAAATCTTCACAGCATCTCGAAGGACCTCGCCTGCTTCTTTCACGGCCTCGCGAAGGAGCTCGTCGGTCTTGTGCACGTACTCCTCCGCCTGCGCGCGGGTAACGCCCTGGACTCGCTGGAGCTCGCTCACGAAATTGGCGCGGAGCTGAGGGAGGTCGATGTTCTCGGATGCATTCTTCAAAGATTCCGGGAGTTGATTGCGGGCTGTCTCAAGGAGATTGGGGGGTAACGCTGATTGAAGACGCGAGAAAAGGGAGGTAGAAGCTGTGGTCGAGACCGAAAGAGCTCCCTCTTCCTCCTGTGCAGAGGTAGGTGCTCGAGGTGCATCATCCTGTGCATCCCCTGCAACATCGCCAGTCGCCCGATGGGTAGCCGGCACGTCACTCTCGGAGCTCGTTTCCGTCGCCGAGGTTGTCGAGGTTGAAGCGCCGGCAGTCGATTCGGTCGTAAGTTTCGTCAACTCTTTCTGGGCCTGTGATACGACGTCCCCGAAGTCTTTTCTGGCAGTCTGGAGAACGCTTTGGCTCTATAAAGGACTGTGAAAACAACACTTCGGTTGTGGATTCGCAGACATGCCTGTTTCCTGAATCCTCCCCAGAACCGGCCGAGCTGCCCAATTACTTCAGATACCTCCTCATTCAAGCTCTGTTGGGGCTGTTGTGGTTCCTGTATCGGTGGAGTCTGGCCAGCGATATCATAGGTGTCCAAGAAGTTCATCAGAGCGGAACGTCGTGTTTGTAATTGAGAGCAATGATTGACTTTGATCAGTTCACGCAACCGATCTTGTGACGTCGTGGACTCGGTTCAAAAAAGACTATATTGTACAATTCAACCGTAACCAGAACTCTCTCTACATACACTCAAGCCTGAACCGCAACTCCGTCCGCCTCTATGGGCTTAACAAGTGTGTCATGGATACTCTCCGCCACCTTCAAAGCATTGAAAGTCGACGCGGTCTGGAGTTTGTGCGCCTTGCACTCCAAGACGAAATCAGTGAACATCTAATGCTCGAGGCTAAGCATCATTAAACTTTTCGAGAGTCCAAAAGCAAACTAACCTCGATAGTATCCAAGGGACCGCCAGCGCTCTCGGGATGGAACTGAACACCCCAAACTTTCTTTCCAGATTCAGCAGTGGACTTGATACCTTCGACTGACGAATCATTGCAGTTGATGAAGAAGGGCTCCCAGCCTTGGGGGAAAGGATCCTCCAACTTGAGCGCGTATTGGTGGTTTTGGCTGGTCAACACGGAAGTCAGGGGCTGGTCAGTTAAACAGCAAATTGACAACATACCTTGTTACATAGACCCGACCAGCCTTTATGGAACCAGAAGAAGCCAATGCTAAAACGGGCTGGTTGTGTCCACGGTTTCCGAAGGTCATCCGGTAAGCATCCAATCCAGCTGCCATTCCAATGATTTGGTGTCCCATGCAAATGCCAAAGACGGGCTTGTTCCACTCCTGCAATGTCGTGCGCAACTTGAGCGCAGCATCCATGCAGTGCTTCGGGTCTCCGGGGCCATTGGTTAAGAAAAGACCATCGTACTGATCCCTTACAGAGTTGAAGTCGTAGTTCCAGGGAAGAACGGTAACGGCAGCGTCACGACGAACGAGGGAGCGCAAAATATTGGCCTTGGCACCGAAATCAAGGACAGCAATTTTGACTGAGCCGGTGGGGTTCAGCTGATAGGGCTCCTTGGTTGAAACCTGATCGACGAGGTTCTCAAAGGAGGGATCCCAGAATTCGTGGGCCGCTGGGGGTGGTGCGGAAACGTCGTCGCCAATGGCCACACGTCCAAGAGTGGTACCCTGGTCGCGAAGCAGCCTGGTGATGGCACGGGTGTCGACACCGGTGATGGCAGGTATGTTGTTTCGCTGGCACCAGGAAGCGAGGGACTCAACAGCGGTGTAGTGTGAGAACTTTTCTGCGACATCGCCTACGATGACGGCAGAGCACTGGATATTTTGGGATTCGAGGATGACGCCAACGTCTTGGCTGTCGAAAGGAGCTTTGTTCAAGGGAACA
This sequence comes from Asterophora parasitica, assembly GCA_018282005.1. Lineage (NCBI taxonomy): Eukaryota > Fungi > Basidiomycota > Agaricomycetes > Agaricales > Lyophyllaceae > Asterophora > Asterophora parasitica. The sequence continues at coordinate 278,848 of JABCKV010000002.1, read as the reverse complement.
CCATAGTTGCCAATGAGGGGGGTGGTGAACACCAGGATTTGACCACGATAAGAAGGGTCAGTCATGGACTCGGTGTCTAAAGGAACGCTGAGTAAGGGGAAATCTAAAAAGATTGAGGAAAAAGTCGCGCACAGGACGTGATAGAGGTCGAGAAGACTGTTTCACCAAAAATGCTTTTGGGAGCACCGAATGAACGTCCATGGAAAGACTGCCCAGTTTTGAGATGCAGCGTGGCAGGAATACTTGTGAGAGGACCTGACTGGGTAGCCAGACCTCGGGCGAGACGGGGAACGCGGATGAATGAACGGCTGAGCATGGTTCAAGAGAGACCTGGTTTCTGATTTAAAGACAAGGAAGAGTGTATACTAGGTCACTGAGGTAGCTGAAGAGGCCGTTAATATTGGAGAAATTGGTACGGGGTATAAGGGGACTGACTCGTCTCTGGTGCTTGCGGTGAAGAGCATTCACTACCTTGAGGGTCCTTGGCTTTGTGTTGGCAAGAATGGAGAGTTGAAATCGAGTCAAGTTTCCTAAAATTTGCACCACGTGCTCGGACTCCAATTGTAAAGCCGAAGCATTTTCACTGTCAGAAACTAAACCACTCCATCCTTCCAAATTCTTGACCAAAAAAAAGGGTACACGCAATATCTAAGTCGTACGGTCTAAATATCATTTCCTCTTGCTCCTCCTCACCCCCGCTCGCCTTGACGCTGGGATATGGGACTTCTCTTGTGCATCGGAGTCGTCGGACCCAGAATCCGATTCGGACTCCATCTCATCCTGCCCTGATCTCCCATACATATCCGTCACCTGTTGGCTGCCTGCAGGTGAAAAGCGAGCGGGCCGTAAGCTAGTCGGTGTCGAAAACAATCCATGGTCACTAGTAATGTCCGTCAGGCGACGAAACCTCGCCGTCTGGCTGGGTTTGGGGGGCGCCCTCTCGACGGATGCTGCAACTTCATTTTCGTCGTCTGAATCGTTCGATATTGGGTCGTCCGCCTCCTGTCGTTGAGTCTCGTCCTGCCATTGCGAGTACGGGAAAGACGGTTGGGTTTCCGATTGAATGAACAGAGGATCCTCGAGTGGACCATTCTGCGAAGCATCCTCCGCAACAGGGTTATCAACCTTCATTCCGGTAGAATGAAGGACGGGGCTGCTGGATTGAAGTTCGTCGGCCATCGCCGTCGCGTCTGCGTCAGTGTCGGGTATGGGCGAAGAGGGCTTGAGTGTGGCCCACGTGGCTAACGACGTGTTGTCTTGGGAGTTCGAGGAAGACGTAGCCACGCCATTCGGGGCTTCGATTGCCTGGCGGGAATCAGCCTCTTTCATTAATCGACTGCGCTTCGCGGGCCTCGTTGGAAGAACGGGTGGTGTCATCACGCCAAGGGTCTGCCTGCGAGTAGCTGCTCTGGTCCTTCGTGCAGCACTATCTGGGATATCCTGGCTGGCTTGAGCAAGCCGGGTCCGAGGTGTCGATGGTGCTTTAGGAGAGCTGGAAGGTTTATCACTGTTGGTAAGTTTCCTGCCTCGAGTTCTCATGCGCTGGGCGATTCCATTTGGTTTAGGTTCCTCTCGATCTTCATTCCCTGAAGAGGCCTTGACCGGATGTGTGGAAGGGGGAGGCACAATAGTTTGGGAAGGCAGGAGTTCTTCGGCAGGGTCGAGGGGAGTGGATGTGGTCTGGGTGCTGGATGGTAATAGAGCCGAGCTTATCCCCGGGGGCTGCGACGAAGAGACGGTGCTTTGTGAACCATTCATCAACTTGAAAACCGCAGTGTCTGCTGCCAAGGCAGTACCGAAGGCAACATCAGCGGAACGGTCGATTTCCTGTGATTCTCCGAGTTGGTCAACGGCCTGGAAGGATATGTGCTCCATACCGGAACCCGGGACGACTTCAGACACTGTGTCGTTCACTAGAGTAGTTAGAGGATTCTCGTCTTCGACGCTGGAATCGGCTTCATCTGAGGAGTCTCCAGCGTCAATTTTGCGGGATGGGCGGGGCACCTTCTCCTCGTCTTCCTCGAGAATCTGTTCCTCTTCATCCTCTTCTTCGCTGCTATCTGGAGAAGAGATATCTGCAGCGCGGAGGACAGATATGCTGGGACCACGAATGAGATCGTCCAGATCGATATTAGCCAGCGAGGTCGAAGCGTTGGGAACAAATGGGAGTATACTGGTTTCGGCAGGTGTCCCATCATCATCTGATTCATCATCTGAAGAGGTGACACTGTCCGGTGCCGTCGTCGTCCTTGCGAACGTCGACGTTACACTTTTGCTCCCGAGAATAGAGGAACGGCTCGAAACCTTTGCGCTAGCCAAGCTCTGGACCTGTTGAGATCCATTGAGAGGATGTTCGATCGCTTGGGAGAGCGTTTTCTTCTCGTCGTATTTGTTGCAGAGTGCAAGAAGCTGCTGTAATTCAGCGATAAGTTCCCCTCGCTTGTCCACATCGCCAACAGAAGCCTTCTGAATTTCGGACAGGCGATTTTCCAGTGATTTGCGACCCCCAAGTACCAGCGGACACGTCTCTCGCTTGTGCAGAGGCGAGAGCAAACATAATGGACAAGTAGACTCGCCAGACGGCCGAGGTGTCGATGCGGATCGCGAGACGGTAGGCTCTGATGACTCGGTTGGCCCAGATTGCGGTGCAGGTGAGTCGGCAGCATTTTCAGTGAGTGCAGCCTCAGGGTCCAGGGTGACAGCGCTTTTCCTCTTCTTCGTTTTCTTGACTTTAAGCGTAGGCTCTGCTATAATTTGTTCAGCCGGCATAGCGCTAACAGAGGCAGCCATCGATGCTCGTTTTGCCGCCAAAATCCTCGTCAAGGCGGCGTCTACGTCAGCCTCGGCCGCCTTGCGATCTTCGGCTGTAGACCGCCTTGATTTCGGTTTAGATTTCGTATTTACTGCATATCCTTAATCCTTTGTATCGGGAATTTAGCGAAAAAGACTTACTACTCGGGCTTTGGTCATTTTTGTGGGCGCCAGTCTCCGGAACCTTTTCCACGACTATCGATTCCATCATTTGATGAATGACAAGCTGTAGACAAGACAAAGAGTGCGTACCCTCCTCCTCGACCGACGCTCCGATCACTGGGTTTGATTCTTCGCCCGGTGCCTCTGAGAAATAATGAGCTCAAATGGCCGAGACCAACTTAAGATGCGTACGATCAGTTGCAGACTTTCGTTTCTTGTTTTTGCCTTTCTTCCCTGTGCATGGTTGAGGGTGATGATAGCACTGAATGAACGAGGTGGTACCTTCTGTTTGCTCTTGTTCAAGCAATTTCGCGGGCTCCCCCTCCTTCTCCTTCCGACGCCTTTTCCCTGGAGAGGGTGTCAACTCATTCATGACGATATACCTTGTCGCACTTGCCTGGCTTTTCTGGAACTGCTTCGAGGGTCTCCTCTGAAAAACGGACACCAAGAACATCCCGAGATTCTTTCGCTTTGGAAATCTTTTTCGACTCCTTCTCGACGACAGGTGCAGATTCCGACGCCGACAGACCCTCAAAGAAAGGCTCCGTCTCCGTCAGAACCTTCCTCTTTTTTGATTTCTTCTCGACAGCGGGCAAAGAATCGGTTGCCAAAAGATCATCGCCAAGAAGCACCGTTTCCGGCGTCTGTTTTTTCGATTTCTTCTGTACAGGTTCTGTGGTCGATGGTTCTTCGACGGAAGTAACCACTAACTGTTTGTGTTTCTGCTTCTTCCTCGCATTCGTTGGAATTGTGTGGCTGGTAGGAGGTATCTGCGCCGCAGTTGAAGCAATATTTTCGACGATAGCGTGAGCAGCACTCGTGGTAGATAACACAGCACCCGGCGTAGAAGTATCCGGCTCGGCGTGTACGTCATCTACGGAAGCGTCATGCGCGGTAGTCTTTTTCTTCTTCTTGCGGGGCTCGACAGCATCGTTGGCGCCGGATGAGACCTTGGACGGCCCAGAAGCGTTTTTGTTGCCACCGACATTTCGAGTTCTGTCTTCGTCGAGAACCAGTTCTTCATCAACCTCGGGAGGATTAGCGGATAGTAGCCTCTGTTTGTTCTTCCTTTTTCTCTTGGTGTGCGTCTGAAGTTTAAATATTCGAGCGCCGTACGGAGGATAAATTCAAAAGTTGACGTACCGTGGGCTGGCTGTGGGCTGGCTGGTTATCAACACTTCCAATGGACACCTTGACATTCACAAAATTGGTAGCATGGGCAAGAGAGTAGAAAGCGTCGAAGTCATCGTCTAAACCGCATTTGTGTAAGCCCGGTAGAATTATGAGGAACAGCCCAGACCTTACCGTCCTCCAAGTCGACGGTTTTGCCTTCTCGAAGCTGCGCAAAAGAGACCGGGGTGTCCACGTCAACTCCCAATTTCCTCCTGGCTACTGCCTTCATTTCGGCGAGCGATTCCTCTGGCGAACGAGAGAAATTGAGACATTGCATAGAGTGGTTAGCAAATTATCGTACCTTTGAACAACCGGTCAAAAGTCCGTGTGGACGTGTGATATGCAATCCTGGGCCAGTCGGCATCGCGTTTTCGCTTCTTTCCCTTGTCCATCCTGAGGCCGTCGCGTGAAGAGAAGGGAGAAGGTAAACAAGCGTTCAATTACCGAAAACTCAAAAGGCCATGGTAAACACATACACACAATCTACCTCAAAGAGTCCACCATGGCCGGGACACATCGTATGCCCTCCTCTTCCCTCCCCGGCTCAACATGCCTTACCCAGAGTTTTTTTTAGAACCAGGATTTAACCCCCATCTCCCGGGATTCCGTTACAATTTCATGGCGAAGGCTCTCGGAGCTACAATGTGGTTCTTCATATTTTACCGCGCAAGGTGAGCCTTAGAATCCCTGTGGATGTGTACACAGTCAAACCACAATTCCGGCGTTACAGACAGGATGGAGGAAAACTTCTGGTAAACTGAATGTTTTGATGACCGCGCACACTGCTAACCTGACGGCCATAGGGCAAGCATCCTTGGGACAGCCACGGTGGACACGACGACCATCATTAATAGACTCGGAAATGTATTACCAGCCATAATTCTTGCACTAGATTGGACAACAACCCAGGCTACCCTAGGCCCCCTGCAGTATATCAGTGGAAGACCGCCGAAATATGCCTGAAGGCTGAACCTGAACGTTAGACCATCAAACCACTTCAAACGCGGCCTGTGTATGCTATGCACTGTCAAGTGCAGGTCTCGCAACCAAGAGCTTTCTTTGAATCCAGCGTTTATAACTTTGATTATTGACTGTTGATTTGGCCGACGTGAGATATTAGCACAGCTTGTTTATCAGTTCTTGCATGCACCACCTCCCATGTTATGAACCACCGTATAGTTGTCAATGGACTTCGAGTCTTCTGGATCGTAATCACCGTCTGGTACGAGCTTGGAGTGTTCTTCAGCAGTGTTCGCCGATGCACCTGGCCAGATACCGCCTTCTCTGAGGTTAGTGACGTTCGTGCTGTGTGTCGCAAGTGACCAACTCTGAGTACAAGACAATTTAGTCCCCATTCCAGCGCGACGACGCGCCCTTCCATGTGCTTCTTATAGCGGACCCGCAAATTCTCGACCATCGTTCGTATCCTGAAAGGGGACCTTACTTGACATATCTGACGCGGTTGGTGGTGGACCTCAACCTCCGGAAGAATTGGCGGGCCGCCCTCCGCAAAAAGCCAGATGCTGTTATTTTCTTGGGCGACATGATGGACGGAGGGAGATTCGACATGTCGGAGGATGAGTGAGTGAGCACAATTTGCACGTCCTATAAGTCAAGCGTCTAACACATACCACGGCGTGTCGTCCAGATACGAGCGCTACTACAGCAGGTTCAAAAGCATTTTCAGACTGCCCTTAAATATCCCAGTCCACTTTATACCCGGGAACCACGACATCGGGTCCGTTGATACGTCTTAGAAACCCACCCAGATTCATACTGACTCGACCATAGGCTGCGAGCACTGTCATCGTCGTTCTCGCCTGATGCACATGCACGATATACAGAGCACTTCGGCCAGCTCAACGGCCGTTTTGCTATCGCAAACCACACGCTCGTCTTCATAGATGCACCGAGTCTCGTCGAAGAAGACAACGAACGTCTGAACCACGCGAAAACATACAGAGATTGGGTACCGCGCCGAGGTGGTACAGTAGAGCATGTAAAATCCATTGCCAAGGGTATGTCAACCGTCTTCCTCTACATTCGTGGCTAATAGTTGTACAGAGCGCAGCGGCCATCCTCACGTTTTATTGAGCCATATACCCCTTGCTAGAGACACGTATCATTGTGGACCACTGCGAGAGAAGGGTACGATTCGCCCGGGAATGGGCTTTGGGTACCAAAATACCCTTGGGAAGGAAGTGACGCACTTTTTGCTAAAGGAGCTCCAACCATCCGTCATTTTCAGGTATGCGTTCAATTTCTAGTGGCTGGGATTCGATCACGATCTATTCTCTTGTAGCGGGGACGACCACGACTACTGTGAAACTACCCACCCATTTTCTGTTAACGGAATTTCCACCTGGGCTCGAGAGGTCTCCGTGAAATCACTGTCTATGGCCATGGGCATCAAGCGGCCAGGCTTCCAACTTCTTTCACTCTATCCTCAAAGGCTCATGAATGCCGCCCCACAAACATACGCCGACGTACCTTGCCTTCTCCCCGACCAGATTTCGATATATCTCTCTGCATATGTCCCTCTCCTCCTTGTGTCCCTTCTCGCGGTCCTGGTATCGAGCGCGCTGCGGGTGCGGTCCGGCCCAACTAGTGAACGACAACGCAGTCGAAGACACTCGACCCCTTCTGGACGCCGGCAAGCACTGCGTCGCCGCAAAACAGGAGAGTCTAGCGAGGACGAAGCCCTCAGTGATCACTCGTTTGCCCTCCTTCCTCAACCTGCATCCACCTCGAAGAGGACTCGATACCAGCCACATACGTTTGTTATTTTTGGCCGACGGCGACAGATGCCACATACACTTGGGCCAATAACTGGCTGTATTGGTCGCTTAACGATGCGCCAAAAGCCTCGTGGACTTTGGGGTGGGTTCGTCGGAGATGCCATAGACGTAGCAGTCTATCCGTTGACACTGTTCGTCGTGATATCTTTGTGGATATCGTTCACTTAATTAATGCGAGTCGTGCGACTACATACCACTTCTGGGTGCCCAGAGTTAACTCGAGAGATGAGATCATATCATCATGCATGATGCACACGAATCACGCGATTACTATAAGCTTCCTCAGCCTGCCACTCGATTGAACCCTCAAACCCACCATTGCCAATGAAGCTGTGACGCGAGCGTGGGCCGTGTTCGAGTCAAGTTCGAGTCATCATTTTCCTTATTTCCGCATCCTCTATGGCTTCCTGACATGTCGAGCCCACTGCCATCCTATTCACCGTCCTCCTGTGCGCCCTCCTACTCGCCGTCACTCCTGCTTGGCGAAGAAAGGATACAGTTCACGCCACGTTTGGCTGGAGGGGAGTCTACACGTCGGGGAAACATCGTTCGTTCTTGGTCGCACGCCACGCTTGTTCTCAAAAACCAAGACGAGGGTGCTCGTCTTCCGGTTTATGGGCAGAATGGGGTCATCAGTGGGGAGGTCGGACTAACTGCCCCTAAGAGTGTTCTCCGCATCGTGCTTCAGGTGATTTAGTCTTTCCACAAGTGTCATACTTTCCCCTCATCGAGTCCAGCTTGAGGGACGATGCAGCCTATCAATCACAGATGGGCCCTCCGCCACCACCACAATGAACATCCTATCAAACAAGTTCGTTTTGTGGTCTAAGGACGATTCCACTCCGCCGCACGATGTGTGCCCAGCTGTGTTGCCGTTCCGCCTTCAGTTTCCGGAGACCTTCACAGAGGACCGACGCACCTTCAAACTCCCGCCAAGCTTCGAGGCCACATTCCTTTCAGTTCCCATCGTGATCGCCAGATGCATCTACACTCTTCGCTTAGTTGTAACGTTCAGTCGCCAATACGGTCTTGCCTCCTGGGCAAGCACTAAATCGTGAGCGCCACATATGTTTCTTTGAAAACTTGCTAATCACATTTACTTCAGGTACTCGTTACCTCTTGACTATCGTCCACGGGCTCGTGCGCGACATGCACCTAACATTACGAACTCTGTGTTTGACTCCGTCAAGACGCAGCCTGATGAGTGGATTCAACTGTGTTCTAGAATGGATGTCCGACCCAACCCAGAGGTCGAACCCATCGACTGCCATGCAAGTACCCTGCGTGCAATGTATTATTCAATGAAGGCGCCACATACTCACCTTCATCCCCATTACAGCTAGTTCTGCCCACGGCCACATCCTACGCTCTTGCCGACGCGATTCCATTCCATATCAACCTGTGCGGTTCATCGACGTCGCTTCGCCGACTGCTTCCCCCCACCTGCCCCCTACTTTTGCCGCCTACGAGCACTTCCGGCAATCAGTCTTTGAGTACGCCATGTACTCCCATCCAAGTGCTCATTACCCGGCAGATCGTGGTAGAAGTAAACGAGCGGCGATCATTCAGGAATACTGTGATAGGAACTGGGAGAGTATGGCCCCTTCCGCCTCCCGCCGGAACCCTAAGCCCGGATGCGCCAGACGGCGAAATTTCAGTCAGCTGGGAAGGCGAGGTTCGCTGCGAGGGTGGCGTCACACCAGGGTTTAATATCGGGAACCTGGTGGTAAAGGTAAATGTGTCTACATTTAATCGCTTGAAAGATTAAAATCCTTACACGCGCCTTTCCGTGCCATTCAGGACTACATTATGCTGGTCTTGACACCGCCAAAGTCGCGATCAATGCCTCTCCGCGCAATGGAGATTGTTCATCCCATCCGACTAGTCACGGATCCGTGGGTCGACGGCGATACATTACATCCACAGGATACCTGATACAGTGGGCATCTTTGTGCCGTTCAATCGTCTTCTGCTTTCTTGTGCCGTTCAATTTTCCTTCAGTGGGCGCCTTTGGGCCGTTTATTTTTTAATTTTCCTCTAGTGAGCGCCTTCTATAAGTCAATGACATGTTCTGTTCTAGTTCTGTGTCTCTCTATATCGTCCCGGACATTATACATGTCAACGGAGCAGTCATAATGCTTGTTATTACTGTCTGTATTGGTCACAGACCAGATTGTTCATACAGACGTTGATCATGATCGTGTATTAACGTTACAGCCCTCAGTCCACGTCGAGACTGCCAGGGAAGTTTTTGACAGGCGGTCAGCCCTGTCCCTTGAGGATGGTATTTCCAAATTATTTCGGTGCTGCAGGGGCCAAGGTACAATGTTATCCTTGAGCTAGTCTTTTACATACATACACCGTGGCGGCCTCGAAAGCCCATACCTGCCCATATAACCACGTGTGCAATTTATCAGATCTGGGATCAATTACCGTGATATTCTTGAATCGTGAATGAAAACGCAGCGAGAGGCTCTCAGCCGTGAGTGCACAGACTCGGAGCGACAAGGAGAGACTGGCGGGAGATGAGAGGCCCAAAGCTGACAGAGGGTATCAAGATGCAAAGGGGAGTGGCTGGAACAGGAAGCCGTGCGGGAACGTCAAGTCTGGACAGAATGATGGATCAAGGCAGCGTGGCTCCGCTGATAAGAACTTTTAGAAGGGCTGTGAGGCCACACGCCCGGTGGCTGCCTGCCTTCCGATCTTGACAAGATTGCATAAAGATGGGATATAAAAGAGAGAATTTGGGGGGCAGGGGTATTTATGCAAGCACGTTTGTGGCCGCCGACGAACCACCGTAGCCTGAGCATTTTTCCGTCCCTAGACGCGTCCGAGAGTCGGCGCAAATCGTGGATCTGCGAGCCCATCTGCGAGGAACCCAGTTCACAGTATTCGAGCAGTTCAGCACCCAGTTCGTTGGAAATCCAAGTTCGCTTGTTTTCGGACGAACATAAACGTCATCACAGACAACGCGCACCTCTGCAAAGAACCCAGTCCGCGCCCCAGCTCATTTCCACCACCACAACCTTGCCGATCCATATAAAGTCAGCTCAATTCCCTTCAATCCAGCTCACTCCATTCATCCTCCCGCCAGCATGTCCAGCTCGCTCATGCCCCGCAGCGACTCCTTCAACGCCCGCGTCCGCGGCACAAGTCACATCGACTTCAAGACCGCCACCACTGGCGTCGCAGCCAAGTCCATGCGCAACGAGCTCAGCCGTCTCGTCGCCACCGTTGACGATGCCCAGACGAAAAAGGTAGCCTTTTCCTTCTCTGTTTTCTTCCTGATCTCATCGATGGCAGGCATTCGACACAGAGATGCAGTCGTTCTTCTATCTCTTCACGCGATACCTCGCCGAGCGCGCGAAGAGCCAAGATCTGTCAGTAAAATCTTTTCTGTCCGCCCTTCGTGTCTAACCCCTGACACAGTGACTGGGACCGTATCAAATCCCCAGCAGAGGACCAGATCGTTCCCTATGCTGCGCTGCCCAAGCCCAAGGACACGAAAAACCTCAACAAACTCGCTGTCCTCAAGGTTAACGGAGGACTTGGCACTTCCATGGGTCGGTTCTGCTACTCCTAAGTATTTTCCCAAACTAACCTCGGGCAGGTATGACTGGTGCCAAAAGTGCCCTCGAGGTCAAGGACGACATGACCTTCCTCGATCTCACTGTCCGCCAGATTGAGCACCTCAACACCACCAACCGCGTCGACGTTCCCCTCATCCTCATGACGTCATTCAACACCCACGAAGATACCCTGCGTATCATCAAGAAATACGCCAACCAGCAACTGCGCATCACCACCTTCAACCAGTCAAGGTACCCTAGGATCTTCAAAGAGACCCTCCTGCCGTGTCCCAAGCGCGCCGACGACGACAAGAAGAGCTGGTACCCTCCTGGTCACGGTGACTTGTACAACGCCCTCCTTCACTCGGGTGTCCTCGATCAGCTTCTGGCGGAAGGCAAGGAGTACCTTTTCGTGTCCAACTCGGACAACCTGGGTGCTGTGTACGTCTAGCGTCGCATTTGCTCTGTTGTCCGTCCATTGACCTCTTCATCAGCGTCGACGAGAGCATCCTACAGCATATGATAGACACCCAGGCCGAGTTCCTCATGGAGGTAACCGACAAGACGAAGGCTGATATCAAGGTTTGCCCGACATTCACCCTGCCCAATTCACTTACTGACCTTTCTTCTTTTCCAGGGTGGAACTCTGATCGGTAAACCATCCGCTTCCGCATTGTGCCTGCACCTCTAAACCCTGCTTGCAGACTACGAGGGATCCATTCGTCTCCTTGAGATTGCCCAGGTACCCTCGGAGCATGTCGAAGACTTCAAATCGGTCCGCAAGTTCAAGATCTTCAATACCAACAACCTGTGGATCAACCTCAAGGGTGCGTCCGCTGGATGATACTTCCAAACTCGACTCATATGTTCCCGTAGCCCTGAAGCGCGTCATGGAGACCGAGGGCATGGAGCTCGAGATCATCATCAATCCCAAAACCACAGACGATGGGCAGGCTGTCGTCCAGCTGGAGACCGCTGCTGGTGCCGCGATTAAGCACTTCAAGAACGCCCACGGAATCAACGTTCCCCGCAAGCGCTTCTTGCCCGTAAAGAGCTGCTCAGATCTCCTCCTCATCAAAAGCGACATCTACTCGCTCGCGCACGGTCAGCTCGTCATCAACGAGCAGAGAATGTTCGAGACCACCCCTGTCATCAAGCTTGGTGACCACTTCAAGAAGGTTAGTCGGCTCAAAAAGGGCTCGCTGCTGTGGCGCTGATTTTATCCCTCCAGATCCAACAATTCCAGAAGCGCTTCAAGAAGATCCCTCGAATTCTCGAGCTCGACCACTTGACTGTTACTGGCGATGTGTACTTTGGGCGCAATGTCACCCTCCGAGGAACCGTCATCGTTGTCGCCAACGAGGGCCAGAGGATTGATATCCCTGACGGTTGCATTCTCGAGAACAGATTGCTCTCTGGAAACTTGAACATGATTGTACGTCACCGCAGCTGCCTCTCTGTCTCCTCTCTCTCTCATCACTGAGAATTATCCCCCTTCAACAGGAGCTGTAACTTTCCTTACTTTTACACCAACTTCACGCCACGCGTTGTTTTTAGATATGGACTTTGATTTACAAAGATAGAACAAAACAGAACACTGGAAGGATATATTTGTTGTGTACCCTTCCAATACTCGTAGTATTTTGTACGCGTCGCCTTTTTTCCATCCTTATCCTTTTATTGTTTTGGGGCTTGAGCTTAGCTAGGCTTGGGCTGGTTCGCTCTTAATAACGTTGCAATATATTATTTGCCTGGTCGCAATGCTATGTGCTACAGGTTCATGTGAAGAGTATGATTAAATCAAGGACAATAATAGATAGACGGGGGTATATGAGGCCAATGCAGAGACGACGGAGAGTTGACGAGCATAAATGCGAAATGGTATGCGACTCGGAGGAGGGTCAGAGCTCCTACAAAAGCACGCAGATAAGCCTGGGTCAGACGAAAGATACGATTATAACTTACAATCATGTTCAGTTTTCCTGAGACCAGACGATTTTCCAAAATGCATCCGTCTGGTATATCGATTCGTTGGCCCTCGTTGGCGACGACTGAGTTCCTTTCAACGCCAGTTCACAAAGGATACACAGGACGACGCGACTCACTAATGACAGTCCCTCTGAGGGTGACGTTGCGGCCAAAATAGACGTTGCCGGAGACGGTCAAGTGGTCCAGCTCAATGACACGGGGTATCGTCTTGAAGCGTGCCTGGAAGTCACGTATCTGCCCCCATAAAAATCAGTCTCCCACCCAATACTTGAACAGTTGTACAGAGGCTTACCAGCTTGAAATGATCGTCGAGGGTGATAACAGGTGTGGTGCCGAACATCCTCTCCTCGTTGGGGACGAGCCGCCCATTCTCGAGTGCGTACAGGTCGCTTTTGACAAGCAGCAAGTCCGAGCAGTTCTTCACTGGGAGGAACCGCGACCGGGGGACGTTGATTCCTTGCGCATTTCTAAAATGTCGGATGGCGGCTCCAGCGGCAGTTTCCAGCTGCACAATCCCGTGTTAAGAGCGAAAGGGGCAGACACTAGGTGTGGTGTACCTGGATAATCGAGTGGCCGTCGTCAGTGACTTTGGGGTTGACGATAATCTCAAGTTCCATGCCGCCGTTGTCCATGACTTTCTTGAGAGCTACGAAATAATTATTTCATGGCACGGGGATTAGGGGCGTATTGTGCCGTACCTTTGAGGTTGATCCATAGGTTGTTTGTGTTGAATATCCTGAACTTCCGGACTGTGGAATCAACATCAACAATTACGACGGCAAGAGAAAATAAATATATAAGTTAGCGTACCGGATTTGAATTCCTCGGAGTGCTCAGACGATACCTGAGCAATTTCGAGTAAACGGATGGTACCATCGTAATCTGTTACCAGAATTTAATATCAGCGCACAGGAGGGGAAGGACGCTGATACCTATCAAGGTTCCTCCCTAGTAAAATTTCATCAATCAGAGACGGTACTCTGGTACCCTGAGAGGTCTAGACACATACCTTGATATCAGCCTTGGTTTTGTCAGTGACTTCCATGAGGAATTCGGCCTTGGTGTCAATCATATGCTGGAGAATCCTAGAGTCGACGCTGTAGGATGTAGGATGTAGGGCGTCAGAATGCTGTCAACTTGATGAGCAAGAGACATATCACTAACACGGCTCCGAGATTGTCAGAGTTTGAGACGAACAGATATTGCCTCCCCTCTTTCAACAGGCGATCGAGCATACCAGACCGATATAGTGTGGTGTACAGATCGCCATGGCCTGGAGGATACCACGCTGCTTTATCATCACTCTCTTTTTTTGGGCACGGCAACAGAGAGTCTTTCATAATCCGTGGATACTTGGACTGCATGAACGGCGTAATGCGCACTTGTTTAGGATCATACTTCTGTATGATACGTAGGGTATCTTCGTGGGTGTTGAACGAAGTCATGAGGAGGAGGGGAACATTGGCGTCTTGACTGGCGTTGACATGTGTTATCTGCTGTACGACAAGGTCCAAGAATGTTTGGCCATCCTTGACCTCAAGAGCGCTCTTTGCTCCCTGCAACCCTATTAGAGAATCAGAACATGCACTGATATCGAATAAGCAACAAATTTACCCATCGAAGTTCCGAGCCCGCCGTTGACCTTCAGAACAGCAAGCTGTTTGAGGAGTGCACGCTCGTCCTCTGGTTGTAGCAGCTGGGAATAGGGTAAGATTTGGCCCGCAGCTGGAGACTTCACCTTCTCCCAATCACTAGGACACGGTGTTAGAACCGAGGCAGAGGTAGGCGAAGGTGACGTACAGTTTGTCATTGGCACCCGCAATGTATCGGCTCAGTAGCTTGGAGAACATCTGCATCTCTACTGTAAAGGCCTGCATGTCGCGTTCAGTGGCCGAAAAGCAGCATCTTAGAGGTTGAGGTGAAACCTTTTTCGCAGTAGGATCAGACACGGTGTTGACCAGCCTTATGATTTCATTTCGCATGGTCTTGGATCTGAGACCCATTGTAAAACGGTGAATATGTTGGGTAGCACGACGGTGAATGCGGCGGAAAGGGCCAGTGGGGTCTTGAAGGACAGGCATGGCGGGGTGGGGTTCAGAGAACTAGCCAGAACTAGCCGCGGTAGGAGAGAATCAAGTATATAAGGTCGATCGAGAACACGCCGTTTGTGCACGGACAGCCTCGCGCTGCAGGGGAGCTTGGGGTGCCGTACATGGACATGGAGAAGAACGAAGGGACGATTGGATCCACAGAGGCTTCATGGAGGATATACGATTCGCACACTACCCGGTTTGATTTGAAAACGCTTTCGATCATAAATTGGCCTGCAAGTCACGTTCTTCGGCTGCGGCAAGTTCCGGTCTGAGATTGAACGCAGGCAAACCTTAATGTCTGGTATCATCACAAACTTGCAGGCATCCTCAAGACTCCCTATCCTCAAGACATTCCGACATGGGTCAGTGCTGCCCCTGCGTCCTCCTGAAATCTACATCAGCCTAATCCCCGATTCACCTTTACCAGGTATCTCCCGCTCGTCCCGGCACAAACGCTCAGAAACCGGCGCTCAGCGTGCCCACTACCGCAAGAAGAGAAAGTTCGAGCTCGGCCGCCAGCCCGCTAACACAAAACTTGGTGCCAAGCGCATCCACACCGTTCGCGTCCGTGGTGGCAGCCTCAAGCACCGTGCTCTCCGTCTTGAGTCTGGCAACTTTGCATGGGGATCCGAGCACGTTACGAAGAAGACGAGGTTGATTGGTGTCGTGAGTCTACACTTATCGTCCGATAAAACATGTGTTCACACCAGCGCCTTTTTTTAATCAAAAGGTCTACAACGCTTCCAACAACGAGCTCGTCCGGACGAACACCCTCGTCAAGAGCGCCATCATCCAGATCGATGCTACCCCCTTCCGTCAGTGGTATGAGTCCCACGTACGTTTCACAGCAATCCTTGATACATTCGCAAAAACTTACGGTGGATCCAGTACGCCCAACCCGTGACGAAGAAGGGCAAGACTCAAGCACCCGCTGCTGCCGATGCCGAGGCTGAGCCTAAAAAGCTGTCAAACCACGCACAGCGCAACCAGGACGAGAAGAAGAAGGGTTAGTTGATCATTTCTCCGGGACATGGAACCCATTTTTGAAGCACTCTTCCTTTTTTCAGAGGCCAAGATTGACCCCCTTCTCGAGTCCCAGTTTGCTGCTGGTCGTCTCTACGCCGCCATCTCCAGCCGACCTGGACAGTCCGGCCGTGCTGACGGCTATGTTCTTGAGGGCAAGGAGCTCGAAGTCAGTTTTTCTCCCTTTTCCTAGTACTAAATTTTCTGATGTGCTCTCCTCATTCCAGTTCTACCTCAGGAAGATCAGGACAGGCAAGCAGAAGCACGCCCATGCTTAAGCTTATTCTCCTTGCTGTTGCGTCTCTGTCGAGTGGTGTCTTTTTGGGTACCAAAATACACTTATGTTTGGAGTATGACGCCTGTCCAAATGAGAGCCTTCTGGTCGAGATTCTTCCCTCATTATGTTGTATGCGTAGGCCTACTGCAAAAATACACTACAACCTCCAATATGCTTATGCCTCTGAGAGATCTTGTGATATTATGTGTGAGCTTGACGCCAAATAAAGTGTCTTTGGGAAGCGCGATCGGGAAGTTTGTGACTTGTCCCAAATATTTCCACTTACAACCACGGTGATCTGATCCTTCACCTCAACCACACCGCGATGGTCATTATCATCCACAGCCCAACTCCAGAAGCCTTTGCTCACAGTTGTCATTCCAGCTCATCTTCTCAGTCTTCAAGACCCTCACGGATCAACAAGTCACGGTGGAACTCAAAAACGACCTCTCAATCACTGGTGTCCTGAAATCCGTTGACCAGTACGCGACCATCCATCCCACTTGCTCCATTCTCTTTGACTCTTGGATTTATGCTCCAGGTTCCTAAACATTCGGTTGGATAATATCAAGGTATCCGATGAGACGAGGCATCCACACATGGTACGTCCAGCGCCAGCGACAAATTCGTGTGCTCACCGATGGACCCCCTAGATGGCTGTCAAAAACTGCTTCATTCGCGGCTCTGTAGTTCGTTACGTCCAGCTCTCCGCAGAGAACGTTGACACTCAATTGCTGGAAGACGCGACGAGACGAGGTGCGTTACTTGCTCTCCTATAGCTCGCTCGACTGAATGACCTTGAACAGAGGCGATGAGTCAGGTCAAGCGGTAACGAACGACTTGAGCGATTTGCGCTGTATGATTAGGATACATAAACTGTGTACTTGTGACTGTGAGTTATGCTTTCGGAATTCTACACTGGCGTTGGCCTCTGTCCGGTATTCAGGCGTAATCCACATATATTCAGCATTCTGCATCGACATGCTACAAACAAGACGTCTCAACAAAATCAACCCCAATCTTGGTCTTATGCTCCCGCGTCTGGGTTCAGCCACACTTTCACAGTACCATCTGCACTCGCCGTAAACATTTCGTTTGCGTCCGCCGGATGGTACTCCGTCCATGTGATGACCTTTTGGTGTGCTTTTGGAGGAGGATTTGGCTGTATGACCTTCGCCTGTCGATGCATGAGCCAAGGCTCTGAAGAGAAAGGAAGACGGCTTACATCCAGGAGATCCCATGCCCATATCATGCCGTTCTCGTCACCGCATACCACGCTCGCTTCCCCATGACTGAAACACGCACGACATCGATATGCCGAGTTCGTGTGCCCGGTAAAATCGTTCAGCATCTTCCCGGTAGATGCATCCATGAGGCGAACGTGGGAGTCGAGGGTCGTCACCAGCAGAGTCTGATTATCCTGAGTGGGTACGACGGACGTGACGGGATCTATGAGAGATGTAAGAGCTCTGCGCTGACATTGGAGACGGAGAACTCACGGCCGATGTAATCAGAGCGCAGCTCTCCTTTGCGCAGGTCATAGGTTCGTACATGTCCGTCGACTGAGCCAGTAATGATCGTCGTCGAGCCTACATGGATGGTTTGCACTGCATCGCGTGCCTCGTCCAAAATTTGAATCGGTTGTCGGTTTATAGCGCTGAGTTGTCGCATGAGTGATATGGTTTGCAACTGATTTATAGCCTTACCGTAGGTCCCACAGCCTCACAGTCGCGTCAAAGGATCCTGGTTGAATAGCTCCACGTTACGACATAGTGACGCGCGAAGCAAAGTTGGATTACCACTGGCCACGACAGTCGCATCATCGTTGAACTCTACAGCAAAGATCTTGCCCATATGACCCGCTATCCGTCGAGTTGTAACACCAGTTGCGACGTCCCAGAGAAACACCGAACGGTCGCCTCCAGACGAAGCAAATTTGGCATTATCATGAGATCTGAAGATGTTTGCATGAGTAAAAGCAAGCCAGAATCAATGTATAGTTACACAGAGATCGATAGGACCTCGTAGCCGTGCGCAGCAAAGGTTTTAATCTCTGTACCAAGGTTAGCATTCCAAAGCCTGATCGTTCGGTCCTGGCCGCCGGTGAGAATGTATTTCGCAGAGCCTTTCGCGTATCTTGCAACGTTTACGGGTCCCTTGTGGCCATCCAGAGAGACATGAACAGATCGAGGCAGTGGTTGGGAGCCAGATGAAGGGGGCATCATATGGACGTTGACGTCAGACAAGCCTCAGTCGTCGTAAAATGACCAAATCATGTGATGTCTCCTCCTTCAGCTCTCTCGTTCAAGCTCTAATGTCGAAACGTTCGCTATCCCCAGCTCCTTTGCCAGCTGCAAAGCGCCTGCATACCGGTTTGTTGGGAAATCATGAAAGAGCTAGAGGAACAGCACTATCGTTTAATGACTCCCTCTTCGATGAACTGGTTCTCTACATCTTCTCTCACCTTTCTTGGATTGATCTCTGCGCCGCTCAAGCTACAAGCCGACACTGGTACAGGCTAGCTGCAGACAATGAGCTCTGGCGGAACCTTTATCGTCATGTTTTTGGCCGATCGCGCCTCCGCGGCTCTCGAGGATTCGTTGCGCGATCTGACGGGCGAGAGATCAGGCCCCTCCCGGGCCGGACCACCACGACGCAAGCACCTGTGAAGGACTGGAAGTGGATGTTCCGGATTAGTTCCAATTGGAAAACTGGTATGCTGATTTTGGTTACTCGCTGGATGGGCTAACACCTTGTGATACCAGGCCGCTGTGCATTGGAAGAACTCCATGGAAGCCAACCATCATCAAGCCTTGACAATGAATCACAAGCCGGGTCGCCTTGGGAGACCCATGTTCTCCTTGCAGGATCTCTCACAATTACTGCATCTTCCCAGCCCTCTGACATCCCGACGATCAGACTGTCAACCCCACCGAGCACCACTCATAGCCTGCCATGCGAATCCAGGACTGGAAGGACACCAGCTAGTCTCACTACAATTGCAATAGACCAGTCCCCACCATTGCTTGGCCAACTGCGTCTTGCCGCCTTCCTCTCGACGGGGGAATTTACCGTGTTCTCGATCAGCCCCACTCAACCCTCGGCATCCACCCGGAAGTTCACCTATGTCCCCAGTCGAGGACGCCCCATAGGCCCGCCAATCATACAGGCAGTATATCATCACCCTATTCTCATCACGCTATCGCAGAACTTTCATCTCTCGATATACGACCTATCTGACGACAAAGTGAAGCACACCCAGACGCTATCGTCCTTTACATCATTTCCGCCGACATCTCTGGTTCTATCTACTCCATCCCCCGCGACGTATAAGCTCGTCCTTGCATATACTGTACCTGTTTATCCGGCTCATTGGTCAGTCGGAGCCACAGAACTTATTATTTCCGGTCCCGCGTCCTCGCGTTCTTCCAGCCCTCTCGTGCCTCCTTCCTTCTCCGCTAATGATCCTCCAAAACTCGTCGAACCTATGTGCGTCATCTCAAGCTGCACAACGCGGGCACTGGATACTCCCAATGGTTGGATTGATGAAGAGAAGTTGCGTTCAATGCGCGAGCAATGGAGTCGGAAAGTCCCCCGAGTCACGGACACTCAAACGGATGGGAAATGGGTTGTTTTGGCTACAGCGGAAGCCTCTCCATCGTCGTCAATAGCTACAACCTCGTTTGTCTCAATCGCAGATACTATCGACGCACACGAAGGCCCTTTACTCAACTCGTCAACCACCCT
Source organism: Asterophora parasitica (assembly GCA_018282005.1). Lineage (NCBI taxonomy): Eukaryota > Fungi > Basidiomycota > Agaricomycetes > Agaricales > Lyophyllaceae > Asterophora > Asterophora parasitica. Next base: position 259,206 of record JABCKV010000002.1, on the reverse strand, counting down.
ACAGCTTTATCGCCTCTACTTACCCTCTCCGTCGAACTCGATTGCGGCCTCTCCACCGAAGCTGGTCTTCCAAAGGAACTTACATGGCCAGACTGGACCCATATCATCGCTCGCCCTTGCAGACGGTCGGTGCGTCAGTCTCGGACTGAATGGCAGTCTTTGGGTTTGGGATCTGGAGGCCGGTACAGGAGCCGAAGTATCCGAACCCAATGCAATGGGTGCCGATAACCATCTGGTGAAGTGCGGGGTCGCCTTTGACGAGAGGAGAATTGTCACAACGCAGGGATCTCGTGTGCTCATGAGGAGATTCGATATCTAGATAATCTTTTATCTTCGGTAAAGTGATTTTGTGTTGTTCTTCCGAGTTCCAAGGGAAAAATTGACTCTGTCTCTCTAGTTAGCGATCTCTTTCCAGATTTCTCGATTATCATCGCGCTGCTCCGTTCTTCTGTGACTTATAGATTCAATTTACTTTGTGGCACTGAGCCTCGCGGACTTGGAAAGCTGCCTCTCATCAACAGAACAATGCCGTCATGAAGTCTAATTAACCCCACCTCTTGATTGACCCGCTTGCTCCGTCGTTCCCTCACAAATTTGTTTCAAACGGACCTTTCGAACATCCTTTCCTGTCGCCGCTGATTATCCTACGCATCATCAACACTTGTGGACCTGTCTCTGTCAATCATCGCGGCTTAATATGCGATGCTCTTCGTGTGCGCAGCGTGTAATCAACTTACAAGAGCGTCATGCCCATTCGTTCTCCTTGCACTATCAAAAGTATATCGGAAGTCTCACGGATCGACCCGCTGGCGTACGCAGTGGCAACGAAAATCCTCAGCCCGTCTTCATACAAAAGCTCCACCATGAACAATATCTCCCTCATTTTAAGACTGGTGCATCCAACATCTTCTCGTCTAATTCTTTGTCTTTGTTTTCGCACATGCCTTTCACGACGACTTCGAGCCTTAGCAATTGGGCGAACTTCGAGGCGGCCTCCATCATCGATGTGCACCAACCGCCAAAGTGCGCCATTGGCCAGATCTTCCACTTCATGTCTGGGCAATTTGCTGGGGAAGATATCCGCGTCGAACTGTTGGAGCTGCAGAAAGCCGAGGTTGGGCGAAAGTTCATACATTTCGTATCGCCTGCAGGGTGCTGCTCCTCACAATACTGCCTAGATATGCACGGGTCGACCGACGCCCTCTTGATCCACCACCAGTCGTTCTTCTCCGTCTATTTCGCGTGCACGACATTAACACGCATCAACAACGAGAGGAAGAGATTGTTGATTACGGGTATGTTTCAAGTGTCATTCACTGCCGCATTTATCTGATTCGTATCGTCTAGGGACGTCCAGAACCTCGGCATAATATGCACGGTAGACCTATTCCCCGTCCCGGAATACATATCGAGCGATTCCATCCTCCAACCAATCCAGCCCAATGAAACTCATGATCTGCAGCCATACATGGAGCAATTCACGTTCTTCCCTATGTATCCCTTCTCGACGCAGATCCCCCCGGGAGCGACGTCGTCCTTCCTTCCCATACCGCCTCGCCAGAGCATGCTTTGCCGTGTTCCACCGGAAGCTCTACCAGACGTTGTGTGCCGCATGGGAAACCATTTTGTCACCGAGTCCTCGAAGCTTACGCGCGCCCTCGTTGGAGAGAAATTCGTGGAGCCGGTGCTAGTGGAGTATCAAGGAAAGAAGGTGTTGGTATTCGTATTCAGTGTAGGTGCACATTCATTTCTACGGCAAATTTTTGTTTGACACTGGTTGGGGCAGGACCTCGCTGTTCAACGGGAAGGAAGTTTTGTCCTTCGGTATCGTGTGTTCGATATCTTCTCTTGTGTTCTTCCGGGAATGTCGTACTGTCCCGTTCAGACGGAACTCTATGGAGGTCCGTTCAAGGTGTACTCCACCAGAGATTTTCCGGGACTATCGGCGTCCACCGAATTAACGAAGGTATGCTGCCAGCTATGTGACGTGATTGGGTCCCTGAGCTGCTTGCAGTGTTTGTCGAAATACGGTATTCGCATGACGACGCGGGATATGGAGAGAATTTACCAGAAAAGAAGTGGTACCAGTGTGGCCAAGAACGAAAGTTATTGAGCCATCTCAGATGTGATGTGATGCAGGCGATCAAGCACGTCGAATAAAGAGTGGCAGTGCATATATTTGGCAATGCGCTGTATGCCATACAATGTGATGCGATAAGATAACTGACCCAGCCTGGGACTACTGCCAGGTTCGCAACTTAAGGTTAGGCATTGAGAGCCCTCCTTTGTTGTCTGACTTGGGCATGAATTGAAAGATGTCGCAGCAGACAGACCCAGCGATACTGGTCAGGCTCCGGTCTGTGAATGAGTCCCTGATCGGGCAGAAGATGCGATTGGCGGGACGGTGAGTATCAATGTTCCGAACAAACGACAGACTCCGACGGTCACCCAGGCTTCTTGCCTATGACAATATTACAGGATTGATTCTGCTGCTGGACGAAGGGCACGCTATCCTCGTGGATGTCACGCTGTGCGTCGACCACTGGTCGGGAGGCTGGGTCCGAGATTATCTCGGCACCATCAGGGTCATTGGACACCTCGAAGCATCTGCTGTACGTGCTCACGGGCGCTACAGTGCACGGGATGTAATGCGAGTCATGAATGCATTAATATTGACCTCGTGTATCACAGGAGGAGCTACCGATCCCGACGCTGCCGACATACGCACCTGCGCCTGCCCTGGATCCCAAGCTTGTGGTACGAGCGGTGTTAGTGGATAGGGCAGCGGACTTGGACATGGATCTATGGAATAAGGCGATTGAAGAGAGACAACGAGCGCAATAATCTGAGATGTATCGTCGTCGCCAGTATGTTATGTCGCACAGTCAATGTGGTCCGCCGACGTGTCCGCGGACCAAGGCAGGTCGACCTCGGCGTCGTTCCGACCAAAACATTATTCTTCAAACCTCCTGGATTCATATGTGCGGAACTGTACGATGGTGCGTAAAGCTAGAGAGTTGCGCATAATACAGGCGCAAGGCTGGAGCCATTTCGGAGTCCGGACTCGGATGATTGACCCGGATCGGGGTCCAGGAAGATCTGAGATAAGATGTGATATGCCAAGTGATCTGATGAGGACATCTGGACAGGACGGAAAACATGAGGCCAAGCATCTGCAGAAAAGTATAGCAGTGAAGAGGGAACAGCAGGAGCAGATATAGCCCTTTCTCGTTGAAATTGGGCAAAGAAAAAGAACAGACGACTGTGAAAGGGCACCTGGAGGCATCTGTGTGATCGCAATTCGCACGTGAGAGCCGATGCAGGGACAGACGAAAATGGAAATATGACATGAGTGCAGCTGCAGCCATGAAGACGTTCCCTTCTTTATAACCCTTGCGCACACCTATCAAAGCGATCTCATCCTCGCCCTCCCCGCCCACATCCATCTGTGCGCCACCCAATCCCAGTATCTGTATTTCTCTCAGCCCCCCTGCAACCGCACCAATCGACCCCATCGTGCCCCGGAGCCCTTGCTCCACTATGTACCACTCCATTGTACATTCGTCTCACCCCACTATCCACAATCGCTGCCATCCTAGCCTCTCCTTCCCAACATCAGACCTGCGTTCTGCCCCGCTGAGCCAGTCCAATGGTCCATTCCAGACCCGCACTTCGCCACAATTCTTCACAGCACCACCCACAACACATCCCGCCCCCTCAAAGTACTCTACTACTCTCCCCGTCTGGAACCAGATCGAGGCAGGCGTATTCTCGGACGGCACAAACCGTGTTCTGTCTGCCGCGTACCCGCCCGTACAGCACTTCCTCAGGACTGCACGTGCAACCCTTGCCCTGCCTGCGTCACCCTCCGACCTTATCTTCACCATTGCTGCTCTCGAGGTCTTCTACAGCAGACACGACCCCGTCCATTGGATGTTTTGGAGCGACGATAAGAAAATCCACACAGCGAACATTGTGAATCGAGTTGCCCGTACGCCGTGTTCCACCCACTCTCGATCAGGTCTCAATGCTAATCCATCTCTGTTTTAGTCCGCCAACCCCAGGTTATCCGCTCCAAGGTTGCTTGGAATGGAATCCCCGAGTACCTCTTCATCCTCGCTGGCCTTCACGGCTCTTTGGGCCTCCCCACCGACAAGGACTGGTGGCCCATCCTCTGCCCCTCTAAAGTTCCGCCGCCGCCTATGAATCTCCGTAAGCGGAAGGCTCAGCAGATGGGACAGAATGGATCCCTTGAGACTCCGGAAGACGACGTCTGCGCTACCCCGAGCAGCACCACGCCTCAGCCCAGCATCAGACGTTCTCACGCCCTCCCCCACCATATCGCACACGCGCAATCGGTCCACCTCGCAGGCGTCATCACAGACGCTTGTCTCCACCAACGACCGGAGATCGGTATCAGTCCTGTCGAATCTCACCGCCGTCGATTCCCAGGCTGAAGAGGGCAAGACAGGCGTGAAGATGAAGGCTGATCACGCTATGTCTGATCCCGAGGACGCAGACGGCAAGGACGATGAAGAGGAGTCGACGGGGGTGGTTACGCGCGGGCGTGCCAACAAAGCGCGCACTGTGGTCCCGCAGAGTAAACCTACTCGCTCGACAAAACCTCGCGCTAAGAGAAGAGCCGCTGCGAAATGAGCTCGTGGAACTGGAGAAGTAAATCAAAAGGCCTGTTGTAGTTTTATTCCATCTTTTCCTCCATTTTGGATACGGATATGTAGGGGCTGTGGAAGGCTGGTTGGATTTACATAGATTCTCGCGGTCGCTCCCGTCACGATTTGTTGTTGTTGTACGAGTAGAAAGTAGTCTCCTTATCGCGGTTCCCGTAACAGTCTCTCTTGTATACGCGTTGTATTATTATTTCCACATTCTTCTTGACACGCATCGATGATAGAAGCGCGCAGAACTCGCTTGCCCCGCCGAGAAACGCGTCGCGTAGCTGGGTGAATTTTGTAACGTGATCATCACGTGGACGTGATTCTTGTGGCTCTGCTGTTCCCAACTACGAGTACTAGTACTACTCTACTACTAGCTCAACCTACAAATTGCAAAGCTTCGAGTTCGCGCCAAGTCACCATTATTTTTTTTTACCTCGACTTCCACTTCGTATTCCATTCCTCCCACCTATCAAGCTTTCAAGAAAATCTGAAGGTTCATTCATCATCCAGAGTCCGTGACAGACTCTGCTTCGGGTGAGTATGTGGTCATTTGACCACATCGCCTGTGGTTGGAACGGTGAGTCGCAGTGACAATGACATGCATCCCATGTCATTTCTACGCATTCTATTCATCACGTTCTGGTTCCCAGCGCCCGGGATCATCACCAGCTGGTCGCGGCGAATCGCTATTTTCGCTCTTTAGGAGAGGAATTTGATACTAATTCACAGATTTAATATTAATACTAGTTTACAGCCTTCAAATCCTTACTCCTTCGAACGTTGCAGGAACGAGCTCTCGACTTGTGACCTTTGGCACATTTGAGATTCTCGTTGATAAAGCAAATCAAGATATTGGACAGGCATCGGACCTTTGGTGGTCCACCCACGTCCGACGTCTCCGGCGAACTAGCTCAGGCTGCATTGCGCTGGGATCCGCACTTGAGGAGCGGCGAGTACGTGCACAGTGCACAGAATATTCTGTGGTCGATGGTCGTGGACCTCGAGACTGACAAGCGTGATACCTCACAGGTCGGGGGGATGTCCGACACATGACGCGCGGTTCTTATCTTTGACGGACCTTGCTCAAGCCGGGCGACTCGAGTCGATCGGAAGGCTGTCAGGCGTTAAACCGCTGATTGAGGTATGTATTTGGAGTCCGGCTCGAGTATGTATAGAATACTTGGACTCGGCGTTCATCTAGAGCGGTCGGGTGTCGTGAGGAAGTCGACTTTGGGTGTGGATGGACCGGGTGTGCGGGTGACTCCGCGCCAGGCACGCGGCGGGGGTGATTACGCGTGACGGGATATTAAAAGTCCCTTGAGCTTACAACCATGTGGAGGCTGATAGCATTGGTCGCTGGCACATGGATGAGATGCTGTTCTGTATTCTCAAAGGTTGAGCGAGTTCTTGAGCTGAGAGCTAGTGCGCTGTTGGGCTGGGCGGTCGTTAAGGACGATCGGGTTGCGGCCTAGATCAGCGGACCGGGAAATTTCATTGTATTATTGGTTCCTGAGTGCGGTCGGTTAGATGGCCACAGCGCAGGCAAGGGCTGAAACAGTTGGACAATGGGAAATGCGATGCTGGTCGTAGCGTTACGGAAGACTTGTGCGGTCGGTAGACACGAGTGAAGGCGAAAAGCAAGGACTAGTGCACGCAGTGGTGTGGACTGCAAGTGGGGGTCAGCTGGAGACGTCGACGGGATATGTTCGGGGTGGGTGGATGGGATGATGGTCGCTACAGACACCGAAAACTAGCCGAGGGGGCATGCCGGGCCAGTCTCTTGTCACAGTTTGGACTGGTTTGCAACCTCTGCTTCCGTGGGCCATTGCATTGGTCTGCATCTTGTTCTCCCACCACCACCATGCGCACAGACTCCTCCTCCTCGCGCCCCTCGACGGCCAGGAAACGGTGACCTCTCTTTTCTCTCCTCTAATCCCTCCCCGCTCACTCCACACAGCACCTGGACACGGGACCAGCTCCTTAGAAATCTCGAGGTCCGTCTTCTCCTAATCTCATCCACAAACTTGCACTGACTTGCACCGACCCTTGTCTTGTCCAGATCATCGGACCCCTTCATACACCACTACCCCCTACCCTGCCTCCGTCTCCCCCGGTATCTCGCTCAAACTCCCCCGCCCCGGGCCCCATCAAGCGCAAGTTCGATGCCTCAGCAGACCTCGACCACTTCAAGCGCCCCAGAACAAGCTCAATCCTATCAGACCGTCCCCCCCATCATCTTCGCCGCCAGTCCTTCTCATCACATCCTCATCCACCCCATCTCCGACTTCCCGCCGACACTCCCCTACATGCAGCTCGCAATGAGCCCTGCGAAGACGGCGAGGTTTACGAAGACCTTCCCGTGGCATCATCATCGCGCCTACCTGCCCCACCACCTTTCGCCATCCCCCCAAACATGCTGCCGATCAGACGCCCTAAGCGCGGCAAGACGGATATCCGCCATCACGACCTACTTAACGACAAATACCACATTGAAGGCCGTATGCTCAAGTACTCGGGCGATGCCCGCTTCTGGTCCACATATCCCGTCACCCACAGGGAGTACAGACCCCTCTCGAACCCCCCTCCGCCCAACTCTGATTACTACAGGCACGGCGGTCTCATTGCCCGCCTTGAGCTTGTCGATGCCCTAGTTTGTTTCACCTTCGCACTCTGGAATAGGGACTACCGCAGACGAACATGTCAAGCCTCGTGGTCAACAGTCGGCGCTTTCCTTTCCTGGTGCAAACAAAAATGGCTCGCCGAGGAGGGCATGATCGACTCCGAGAAAGCATTTATAGGCCTCATGTAAGTCATCGATTCTATGGCACTGCGAACAACCCTTTATCTCGGTCAACAGCTTCATGATCGAAGGCTTTATCCACGGTCGAAAATTGGCGTACAGTGCCAACAACGGAGCTGTCGACAAGGACATCACAAGTCTCTACGAGTCTTTGAAACAGGAGGTTGACTCCTTAGGCCACAAGGCAGAGAACATGCAACTCTCAGCCGAAAATGTCGCCCAGGCAACTCCTCCCATGCTGCCTTCTCCTGCCAGTATTGCCCCAGCGAATAGCGCCAACTCTACGCCCGCCTCAGCTCGCGACGCCGCAACTCCCAATCCGCTTGCCACAGAAGCGACCGCGCCTGCACCTCAGCGACCAGCACATCCAGCTACTCAAACGCTCCTCAATGGCAAAATGCTTCCGGATCGTTACAAAGACAAATCTATCCCTGCTCATGTCATGGATGCGATGCTGACTGCGACCACGACGGTTTCTCTGCCCGTCGTCCAACACCTGCGGGAACAGAACACTGATACCACTGGTGCCGCATACTGCATGATTCAATCTCAAACATCTCTCAACCTCACGACTCTGAGACTCCACTTCCCCACCACCTTTGCTCGCGTCATCAACACCACCTTGTCACCGACTGAAGAGCACGAGCCCGACTTCGAAGACGAACAAGGCGAGCTGTTTTGGCCCGGTCAAAGTATCACCGGCGAAGGCTTGGGATGGGTATGCCTTCTAGGCAAGGCGATGATAAAGGAGTTCGGCAAGGCCTACGGCTATAGAGGTCTGGTCGGTGTCGTCCCAAAGCCGAAGCCGGAAGAAGCTCCCAGCAACGCAGGACCGCCACCACAAGGGCCGTCTCAGCACCAGCAACGGCCGGGCTCGACGCCCCACGGTCACACCCCCCACGGATACTCTTCTCAATCAGCCTCCTCAACGGTGCCGCGGTGAATTCCTTGCGTGACTGAAACCTACCCTGTTATTAGAGGCCCTCAGATCTATTCAACACTTCTCCTATGTCTGGTCTCGGAGTTTCCCTAGAGAAAAAACGCAATACAAGGCCTCCGATTACTATCGAGCTATCTTCGGCGAATGCAGGGCTACAAGTGCTGTACCCTCTGCTGCCATCGCCTCAGCCTGTCCCCCGATGTCCTCCTGCTTTACCGCATCATTAGACTCCGGAGCCACCCTCGCCTTCATTCCAGATGTCGCCTCAGACGGACTATTCGCAAAATATGACCTGTCCATCATCCTCAGATCAGCAGCTCAGAGTCATATCGCTCTTCGGGAACCACCTCTCGGCATTCACTGCCCCCGTGCATCATTTACCCCTGCGGATATCATTACCCTTCCACTTCTCCGACATTTTACATTCAGTTTCTTGTGGATAACCTTTTTCATCTCGTCCATCGTCACCCTTTTTTCCTGCCTCGCATCGCATTTTTATCATATAATTTCCCCAGTGCCTCTGGAGTGCTTCATTATTTCCCTCCATCATCATCTCATCATCATCGTCATCATCATCATCATCATTCCCTCCCCCTCCCCCATTACCCCCTTGTCTTTCTGTCTCGTCTCGTTCGTGGAAGCGGTGCCTGTTGTTTTATCAACTATATCTTGTATTAGGAAACGGGAAATGCACGCAAACTAGCTGCTAGCGCTGTCCTAGCGCTGTCACTACATACATCCTGGAAGGTCTGGAACAAATATATTGGACAGCGAACTCTCATCATCATCAGATTCGTATCCCCTCCGGGATTTCCGAGCCCAGGGACGCTTTACTCTGGAGAGGAAAGTGAGCCGTTTATTTAATGCGTCCAAACCATCATGATTATCGGCATGAAGACATCTATTCCGACGATTCATCTTGGTTCATTTACGGTGTACCCTGCACCACGCAAGTCGACTCATCGCGGCCCGGTCCCGACGGCAACTCTCTAAGAAGCTCTGGAGCAAGAGACAAGCCAGGACCCACACCCGTTACCGCAACATCAGTGCCCGCTGTGCGAAATACGCAACGCATACATACTTGGTTCATCACCATAGTGGTTACGAAGTTTCCAGGAGCCATACGTTTTTATAGTATAGTGCATAACAGGAGGGAACATGTAAAAGCATGTGTATAAACGGTGCTACTGACAGAGAACATAGGATGACTTGGGCAGCACGCAAGCCAATCCCCAAAAACGATGCTCTCCTTTTCTCGTCGTGACCCCTACCACCAAAATAGGAATACCGTAAGAAATCACCGATTGGACTTGGCCACCCGCTCGAGCTCGTCCTTTTTCTGTAATGGTGTCAAATGCTTTTGTTAGGACACCGCAGGCCATTTTTTTTTATTGTACGCAGGGACTAACCTTGATAGCGTAAGAGTTGGAAGAACCCTTGGCGGCGTTGATGAGCTCATCAGCGAGGCACTCAGCGATCGACTTGATGTTGCGGAAAGCAGACTCGCGGGTCTGTAAAAACATTGACATGTAAGTTCTAATACATGACGCGCGAGTCAAAAAAAACCTGGACGTACGCCGATGGTGAGGAGAGAGATCGACTGGTTGACCCGGCGCAGTGGTGAAACATCGACGGCCTGGCGACGGACGGTACCTTGCGAACCGATACGGGTGGAGTCTTCCCTAGGGCCAGTGTTAACAATGGCATCAACGAGGACCTGGGGCAGAGATTGTCAGAACGCGGGTCGCAGAAGTTTTGCGCAATCGTACTTGGATGGGGTTTTGGTCGGTGAGGAGGTGGATGATCTCGAATGCGTGGGCAACGATGCGGACGGCGAGGAGCTTCTTGCCGTTGTTGCGGCCCTTCATCATAAGGCTGGAGGCACGTTGGTCAGAGGTTACCGTGTAACATGCAGCCCAAGAAACGCACCTGTCAACCAATCGCTCAACAATGGGCATCTGGGCCTTCTTGAACTGCTTCTTGGCGTAACGGCCAGCGGTGTGGGGAAGGTAGACGGCATGGCGGACTTGGATGTAATCGGTCAGGGAGATGTCTTTGACCTCAACACTACGCGGAAAAAGGCACGATAAGTCGGAGGTTCCCCGGCGGACGATCAGCACTTACTCCTGGGTGTCCCACTTTCCAAAGAGCTTGATTTCAGAGCCAAGTTTTGAGATATCCTTGGGGAGGGTGGTGACGGCAGCCATGGTGAGTCTTGAGGGCTTGAGGACCGCGAGGGCTTTTAGTCGATGTTAGCGCAATTTCGTCGGGGACACCGTCTACAACTCACCTGGCGAGCGTGTGTTTGTGCTTGTTGTGTATAGCAAAAATCAAGGTTTGAGGCGTCGGCTCACCCGAAGAACTGTATAGCTGCCGCATTTGGGTCTCTCACGGCATGCGCAGGAGTCTGGGACTGGGATTCGATTCACTCAAAGTACAAAGTTGGTACACGAGCAGGCATGGATGCGAGTAAAATAATGTAAACGGCAGGGAAGATGCAGGGAATATGTCGGCGTGAGCGATGGTGGTCATCAAGATGCATTGGATTTGGTGGGGGCGGCTCTGTCTTCGGTCTTTATGGTGTTGGCGATGTCAGCAAACGGTGGCGCACTGCCACGCTGCCAAAGACTCTGTATCTCCAGTCGCATCGCGTTCTCTGTGCGTGCGTTCTCTTCAGCCTTTCTGCGAGACTCCACCTCTCTCTTTACCTGGCTGAGAGCGAAGTTTTCCATCTTTCGCGCCATTGCCAGATCCTCCTGTAAATCGTCGTAATCCTGCAGAAGCCGCCGTCGTCCGCTACTTTCGTAGGCAAGGTCGTCCTCCAGTTTGCGTTTAGCCGCTCGAGTGTGAGCTAGGAGTAGAGATAGTTCCTTTCGTTCTTCCAGCAAAGATTGTATTTCACCCTGGAGGCGGACGACATGAGGCCCGCTTTCGTTTTTCGAGGTGGGCAACATGGTCGGATGAGGACCAGATCCAATGGACGGGTTGGAAGGAATGGCGCTGACTCTACCCTTCGTGCTTGTTTCTGCGTCAAATGTGCCGTAGACTTTCTGCAGCCACGCCTGTGCTCGATTGCGATGCTCTTCTGCATCACTGGTCTGTTCCGCATCGGCGCGCCTAGCTAAATCGGTTTCACAGCCAGATAAAAGGAGAAATGCTGGGGTGAGTGTGTCCTCCGAAAAACCTTGTTCTGACATAACTTTGTGCAGACGGCGTCAAGTCAGGTAATTGCGGGGAGTGAGTATCTTACCAGTGATCATGCTTTCTACTACAGAGATAGCGGCACGGGGATTTCCTGAACGACGATAATGTGCAGCGACCATTATCCAGCTCCCGCGGTCGCTCAGAGTGGCCTTCAATAATTCCATGATAGGCTGAGGATTACTTTCCAGAGTCTTGAGGTCAATTGTGAAGCATTCCCCGCTATAAGCGAGAGATAGGGCGTGGTGCGGTAGAGGAGGCAGCTTTGACGGGGCTGTCGAGGTAGAAGGAGAAGAGACATCAGGCAGTGAAGACAGAAGTGAATCACGAGGGGTAGGTGGTGGCGCGATGGAACGAGACTCTGATGATGAAGGTACAGGATCTCTGGAGGCTAGCTGTTGGTCCTGTAAAGATGGGAAGAGAAGGGTTGGGCTGCCGCCTGAGTTCCTCGAAAACCGGCTTCGACACGTCTTCAGAGTTTGAAAAAACGGTCCAGAGTTCTGGTAGTCATGAGGGGGAGAGAGCGCTTGAACGTGGTGCGATGCGATTGGTGAGGTCGACATCTGCGCAGAATCCAGAGCGTGGTCGTGTTAAACCTCGAGAATAGTACTTATGTCCCGGTCGACACGCGATTTAATACCACGAGAGGTAATATCCTATGCAAATGCCAGAGTACTCGTAAGAAATTCTAGTATTTGGGCAGCTCTTCGAAGCGATACAGCGATGGAGTTTGCGGATGGCCACGCTCTATTCTGACTCGAAAATGGGCGGGTTATATAGAACCACGCTGAACGGAATTGCCAGTGAGTAAGCCTTTATTTCGAGCATTTTCGCCACGCAAGTCAAATAATTCACCAGATGAGAGTTGGATTTCCTGCAAGTACAAATGACGTCGACACGATCGCGGAGGGTGAAGGTTTCTAGGAAGCGTGTCGCCGCGCGCCTTCGAGGCTGGGCCAGGATATATTACAGGGCTGCAAGGTGAGAGGGAACCCGGAGAACCGATTGTGGTCTGCGCTGGCCGCCTCAGGACGCGATGGTTGAAACGAAGGGTACTTGTTCTGTGACGGTCACGGAACTGGTACGTTACGTGTCACCGATCATAGGTAGGCCCCAAGGCCAACTCGTTCAATATTGGTGGCCTGAAGCTAGGCTGAATTCAACCTCCAACCCCCACAACTCGCTTCCTGGACTCTGTTTACATGACCACACAACGGAGCTCTTCCAGGTCGCATGCCGATGCTCCTGAGCTGAAGCCTGAAGCAGGGCTAGCAGAATGGACCAACAAGATCAAGGCCTTGCAGCGCCAGGTCGATGCCGACGAAGAGGCTGAACAGTCCCGCCTTGAAGAGGAGATTGCAGCATCTAGGCTAGCTCGGATTCGGAGAAGCCAGGGCTTGGCCGGTGGCCGTAGTACTTCGGATGTGTGTAAGTGTCGTCGTTTGATATCTGTCGACCGAAGATTATAATTGTGCCTCTCCGTTTTATCTCAAGCTAAGCTTAAAGAAGGGACTGAGGACTCTTCTTGTAGAGAGCCCGACGCGACATCGATGGATACTCCCAAGTCATCTGCCGAGCGACAATTCAATCAGACAGATGCTTTGGAAAGGCTTACAGGAGCACCAACCACTAGCGCCTCTACCTCTAAGCATTCCGTGTCCGACAGATTTTCTCCATCTACCCGCCAACTTGATGGAACGAAACCTGAGGCAATCTCACTTGCCGCCTTCATGGGAGGCCGTGCCACAGGCCCTCGATTGAATAAACACGCACCACAGCAGGACGTTCATGACCCGACCCAGTTTCAGCAACGTACCTTTGATTATGCTCCACATCCTACATTTGGGACAGGAGGAGTCGCGATGCCAGGAATAGCCGTTCTGCGGGATGGACCCGTAAAGGTTTCTGCAGTCACTGCCCAGGCTAAGGCAAAGTCTAGTGGCCGGGTATCCGAATTGCCCCCCACGACCAAGCCATATTCCGAAACATACGAACGACAGCCGCCAATCACTCGTAGTCAGGATATTCGAGAGCGCACGGTGAGCACTCCGTATGCTTCCTCCACGCCCAGTACCTGGGCGAAGCCATTGAAGCGCTCATCTCCTGCTACTACCCCACGTTTATCTTCGACTTCTTCGACCTTCGGAGTGACGGGCCACCATCGAGATAGTCGAAGCGTTAGCCCCATATTGCCGAAACCCAGTTCCCATCCTACCACCGCCCCCGAATCAGCAGACATCACTTCAACTCCGCATGCCAAATCTCCGGTAATCATACCATCCCTTGCAGGCCCCATTCGGCCACAGCCTCGTCAATCGATTGGTCCACACATTCCACCCTCGGCGATTCCTTCGAAGGCTTTCATGCGACCTCCCCCGCAGAAAGAACCCACTCCTAGCCTCAGCCGACTCCAAGGACGAGGTTTTGTGCAGAGCATGGTGCAAGTCAGCTCAAATCTGGAAAGCCCGATCCCGGAGGCCACAGAGAAGGTGAAGCCAAACAGCGGGAGGAAGAGTTCTGTCCTCGATCGGTGGCAGCCGAACGTTTCCAACAGCACTACCTCTCCTCCTCCTTCCCCTGACCCTCGTGCCGTTCGCAGGTCATTTACTGTTGACCCTGCAATGGAGAAACCCAAACCCTTTCCACCTGAACCTGACCGAAAGCCCCTGAAACCGGCTATTTCGAATCCATCGCTGAGGCAGGAGAACATCCCGCCTCGCCCAAGTCCGCCCTCAAAGCCGAGCGGGGAGGACAAGTCCCCTGCTGTGGGACTGGGTTCAGCTACCACTTTGGTTGTTTTTAAACCAAAGCCGATAGAGGTTCCCCCTGTCGACGAATTTGGTTCCAAACTCAGTGGCGTTTCTCAGGGGGGTGCAAAGGATGCTGGTTTCGATCTGCCAGCACCTTCTAAGCCTCTGTCCCATGTGCGTCTGTTTCGGTAACTGCACTAGACATTACTTACTCACTGCATTCGTATTTTGTTTGTACATCTTAATCTGCATACACACCGTTAATCTCATGGGTTTATCATCGCCATTCAACAATAGCCCACCAAAGAGAGGGCACGGAAACCACGGAAATCAAAGCCGTCACCTCAGGGTACCAGCTCGACACATGCAGCACCAGATCCCCGTTCACGGGGTTTTTCGCAAGCACCTGATCTTGTGAACGAGTCCACTATCGGTACCCTCACTGCTCCTCCACCTTCCGAGAGTGAAAGAGACTCTCCAATCGAAATTGCAATAGCTTCAACCAAGGCGCCATTGCCACTGACATCGACGGGCGGATCGAGAGGAAAGCCGACAGACCAGATTCGGCGTGCATTACCTGGTCTGGCCAGGCAAAGAGACGAGGCTGCCCCAACGCCGAAACCGTCTTTTAAAGCTGAACAACCTCCCGCCAACCGGTTGGTTCGTTATGCTTTGCCAGGACTGGCGTCGCTTCAGGTTAACGAAAAACTGACATGGTCCAAACCAACTCGGCAGCAACTGCCTAGGGCAGAAGCTACGAGCACTCGAGTGGAGCGAATCGCTCTGCCTGTGATGGTGGCTCCTAATCCCGCCTCTGATGAGCCTTCAGAGTCCACCCCCCTCGCGCAGAGTCTCCCGCATTCCCCTCTCGTGAACACGTCTCCTCTGGACAGAAGAAAGGAATTTATTCCAGTTCCGCCTTCCCCTCAAGGTACTCGTATACCGAGCACGGGGAACAGGCCGACCGTTATGGAAGTGGCTGAAGCTCTGAGCGACTCCAAAGGTTCCAGTGAAGAACCCCAAGCGATACCAGGATCTCAGGCCGTCGCGCCAAATCGGCCTCGAAATCTTGCTCCTTCCCCTGCTCACACCGAGAAGCGCAAATCAAGTTACGAGAAATATTCCTCCATCATTCTCCCTCCATTAAAGGAAGAGGCCACCCCGACGCCTACCCCTGCTGGCACTCTTCCGCGCAGAGAGGGTGATGTGCAGCAGCAGGCACTCGAGAACGAGAAAGACACGACGGTCAAGAAGCCTTCTGGAAGTGCAAGTATTCCGGGTCAGCGCCTGCCTCCGCCTGTGGTCAGCAAGCCTACCAGTACGTCGTATCTCATGCAATTAGTGCAGTTCTAATTCCACGGCCTGTAGGTGATTCAAAGTCGACCCCACCTGGTTTCAATATCGAGCCTCTGCTCAAATACAACACCAGGCCTGTGCAGCTGGAGCCAGGAACCACGACAATCTCCGTAGAGGTCATGGCCATTACAGGAACAACCGCTTCGAACGTTACCAAGGACCTCGCAATTTTCTACGATACAGAAATCCTCGCCATTATCCACCGTTCCAAGTCAAAGTTGAGCGGATTGGTGTCGACTGCGGTCTGGGGTTGGGAAGGAAAGCGAGCCACATTGGGCGAGAGAGAACAAAGGAAACTACAGGAGCTTGCGCAACGTTATGGCACGACGACTGTATGTCCTCTTTTCTTGCCGGACTGAACGGTTGGCTGATCATTCATTTAGAACGTCGTTCATCAACATTTGGAGCCATCATTATTAGTACACGTCCTTGGAGGGGTTCTCGCGATTCGTCAGGTGCAATATGTTGCAGAGCACCACCGCTTGAGTACTGACTTATCTCATAGGGAACACGGGCGCATTGGTCATCAGACAATACCGCGATGCATCTGGTACGGTCGCTCGGTGGCGTCATTGTAGTCGACGAGAAAGATTTGGTATATACTCCTCCTCTCCGGAACGTTTTTTTAGGCTCACGGTCGCCCCTTCTAGAACGTCACAAATCTGTGCTCGGCTTACAGCTACTGTGTCTCCATCTTGGATTCAGTGTACGTTTGGTATGGACATGGGTCTACTCCAACAGAAAGGAAGGCGGCGTTGGAATATGGCCAAAATCTCAAGACCAGCATGCCCCCAATCGAGCTGACTGAGGACGAAAGTGCAAATGACGAGATGTTTTGGATGATTCTTGGCAATGAAGACTATGCCAACGCCGATTATTGGAAATGGAGGAGGAGCTCGTCCATTGCTGATCCTAGGATCTGGCGAGTCAGGGCAGACCTTGGCAAGGACTCTGTATGTTCTCACCCGAAGCATATACTTATCCTTTTGAACTGATAACACCCGCGCCAGGTCACCTCTGTTGACTTTTTCTCACACGAAACCGACATCCATGATTCGGTCTATATCATTGACTGTATCTGGGAGTTTTACGTCGTGGTCGGCTCAGATGCTAGGGCTCATCGGAAGGACATAGAACTTGCGCTGCGGGTGTCATCAGTAAGCGTGTCCTACGCAAGGGGCGCCTAGCTCTGCTGATCATCGGCTAATTACACCTCTTAGGACATTTCAACGAGGCTGTCCTCGGAGCGGCCTTATCCCCCGACTATACACGCTCTTGTACTTCCCTCACGACTACCCAAAGATCTGAGGCTCATGTTCCGGGACCTTGATGAGTTCTCGCTGGTATGTATGCTGCAATTGTTGGGAGATCGTAGCTCATGGTCAACCGGCAGAATAAGGGCGATATTCCAGATCACATGAACATTTTGTCGGCCACGGAGGCATACAGTCATGTTCGTGAAACTCTAAATTCTCAGTATAGGTCTCTCACCATCTTCGCAGTTGGAGACAACAATTTGGGATGACTCGCTCTTGAAGGATCAGACAATGTTACCCCTGGGAGTCGATCCCTTTAAGAGTACCAGCAGGAGCTATTGACTTGATTTGCGCAGGCCGGCAGCGAAAGACTTCGGCAGGTGGATGGATGTCTTGCTTTATACCTATCTTAACACAGAGGATGAGCTACCCATCGGATTGAAGAAAAACACAATGGTATTTATGTAAATTCATCTAGTTGGACAACAACTGATCAAGATAAGGTACATAGGTAAGGTGGCTATGGACTGACTGCATGGCCATAGTACAATAAATACGGGCACATAGAAGATGAAAATAGACTTCTGATACTCTTCTTCAAGACTTTAACCATACCATTTATCTCCAAACCTTGTTTTAGCCGGAGGTCGTTGCGGAATAATGGTCTCTGTAATGTGGAAAACCTCGATGGCACGCTAGAAAAGCCTCATTAGTATCGAGTGTATCATTCTGATTTGGCGCATTTACCCGCCAGGTGGCCATATCGAGTTCAAACACCTTCTGTCTCTTTGGCAAGCCTTGAGCGTAATCTTTATCTGTGGGTTGCTCGCATGCCCCTGAAGAAAGATATCAAACACGACGCTGGTCGGCTGAGGAGAATTGACACTTACACACTATGGGTTCGGCATCTTCGTTTGTTTCAAATGCAACCTTCCCATCTCTTATCAAGAACGACAGATAGAAGAGGTTCTCCACCGACTGCGCAAAATCGTTCGGATTTATGATGAGCTTGAAGAAGTTAACCTCTCCGATATTGTTCAGGATCGCCTCCAACTGATACGGCGATGAGACTGTGAATGACAAAGGTTCGATTGACCACTCACTACCGCGACATTTTTCGTAGTCTCGTTCTGGGACCTCGAAATATCCTCTTCTTTGAGCTCCTGGGGTTTCCGGAGCTCATCCTTGTTCTTCTCGAGCTTAGCACGTTTGACGACAGCGCGTTTTTTTGGCTCGATAGATAATGGCCCAAGCCTGAGAAAGATGAAGCAGAATACCGATGAAAAGGGGCGAACTCACATGAAGCTCATAACGGGTACTCGTCGGCTCTTCGCTAGTGCCTTACGTCCAATCTTGGCCCATTCCAACGCTACACCGCCATCTTCATCATCGTCAGGATCATGCTCAACTTCGTCTTCGAGAGATTTACGGCCGCCCATGAAGGTCACGAGATTTGCGACGAAGTCGTCGACATCGAACGCGCCAGAGCCCGATTTCATCGCACGCGCTTTTTGAGCACCCATGTTGGATGCCATCAACAGGAAGTGCGAGTCTAATGTGGCTTCCTGTGGTCCCTTCACTGAGAAAGATGAGATGAGTGAGATGATATATCAGTATTGGTATTGTGTTTCCACAGACTCGGGACCCACCTTTGTCGAACAGTAAATCAGCCTGATGAACCTGCTGCATGAGCTGTTCCGCAGTGTAGTCATTAAGATTGCTCTGTTGTTCTGGGGACAATTGCAATTAGATGTATTTGATGTAAAATAGGTATTCACCTTCTACTCGCTTCGCAAGCGAGCGATAGTTCTTCCTCACTTCACGTTTCTCCTCGGGATCTTGGTCGGGGTCGTAGATCACTGGATGATATGTCATGGAGGAGTTTATGGCGGTTATTAGAGCGGCGCACTGCTACTTGTAGACGCGTCGCCCATTTCTACGTCGGACATGGCTTCAGTGACGCAGAAGAAAGCAGAGTCAAGTGGCGCGTTGGTGGTTGTTTGGCCGACGTGTTTCGGACGCGTCGTCGGAGCATCAAATTGCTTGTACGGCTTGAGCCTTGTGACTGTCAACCCACTACTTAGAACCTTTTTAAGAGTAGTTCTGATTATGGCTATGGCAGCTCAACACGCGTTCAGTGTATGTTCATTTCTCCTAAGTGTCAATGGTCGCTAATCCGAGTCTGCGTACAACCTGGCAGTATAGCAAGAGCGCCAGAGCGAAATGTCATGGCCCACCTCCCTGCAAGGTTTTGTTTAGTTTTGCTCCATCTGCTCAGCAACATCTCACATGCCGTCTTTCAGGGAACGTTTTTGGCTCTAGGATCCCTTCGTTACGGACTCACGATTTCAGGTGAATTCGGAGAGACTGTCGAATGGCGGCATTGGTAAGTAGAATGTGCAAGAGGCAGTGACAGCGCCAACGACATTACAGGGGATGCGTAACTCCTGCTATACTTAATCAACTCGCCGCGCTTTCTGTGGATCGCATTACTGGCTTCCAGAATCTCACGTGCGTTTCGTTCTCGCCTTCCGTTCAGCAAAACAGTGTGACTGACCCCTTTTTAAAGACTCGAGGACCAGCAGAAAATCAAACTGGCCGCTTCCCTTCGCAGAATCGATTCAGGGGATATTCCAGAATCAGCTAAAGCTAGACCGGCGCCTACCCCTTCCGCGAGTAGCGAACGGCCGAGTCAGAGGAAACGGAAGGCTGAACAAGACCGCCTGCTAGCATATCAAGGAACCCCTTCATCTAGCCCTTTGACTGCTACTCTCCCTTCGGCTCCTGGCCATTTGACGCTTCCTACGGCAACTCAGATAGCCGAGGATGAACAGATCGAGGAGGCTCCGACAGAGGAAGCCAAGGATGAGTTGTATTGCACCATGCACACAAATGTAGTGGGCATACAATATTACAAAGGTATATTGAGCATCATCTGGCCCGTCGGTTTCCTGATCCCCTTCAAGGACTGGTGGGACCCGGGGAAGAAGTCCTCCTTTCGCGAGAGCCACACAACAAATATGACAAGCATGTTTTCCTCTACCTCCTCAAGCATTATACATGAGCTCAAACTTGGATTCAGGAACGCGATTCAGGTAAAAAATATAGGCCAAACACAAGTCGGACACCTTCCCGCGAAGCTCGCAGTCAAATTGGCACCCCTCCTGGATCAACATCTCGTTACTGTTGAAGGTGTCATTAATGATGGGAACCGTAGGTGCTGTCCTAGTTCCTGGCCTTCAGTTCCCTCAACATCATTTCATAGTCGGCGGGGGGAAAGTATACACTCTGTCCATGTATGTCCACTCACAGATATGTCGGTGTGCTGGCTCACACCGGTTGATGTAGATCGCTACGAATTTACGGTGACTCAGACATGCGGGATACGTTGGAGCCTCGATTGATTTTTGCCACGCCCGGTCAGCGCGGATTCCCTCCTAGAGCTTCCGCCTCCGCCTCTGCGTCTACTTCTCACCAGCCGACCGTCGCACCCTCGACGAATAATCGATCGGGAGCCTCTGCATATGGCACTCGGCCCCGTAGTGGGCCTGCGCAAACCGCTGTGCAGCAAGAGGCCCTGCGAAAACATCAAGAGGCCCTTCACAAGCAAGAAGAAGCCCTGCAGAAGGCGGCCGAACTGAGACAGATGCTCAGCAGTCTGGAAAAGGTGGACGACGAGGGTCGGCGTAGCTCTTTGCTTGATACCCTTTGTTCAACCGACGACATCCTAAATCTACCATTGCATCCAAACCCCCCAGGAACGAAGAACGGGGAGCTCAAGGTTGACTTGCTCAAGCACCAGGTTTTTCGAGTTGCCTCCGGTCCTACTTTATTCTGATGACTTGTTACCAGAGTCAAGCACTACAATGGTGCGTTGAACGCGAGAATCCTATACTTCCAAAAAAAGATTCGGACAAGCCCGTTCAATTTTGGCAAATAAAGAAAAACGATACCAAGGTACGCCTCAATAGGCATTCCCTTTGAACTCATTTCACATACAATCCAGACATTCTACTATAACGGCAAGGATACCGCATCTGCGCTTAACAAACCAGCTGAGAATGCATTTCCAGTTGCAACTAAGACGCCGCAAGAGACGCCTCCTCTACTTGGCAGAGGTGCACTGTGCGCGGATGCAATGGTAATCCATATTCTATTCAAGGCCATTCGACTGACATAAACATTTTTTAGGGTTTGGTACAAAGTTCCTCAGCCCCAATGTCGTAAACCAGTACTGACTATCCACAGGGTAAGACATTGACCATGCTCGCACTGATTCTGGCAACGAAGAAGGACGTACCTCGAGATTACTCGAATACCACTCTGATCGGTAAGTTGACTTATCTGACCGTCTGGACTTCACCACTGACTTTATTCGTAGTTGCACCATTGTCAATTCTGTCCAACTGGGAGAAGCAAGTCGCAGACCACTGCATCACAGGATCTCTTTCAGCCTGCATCTATTACGACGCTACTCGCTCCATGAGCGCTGAACGGCTCGCTACATTTGATCTGGTCATTACCACGTACCAGACGGTCGTAGGAGAGTTTGCCGACGGTACGAGGGGCGCGCCTGTGAAAAAGAAGAAAAAGTTGGAGAGATCCCTATTCGATATGCAGTGGAAGGTATGTTTACTTCCACACTCTTGCATTCTGCATTTATTTAAAATGTTGGCAGAGGGTCATTCTTGATGAAGGGCATACCATCCGTAACCCCAAGACCAAAATGGCGAAAGCAGTTTGCGCTTTGAGTGCACAACGGAGATGGGTTCTGACTGGTACACCTATCGTATGATTGATTCATCTAGCACAGTGGCCTATCTGACGTTGAAACAAGATCAATTCTCCGAGGGTCAGTTCTTCGCACTTCCTCGTCAACGTTCTTTTCACGAATTGTTGCAGGACCTTGGTTCTGTTCTTACCTTCCTTCAAATTTGTCGACCGTTGGACAACGAGGACTTCTACAAACGACTTTTGCTTCGACCTCTCAAGGACGGGGCCGCGTCAGGCGTCGAGCTGCTTCGCGTATGTACCTTCGTTCAATAATTCGTGATTTAGGCTAATCTTTTACTAGGCTTTGATGAGCCAGATTTGTATTCGCAGAACGAAGGAAGTGAGTTATGTTAACGCCCTACTAGACAACATTTCTCACACCGCCATCTAGATGCAGGACAGCGACGGCAATGCACTCATACCTCTCCCTCCGGTAAAAACTGACTACAATGCATCTCAGGAGTGACTTATACTCTGAAAACAGGTCGAGATGACGATCGTTCCTGTGACATTGAGCGATGAGGCAAGAGTAAGGGTTCAACTTCTCAAAGTAAATCTATTTTTGAGAGTAAAATCAAGGTCCTTTACGATGAGGTCGAGAACTTGTCGAAGGAGCGCTTCGAAAACTTCATGAACAGGGGAACCGGTTCTGTGGTATGTTTACTCGAGGAATACTACGCTCGACTTCGCTGACGTTTTTTCAGGTACAATCGAACGTATTGAGCATGCTCACTCGTATGAGGCAGCTAGCTTTGCACCCTGGACTTGTTCCTCCTAACTATCTCGAGGAGCTCCGAAAAATGGGAGAGGATGACGCTGCACATCATCAGGTAACGAAGCTGAGTCCGGTCGAGATCTCACGTTTGCGAGGTCTCCTGGGTAGAGCCCTCGAAGATTTTGAAGAGTGTCCGATCTGTTTCTGTGTCCTGAATGATGCGAGGATCACGAACTGTGGTCATATGTTTTGCCTGCCTTGGTATGTGATTTTCCGTGGTGCAATAACTCTTTTTTTTTACAAACTTTCTTCACCAGCATCACAGAAGTCATCTCCCGGGATCCAAAATGTCCCATGGTAATGCAGCTTTGAGAGGATGTTTTGTTCATCATGATCCACTAACATTTATCTATCTCCTCAGGATCGCCGCCCCATCGCTATGGGTGACCTGTACGAGCCTCCTCCTCCCACCGACATGACCCAAGCTCCGGTTCGAAGGGAAGAGGACCTCGATTCGACGGGTATTCGTGGCGGATCCTCGGCAAAGATTGACCAACTAGTCCAGCTCCTTAGATTGACGCCAGGAACCGAAAAGTCTCTGGTGTTTTCGCAATTTACATCCTTCTTAGACAAAGTACGTATCTTGGCTTGTTTTCACACCATACCCTGCTTGACGATTGGTGAACAGATCGCAGAGACTCTCGAAGCTGAAGGGTTCGTTGACTCTCTAAATTTGTGATGTTACTCAACATGCCACGTTCTTCCCAGTATTCCCTATGTGCGATTCGATGGCCAAATGTCGGCCCGGAGACGTCAGGAAACTATCGCGCGTTTCTCCGTTCCCATCGCAGATGACGCTTCTATTCAAGAGAGCTCGGCCAACGTCAACTGCGATGATGAGGATGATTATGTTATGTCTGACAATGAGGATGACGATTTCATTGACGACGAGGACGACGACTGCGCCTTTTCCGGCAAGAAGAAAAGAGGAAGGAAAACAAAATCTAAAGGAAAGGGAAGGGCTTCGTACTCCGGCCCCTCGTATGCTGGCGAAAACCCCAAAGTCATGCTGTTGTCTCTTAAAGCGGTAAGAACAAGCTTTTCATCTTGATCGCCCACTGAGTTTTTGCCAGGGCGCGGTCGGCTTAAATTTAACTGGTGCGCACAGAACTTTGGCTCAGACAGGATTGCGCTGACAAGAGACTACAACAGTCGCCAATAATGTATACCTGTAAGTCTTGATGTAGTATGGGCATGCATGTAAGGCTGCTGATCTCGTGAACGCCTCCGTAGAATGGACCCGTAAGTCATATTGAAGCGTAATTAACAAGCGCACTGATCAATTTTCGAATACACATAGTTGGTGGCAGGTTCGTACGCAATTTTGGGACCATCCTGTGCTCTTTTGACGTTTTATTGCAGGAAGGAATCGAAAGTCAAGCGGTTGATCGAGTTAACCGTATCGGTCAGAAGAAACCTGTTCACGTATACCAAATGATTGCGGAGAACACGGTAGAATCCAAAGTGCTCGAAATCCAAGAACGCAAAAAGCAGTTGATTCAGCAGGTCTGTCCGTTCGTTTAAACGATATATGTGGGATTCACTCGTTGGTTTCAGGCATTCTCTGGCATCAAACGCACGGAGACCCAGCGTCATCAAAGAGAAGCCCGACTGCAAGGTCCATTATTCTTGATCTTTCGACCAATCTTAAGTTGACATCACTGCGTTAGATCTCATTCAGCTCTTCGGCCTTCGAAGGGAAAACTCTGGGGAGCAGGCTTGATGACCACTACACTCGCCAACGGAACGTCAACGGAAATACTAAGCAATGACTGATTTTCAAATCGATGATCAGATAATTTCTCTCGTCAAACTGTATATATTGCATCAATAATGACTCGCCCTCATAAATCTATCCCCCCACGAAGCATGCCCCAACACTAGATTCAGCTCGATTCCCCTCGAATACGGCTGGTGCCGCCATCCTCGGACGACGATGAAGCCGTCTCCCTACTTCGTTCACATCCGGAGACATTGCGCTACCTCAAGTTCCTTCCGAAAAATGTCTCCGTCGAAGATGCGCGCATTCGTAGGGAGACTCGGGCGGAAGACCCACACATCGTCGATTTCCACATACACGTGAAGAATGACGGCGGATCATATACCCTGGGAGGCATGACGGGCTTATTCCATGTCGATGAAACAAACGAGTCTTGCGAGGTGGGAATTCTTGTTTCGCCGCATCTGCATCGAGGAGGGCTTGGGACGGAGGCTCTCTATAACGTGTTGAAATACGCCTTCGATGAGCGCAAGTTGCACAGGGTAACTTTCGAGACAGCGGAGGAGAATGCGCCGATGTGTTCGTGGTTGGAAAAGGTTCTCGAGGCGAAACTGGAAGCAAGGCGAAGGGACTGTTGGAAGGAGGGGGATGGGAAATATACCAGCGTCAACGGTTACAGCCTCCTGGCATGGGAGTGGTCGGGAGGCATCAGGGAGAAGCTGGAGAAGTTAGTGGTCCGTCACACTGCACCACAGTAGCGATAAATGGGATCCATACGTTCAACCGCTCTCCTGACTGGCATGTGCTGGGATACAGAAAACCAGTACTTGAGGTGGAAATACAGGAACATCGTGGGTCATTCTCCAATGGTACGAAAATACATGTTATGCGTTGAACTGAAATGCGAGATGAGGGCAATACGTCATGATGGAAGGAGATCCTTACTGCAGTAAGGTATGACTCGGCAACCGTTCGTGCCCGAGCATTAAGACTAAGCTTCATTTCACTAATCTCCCTGTCAACTTCTTCCATGAATCTAGGTGTGATAGCAAGGTCAGAGACGAGTTTGAGGTAAAATGTGGCGACGCACTGGATGATGAAATCGACAATCTTGTGCTTCAACATAGTCTCCGAATGCGTGTTTGTTATCAGGAACGAGATATCGTACCCCTACATGAGCAATTAGTTCGCGAAGCCCTGTGAGTCCACTGACAACACACCTGTACTGGCTTCCTCCGCAGCACAATAAAGCTCTCCGCCCTCTGCATCATGAATCGCGTGAACTTGTGGCAAAGGATGCGTTCTATTTCATCGGCTTGCTTGATCTTGATACTGAGGCGGATAGAGTTGACAGAGGGCTCGATTAGAACGCGTTCATTCTCGTTACGCGATATCGTCAATGGATTTAGGAGGACTTCTTTCGACCCGCTGCTAACCGTTAGCTTATAGATTGGTTTCCAGACGAATTAAATTACCCAGCCTCCACCTCAGGCTTGTTATGCCTCTCCACAACCTACCCGGAAATCAGCACGGTAGTCCGACACGCTGAAATGACTGATTACCTGGGATGAGAAGTTCTCTAACGTCAGGGCAGCAGTCAGGGTAGACCTGACTGCCGCGAGATAAGGTCTTAGGACATTGGACTAGCAGATAAGTTAGCGTCAGTCAGAAGGCCATTAAGATTATAGCGTGCTCACCATGATGGTATCTACTATCGGTTGTGTATCGTACTTAGATGTCGTTGCCGACACGGAGGTTCAAGCTCCGCTTCAAGTGGGATTTGGGAAAATTCAAGTCCAACTGCGAAAGTTTTTCATTTGGCGCGCATTCCACAACTATGTCTCTCGCAATTGGTATCTGGTGCGTTTATTTACGCGTCTCTATCGACTAGGATGACTTATTTCCTCTTAGGAGTATTGAGGTTACCCCCGGAAAGGAGGAGATCGTCCAGCCACCCGCGGACGTCAGGATCACCAATGTTACTCTCGGGGACGTGTTGAAAGACACTTCTGGAAGGACTACCGTGAAGCTCACTTACGAGCCCTCTGGCCGTATTGACTCCGATGACGAGGAGGAAGACGAGGAGATCCCTGGACCTGTCACCACTGTTCTTTGCTCGCTGAAGCCCGACACTGTACGCGTTACACTCGAAGACTCACCCTTCGTCGCGACTAACAGCCCTTTTCAGTTCGAGCAAACCACCACCGATCTCGTGCTTCAGGAGGATGAGACCTACAAGTTCGAGGTCACTGGCAAAAAGTTGGTCTCATACCGTTCTCGTGTCGCTTAAGCTCATGTCTCCGTGCCAGCTCCGTCTACCTCACGGGAAACTACATCGGTATGCTCAGTACCATCAAAAAGCTATGAATTTCTCATGGCTTTTCTTTAATAGAACAAGCTGTGAACAACCCCCCGTTCGGCGATGATGACGACGACGAGTTCTCCGACGACGAGGAGGGTTATGACCTCCGTGATGTTAGCTCCGACGTTGAGATGCACGCGGACGACCTCGAGAGCGACGCGAGGTATGTATTGTATCGTAAATTTTGATGTTCAGGATTTTCAGTCGTCGCCACAGTCGCTTCGAGGAAGTCGAGGACGCGCCCAAAAAGAAACGCGCCCGCGAGTCCGATGCCGCTGAAGTGCCCGCGAAGCTCTCGAAAGCTGAGAAGAAAAAGAAGCAGAAGCTGGAGTCAGGAAAAGCCGCTGAGCCTCCCGTCGTC
Organism: Asterophora parasitica; assembly: GCA_018282005.1. NCBI lineage: Eukaryota > Fungi > Basidiomycota > Agaricomycetes > Agaricales > Lyophyllaceae > Asterophora > Asterophora parasitica. The sequence continues at coordinate 232,236 of JABCKV010000002.1, read as the reverse complement.
GAGGCGAAAAAGGAGGCAAAAAAGGAGAAAAAGGAAGAGAAAAAGGAAGAGAAAAAGGAAGAGGCCCCCAAGGCCAAGGCTGCTGTCGAGAAGGAGATTGCCGGTGGCGTCAAGATACTTGACTCCAAGGTCGGCACTGGACCTTTGGCCAAGAAGGGCAACACCGTCCGCCTGAGGTACATAGGAAAGCTCACGACCGGCAAGGTTTTCGACAAGAATGTCAAGGGCAAGCCGGTGCGTCCCATCCTCTCCTCGAACATCCTGTATTCACTGATGCACGCTTCTCATAGTTTACCTTCCACCTTGGCAAGGGCGAAGTTATCAAAGGTACATTTGTTTCATTAATTTTCGCCCACATTCTCACATTTTTATTTGACAGGCTGGGACGAGGGAATTGTCGGCATGCAGGTTGGAGGTGAAAGGAAGTTGACCATTCCTCCTGCTATGGGCTATGGCAAGAACGGCACCGACGGCATTCCCAAAAATGCGACCTTGATCTTCGGTGGGTGCCTCTGTCTTCGCGTGTCGGCGTGCCCTGACATTGTTCATACAGAGGTCAAACTTATGGAGATCAAGTAATCCATGTAACCAGGATCACATCTAGCGAGTAATATATGGCAAAAAGTATACGATACCAGTTGCAAGTCAAATTCTAGTAATTTCTTCCATCTATCGAGTGGGAAGCATCTGGGTCGCGGTCCTTTCACTTGAGCAACACTGTCACAGGGTCCGTGTATGTTGTGGGATTTCACGGCCGTGCAAAAAGTGACCTGCAAATGCAGAATACGACATACTGCCCTCTCGGCGGCCGTGGCCGAGTTCCCCGAGCCTGCAAGGAACCAAAACCGCAATTCGGGTGAATCGGGTCGCACGATCTGTCGCGACATTATCACAATGTCGACGGAGATCGTCCATCAATGCATGACGATAGCGGCGATGTTAATTGTTATATATACCGTGCCGTCCACGGTGTGTGTTGAACCACCAGCCCTCGACTTCCCTCGACTTGGATTCAATGGGTACCGTCGCTCTACTCGCGTCTTCGGTTGGCATTCTCTATGTCTTACAAAAACTCATTGACTTCTGGAGGGCAAGCGGGTCCATTCAGTATGTCCATCTCTTTTTATTTAGTGATCACTGATAATATTGACCAGCGTTCCATAGAAACCTTCCTGGCTATAGGACGCTGTTAGCTTCGAGCAGCGTATTGGCGAACTCCCTTCCCCCTACGCCTGGGATTACCGCCGGGCGCAACCACCTATTCCTGAACAAACATCGCAGTGGGTTTCCTAGGATTGCTTAAAATGACCTCTCAACATACGCCGTTTTAGCGTATGAATTCTACGGATGTGACATTTATTCTGAAGTGAGCGTATCTTTTTTGCTTCCCTGCCATATGGGCTGTTGACAAGCGCATTACCGCAAGGTGTCCGCCTGGCCCAAAGCCACGACAACAATCCTGCTTGCCGATGCAAAAGCGATAAAGGTCCAGCCGTGCGTCTTCTAGTTCCAGAAAGCCCTATTCAACCAACAGCTATAGGAAGTTTCCTTGTCGCGTTCCCGTTTCCCCAAGCCTGTTCATCACTATGCCATCCTCTCTTTCTTTGGTCGGAACATCGTGGCGTCAGAAGGCGACGAGTGGAAGAAATATAGAAAGATATCCGCTCCTGCCTTCTCCGATGTACGTCCCACCAAGAACCGCAGGATCTACATATTCTCAAGTGTCCCTCTAGAAAAACAATAAGATGGTATGGGACGCAACCGTCAAAATCATGGAGTCCTTGTTCGAGGACGTTTGGGGAGGTCAACAGGCGATCACTACTGACCACTGCGTCGACGTGACATTGCCAGTAAGTAGTTCGAATTGCCTTGACTTTTTTGAAATTCTGAACAGATGATGCTTGCAGATAGCCCTGTTCGTTATTGGCGCAGCAGGTGAGTAAATATGAAACATCTCTATGCTTTTGATTATGAACACTGACGTCTCTCCAGGGTTTGGGCGCTCAATTTCCTGGAAGGACGACGATAGTATTCCTGCCGGCCATCAAATGACTTTCAAGGGCGCTCTACATGTTGTCACCACCGACATCTTCCTCAAATTGATTGTTCCTGAGCGCGCACTTGGTCTAACCAAGCGACTGAGAAACGTCAGACTTGCTTTCAACGAGCTGGAGGTGAGTGTATTTGCCATTTACATATCCAACCCCTCTGACTGTTGTTTTATAGCAATACATGGAGGAAATGATTCATGAACGGCAGAATTCCGTCAAAAAGGAGGCCAGACACGACCTTTTCAGCAGTCTTCTCGACGCAAATGACGTTGACTCAGGCGCAGCAAAGCTCACAATCAGCGAGTTGATCGGTATGTGCATTGTCTTTGTTCGACGGTTTGACCAGCAATTCAAGTCTCCAGGAAATATTTTTATCTTCCTGGTTGCCGGACATGAGGTGCCCCCTTTTGCATTAGTCGTGAATGAAATTTTAACTAAACTCCTTTAGACCACGGCCCACACACTCTCCTTCACTTTTGCTTTGCTCGCCTTATATACAGACGAGCAGGAGATCTTGTACCAGCACATCCAAGGCCTATCGGCAAGCGGAAAGCCACCTGTGAGTAGCGCAACTGGCGTGGTCCTCTTGCGTAGTGCTAAAACACATGATGTAGACCTACGAAAACATGCCTCTGTTCACCCATTCCATGGCGTAAGATGGCTTTCTGTGGTCGTTTCGAACTATGCACTCACACTCGTCAAGTGTCTTCAACGAGACTTTACGTCTATTTCCACCTGTGACGGGAATTCCCAAGGAGAGCGCGGAAGATACGACTTTGACAACTACCGATGCTCAAGGAAACAAAACTGTTGTTGTTGTGCCGAAGGGTGTTGACATCACCATTGACGTGCCAGGACTGCACTACAACCGTATGTCGCTTCCCGCATTGCTCTGATTTTGACAGTGATCATTTACGATGCGACTCAGCGCGTTATTGGGAGGACCCCCATTCTTTCAAGCCTTCGCGCTTCCTGGGTGAATGGCCTCGTGATGCGTTCTTGCCTTTTAGCGCAGGTGGGTCGTCATGTTTTCTATACTCTGATGGCCACTGAGCTGTATATGATTATAGGCGCACGCGCATGCCTTGGGCGCAAGTGCGTATACATTCCACTGGAACCTCCGCTCATATCTGACCACTCGTTCTGTCTTAAGGTTCTTCGAGACGGAAGGGATTGCTATTCTGACCCTGCTCGTCTCCCGGTACAAGATTGAAATCAAAGAAGAGCCTCAGTTCGCAGGCGAGACGTTTGAGGAGAAGAAGGCAAGGATTTTGTCAGCCAAACCTGGCATTACACTCACGTAAGACTTGAAGTGTTCCCTCTTCAGTTTATTATAAAGTACTGACCTTTCCTTATTCAGGCCTGTCCGCATGCCGCTCGTGTTCAAGTTGAGGGACCCGAAAATATAATGGGACTGATCTTATGAGGAAGCTATGAGAGCCTGACTTGTACATATATCCAACATTTAGATAGATACACGAGCAATAATATACACGTCCAATGACAGTAGGTGGCTACACCCATCTTCCAGGCGCAACGGGGTGTGAGGCCGACAAGCCACCATCTACAGCGATATTTTGTCCATTCACATAACTGGAATCGTCTAACGTCCCGAGATCAGATATGATGAGAACGATATGTAGAAATCGCACCTGAAGCGAGGAAAACCGCTGCCTGAGCAATTTCTAGATGTCGGTCGAATACTCCGTCAAAAGGACACTAGAAAGCAGTTAATTGTGGTAACAGACCTTCCGGAACACCAAACCGCCCCAGTGGGTTCAGCTGGCCGATCTTTCCAGCAGTTCCGCGCTGGCGAGCGTAGTCGAAGGTCTCGCCCGTCATATTGGTCTCGATCAAGCCGGGGCAGATGGTATTCACGCGTACGTCGCATTTCTGCAGCTGATACGCGGATGTTTTCGCCATGGAGTTTACACTATGATGGAGGTTCGATATTGGAAGTTCATTCCAGCAATAAATAACTTACGCAGCCTTACTCGCACTATCTGTAGAGGCCATCAGTTCTCTTCCATGGATTCATGGAAGAATACACTCACAATCTACCGTTCCTGCTCCGGATCGAATGCCAGCAGCTAATCGGATCGTTACAGTTTGAGCAACGCAATTAAACGAGGTCTCTCACTAGACGCAGTCATTATAATGCTTCCGCCGCTGTATTGCTTGCCTCTCGATGGGTTTGTCTTTTGCATCGCTGCCGAGGCAAACTTAATAGCATGGAAACACCTGAAGTCCGTCAAAGAGTCAATAGGCAAAGTCACTTCTCATGTGAATCGGGGAACAGACGATAGGGCATTTATTCTCATGCTCTCCATGAAGGTTTCCGCTGTGGTATCTGCCAGAGGGTCCCGTGATGCAACACCAGCCTTGAGAATCGAAGTTCAGCCTCCTTCTCAAACCGTGAGTCAGTACTGCGTCCACATACATTGGCAAAGAATACATCTAGACGGCCCTCCTCACGCAAGGCCTGGTCGCACACTCCAGAGATAGCAACTTCGTCTGCAGCATCTGCTTGGAGGGTGGTGACCTATGTAGACAATCAGCCCAGTGCTTCAACACACATTTTTCGCGTGCGCTCACCTTGACATCAGGGTATAGATTTACGATTGTGGATTTCAGATCCGGAAGGTTAGTGGGGTCAAAGTCGATCAAATAAAGGTGCTTTGCGCCTGTCATTCGCGCGCGTCAGGACTCAGGAGGATTCTCAAACGCGAAACGTTGGATGCAGATCACAGGACCTTCATGCGCGAAACGAATGGCTGTAGCACGCCTTTGCAGGTCGTCAGTGTGGTGTTTCGCGGATGCTGTGGTTCTTGTACGCACCCAATTCCCTTCAATGACCCAACACCCGTAATGATGCACACCTTGTCCGTGAGCCGCGTCCCTCGGGGAGAATTGGCGAGTTGGGACTGTATTTTCTGAATCCTTGCCGTAGTGGTCTTGTAGAATTCCTCGGCATTCTGCTGGTTGTGTCGGGTCTTATTGTAAGAAGACATTGAGTTTGAAGCCTGGGGTTTGGGGACAATTTGGGGGTATAACCAGAATGCGCGGGCTGAAGCTTTAAAGTTTAAGTAGTGACCTTCGGGGTATGAGTAGCCGGCCACGTGGGTTCCCAATGATCGGTGTTATCACCAAATCGGGCTTCCTCCCGTTTTGACATTTCCACTTTCCCCTCGCTTGCACTCGCCGTCGCTTCAGATTCGGACTATCATAAACAGCGTCCGTCCAGCTATAGCTTCGACCACCAGCTCATACGAAATGGCACCGATAGTGGAGCCCACGAGGCCCACCTCACACGATTATACCGAAGGCGCATCGGCCTTCGACATCACCAGTGCTCTGGCGAGCAGCCGCCGTTCGAGACGCGACTCACAGTACAGTACTATTTACGGAGAAGATGGAGAGGGCGTCATGTTCTCAGGTCCGGGACACTCTGTCAATCCCAGTAGTGTATCGAGAATGTCGGTCCTCGAGGCTGGGAGAAGGAGCAGCGAGACCTGGTCACGGTCTCGGAGGATGAGCCGCGACTCTGCGCGGTCTGGCAGGCGAAGTCGGAGGTCGAGCAAAGGAAGCCAAGTCTCCCGGCAGAGTGTTGAGGATGCTGGTGATGCGATACCAGAAGATTCGCTCACGGACAACGAGAGGACAGGTCGCCGACGCAGGACGTCATTATCCCCAGCCTCTCGGCCGGGCGTTTTTGGTGGAATAGCCCACTTATTCAGCCGAACGACTGGTAGTGGAGTAGAGACCTCTCCACGTCGCACGCGTTCGCAATCGCAACTCTCGTTGGCCTCCACCAGCCGCCGGTCTCGGCGTAGCAGGCAACGTTCTGACGCAGGCTCTGACTATGCTCTGGAGACAGACGACGAAGACTCTGACGTGGAACGTTGGGGATACTCCTCTGGCGAAGAGGAGTCTGACTCGGACTCCCTGCGATCTATGGCCATCATCCACGACGACGACTCTATTGCACCCAGCATGGCGGGGTACGACTCCGACTCACCCCCTTCTCCATCGGGTGGCGCTTACGGGATACCCCTCATGTCCACAGACCCGGTATTTGGCAGTGAAGCTCGAATAGACGTGGAAATACCTTTCGAGTTGCAGGAACCGCCACCCTCAGGCCCCCCGAGCAGACAAACCATATATATATCTGATGAAGACAACACAATACGTTTGATTGGTTACGAAACTGTTGCATGGCGTTTCTTCCTATGGCGAGCTGGTTGTGTATTAACACTCGGTCTATTGGCTCTCCTTGGCCATTGGTTTCCTCGTCTTTGGTTGCGATGGGTGGCGCACGAAAAAGCTTTCATCGACTCAAAAGATGGATTTGTGGTGATAGAGGTACGTCGCACGTTGTTCTCTCATATTACCTAGTTTGATAGTTTCCAAGACTGCCCACAGAGACCTTCACCTCCTTCCACTACGCTCTCTAGAGTATCCGTATCACATTACAACCGTCTTCCCGTCTAGCGTTCCAATAGACCAGGTCACCACCTCCGCTGTGCTTTCTTCGATATTTACCAAAAGCCAGACAAACGGGATCATCTCTGAGGATGACACTCTTCAACGTCTCTTGGTTGTGGATTATCGCTATTCCAGATTTGCTTTGGACCCTAGGTCTGGTTTGTTCGCTATGATTAGGTTAGTGGCCACTCCGTCATTGATTTTCTTGTCTGAAAAAATCGCGTTCAAGGGATTGGCGCGATCCAGGCGTTAGTGCACTCACCTCCGTACAGAGTGGGATGGACGAATCTGTCAGAAAACAGCGCCTTTTGTTGTTCGGAAATAACGAGATTGAGATTGAAGGCAAATCCACCATATCGCTCCTGGTCGATGAGGTAATCTCCACGAAATAGCACTTGCTGGCTCAGGACTGAATCTTCTCTGGAGGTTATTCACCCGTTCTACGTTTTTCAAATCGCAAGCATTGTCCTGTGGTCACTCGACGACTATTTTTATTATGCTTTCTGTATTGCCCTCATATCTATCACCACTATTATCGCGACACTTCTGGAGACTAAAAGGGTAAGTGACTCACTTGATTCAGAGGGTTAAGCTCAATGACTCATGTCATGATTGTAGACAATCAAGAGAATGCGTGACTTGTCGCGTTTTTCTTGCAAAACCGACGTCCTGATCGATGGTCTATGTAGGTCATACCGATAATGTTCCATTACTTTGAACTCAATAGATAACACAGGGGTTGAGCGCGAATCTTTCAACCTCGTTCCCGGAGACGTTATCAATCTCTCCAACTCCGACTTCAGTTTCTTGCCGGCCGACCTTTTCCTTCTTTCCGGGGATGCTATAGTGAACGAGAGCATGCTCACCGGGGAAAGCGTACCTGTCAGCAAAATCCCGATCAAGGAAGAGGACCTTTTGCGGTGGCAGGACTCCAAGGGCGAAAACTCGAAATGCATGCTCTACGGCGGCACCAAGGTCGTCCGCATACGCGGCCTCATCACTCCTGACGGGAGCTTGCGACCTGCGTTGGCACTTGTCGCACACACAGGTGCTCAGGATCATTTCCCTGTTATTTCTCGTCTTATCTCTGCTTTTATAGGTTTCAACACAACAAAGGGCGCCTTGGTGCGATCCATGCTGTTCCCGAGACCCATCGGGTTCAAGTTCTATCGTGACTCTGTCCGTTTTATTGGAGTCCTTGCTGGAATTGCAGGGCTAGGATTCTGTTTCAGCGCTGTCCAGTTTGTCAGAATTGGGGTGAGTAACTTCCCGCCACATATTTCTCGTCATCTAACGACTAAATATTTTGCCAAGATCCCATGGCATACTATCGTCATCCGCGCCCTCGATTTGATCACCATCGTTGTTCCACCAGCCTTGCCGGCAACATTATCCATTGGCACCAGTTTCGCCATCAGCAGGCTGCGAAAAGTTGGCATATTTTGCATTTCTCCAAGCAGGGTCAATGTGGCGGGAAAGATCAACGTTTGCTGCTTCGACAAGACTGGTACCCTCACGGAAGACGGCCTGGATATTCTTGGCGTACGTGGGCTAGAGCGCAACATGCAGCGGTTCGGAGAGCTTTTGGAAGACGTCCATGACCTTCCGCTGGGCACGGGCAGAGCGACATTTTTGTATGCCCTTTCAACGTGCCATTCTCTCAAGATGGTTGATGGCGAGATTATTGGGGATCCTTTAGACGTGAAGATGTTTGGCTTCACTGGCTGGACGCTGGAGGAGGGGAAGGTTGGAGGAACTGGAGTCGTCAAGAGTAAACGATCGGCAGCCGAGCAAACTTCCCTCGTGCAGACAGTTGTCCGCCCCCCTGGAAGCGCTCAATTCAAGCTGGAAGATGCCTTGAAGGGGTCAGCGAAGGTGAGTTTGACGCGTTCGCCTTCTTTGTCTGCCATTGATTGATTGGCTCAGCGTGCACATTTCCTGGAACTGGGAGTCATCCGAACCTTCGAATTCGTCTCTTCTCTTCGGCGTATGAGCGTCATTGTCAAGCGGCTCAAGAGCACCAGTATGGAAATCTACGTCAAGGGAGCTCCTGAGGTTATGGCGGACATCTGTGAACGCGACTCATGTGTGTCCTGGTTTTCTTATCTTCGCACTCGCGTTCTGACCTTGTAAAGTCCCCCAGGATTACGATGACTTGCTTTCGTATTACACAAAACGTGGATATCGAGTGATTGCTATGGCAGGCAAAAGCATCGAGGGATTGTCATGGCTGAAGGCTCAAAGAATGAAAAGGTCAGCAGAACATCGGGCCGAATGTTTCTATATTATTGACAGTACTGCAGAGAACATGCGGAGTCAGGTCTCCAGTTCTTGGGCCTAATCATCTTTGAGAATCGCCTGAAGCCAGGGACCGCGCCAGCCATTCAGGCCCTCCGATCCGCTCATCTCGCATGTCGAATGATCACCGGCGACAATCCGTTAACCGCAGTGAGCGTCGCGCGAGAATGTAGTCTCATCAATCAAGCGGCACATGTTTTCTCTCCCGCCTTCATTAGAGGCATGTCGTTTTTTATCGCTCTGGGGGATGGCTAACCTGTCGCACAGGCAATGCAGATAGTCCGGCGTCTAAAATTGAATGGTCCTGTACAGATGATTTCTTCTGGAAACTCGACTCCTACAGTCTGAAGCCTCTCACGCCTCCGCCTCACCATACCGTTGAAGCGGACGATATAAATTACCAGGACTATTCTCTCGTCATCACCGGTGACGTCTTCCGATGGATGATCAACTATGCTCCTTTGGAGACTTTGCAGCGTGTATGTATCTATGCCATATCTGTTCATATCACGACTTACAAGTTGAACACCTTCAGATGCTCGTCAAGACGCAAATTTTTGCACGGATGTCCCCGGACGAGAAGAACGAAGTTGTAGAACGGCTTCAGTCTCTCGGATACATCGTTTTGATGTGTGGAGACGGTGCGAATGACTGTGCGGCCCTCAAAGCTGCTGATGTCGGTATATCGCTGTCGGAGGCGGAGGCTAGCGTTGCTGCGCCATTTACCACCAATACTCCGGATATCGGGTGTGTGCTTGAGGTAATCAAGCAGGGCAGGGCAGCCTTGGTGACCAGCTTCAGCTGTTTCAAGTACATGTATGTCTTTCGACTTCATCCAATCACATTGTCTAACTAGCCGTCACTGCCAGGGCTCTGTACTCGCTGATTCAGTTCACTTCGGTGACACTATTGTATTCATTCGCTTCCTCGTTAGGAGACTTTCAGGTTGGCCCGTTTATCTTATCCTGAACATAGGCTCAGCTTTTTACAGTTTCTTTACATTGACCTTTTCATCATCATTCCGGTCGCTGTCACAAGTGAGTCCTATTGAATTCTATCGATGTTCTCTTCTGACACCTGGCCAGTGGGGCGGACGTTACCGTATCCTCGTATATACCCGAAGCCCCCAACGGCCAGTCTTGTATCAAAGAAGGTTCTGGCAAGCATTGTCGGACAGCTCTTCATCACGAGCGGGGCGCAACTCTGGGCGTATCTGTGGGTACGCCAGCAGGAATGGTGAGGGAAGACTGAATCACCAAGGTGACAACTAACACCATTTGTAGGTACACCCCGCCTCCAAGCGAAACTCCGGAGCATGGCGACAATCTACATAGCCAGAATTGGGAAAACTCGGTACTATTCATGGTGTCGTGCTTCCAGTACATTCTCGTGGCGGTCGTGTTCAGCATTGGACCCCCATACCGCAAATCTATGTGGAGTAACGGTAAGCAGAAGTGCATTGGCGTATGAGACCAAAGCTAAAAGTCTGTTAGGCTGGCTGATGTTGTCCGTCGGGGCGTTATCCACATTCAACCTTCTCGTGTTGCTTTCGCCCCCACAAATTATCGCAGATGTGTTGAATCTGATGCCACTGGTGTTCTCTGCGCGCCTTGTGCTGTTGTTCGCGGTGGTGATGAACGTCGTGGCGTCTATGGCGTTCGAGGAGTGGGGCGCCAGGAGAATAGCTGGCTGGATTGGCTCATTGACGAAGTGGCGGCGTGGGCGGCGGCGAGCCGGGAAGACATACAAACTGGTGGAGGGAGGGATGAGGTAGCAACGAGGGCTAGATTAGAAATAATGAAGCTGAAGTCTAGAGCTCGCTGCTGGCCTCTAGAGCATATACGAAGAGATGGACAATGTGTGATGGGGTTGCATTGTTACGGCGGAGTTTCAAATAGCCAGAATGAGCAGTGGCCCAACTTCAAGATTGATTTCGTCCACGCCGCCGCGCCTTCCAACGCTCTTCTTCTTCTTCTTTTCTGTACTCCCCCCTCTTTTTTCTGCCCAGCGGGCACTTCCGATCTTTTCTTCTTCCTAGGACGCTTGTCATTCGTCTCATCGTCGAGAAACCGCAGGAATCGGACTACACGTTCTTCGTCCGCTCTCTTGTCTTCACCATGCTGTTCTCAATACAATCCCATCCACTGGCTTTCTTGGCTCTCGTTTACTTTTTCACTGTGTCGGCACATCTAGTTAATGCGTTTCCACTAAGTGCCCGCCAGAATGGAGCTACGACCTTTCAAACTGTGAACACCACTCAGACGTAGGTTGCCGTTGTCTATCTTCGCCCACGGCCCTAACATTCTCTTCAGGATCGCTGGTCAGTTGACTGAGACGTGTATCATTACTCTGACGCCAATTACCGACAATAACGGACAACCTGCGGTGGAGGAAGTCAAGAAATGTACCCTTTCATACGACGATAGCCCTGGTGGTGGTGGTGGTGGTAATAACGGAGGAGATGCTGGAAGCTCAACCAGCGCTACCCAAACTCCCACGACAGCTACCGCTGGAAATACCGCTCCTCCATCCGCTACGGATCCCGCTTCTTCCACCGCCACACGCCCGGTTACTGCTTCATCCGCCGCCGTCGAAACCTCTCCGGCAGCAACCATAATTTCCACCAGCGCTCGTCCATCTTCCACCTCTAGTGCAGCCGACGCTTCCACTGATCCTAGTGCACCGACCTCAACCGGCGCTCCAGCAGCTCCTTCTTCGAGTGCCCCTCCAGTATCGGGTATCCGTGCCAACGTGTGTGTTGCTTCTATAATGACCTTTACTAGTTGTAACAATAAACACCAGGGTGTTTCGACTGTCACGGGTATCCCCACACCCACGGGCATAACCTCCACCACCGTTGGGCCGGCAATACCAACGGCAAACCCTACAGCGACCGCCGACAGCACGAATACTGGCATTGCTACGACTGATGCCAGCGCGTCAGCATCTGCTGCTGCTGCTGAAGAACCATCGGAAACCGCAGATGCCTTCGAACTTCCAGGGAAGAAACTTTCTGTTCTTCCAATTGGTCTTGGTGTTTTTGCCGGTATATCGGTAATCGCGCTGATCGTTGTCGGACTGGTCACATACGAACGCACCAAATACCGCAAAGTACGTCGCCTCGTCGTCAACTAGGCCACACAAACCTCATTCTCGTTCTCCAGGCTTTCCGGCAACGCAAACTTGCTGAATCAGGAGTCGCGATGGGTTACGGCGGTATGGCGTAAGTCTGTTTCATTTCAATCATGTTGCAGTAATGACACCTTTTCTCGTTTTGCAGGCAACGTCCTTAGAGCTCATTCATTCCTTATCTTCGCTCTCAATTACTGGCAGTTTTCACGGTACTTAATTACACATGAGGGGGGTTTCCTCATATCCTTATCCAATTACTTCTGTGAAATGTGTTGTACTACCAGTGAGCTTGAAACGTTGAATTATCATCTCCATCACATCAATCACTATAGTACAGACTCCCCTCAGTCAACTCCATCAAACGGTTCGATTTCTCGGCGCTGGTGTCACACGAACTATTCGGTTGTGAGCACGAACTTATCATTAGGATGACTACTTGACCGACTTCCACCACGAACTAGTACTGACTCCATCGTGTACTTTGCCCTGAGCTCAACTTCGAGGTGACCGGCGTTCCAGTAATCGATCTAGACCATCTCAGTTTGATTTCTGTTGCGGAGTACGCTTCACCGATCATCGTTGCGCCGCGTACCTAAGCTGTCCATGTGGGCATGGACATTCACGATCGCTTCATCTTGACACGATCTCCCAAATCAACTGTCACCGTGAAGGGCAGAAAAAATTCATCTGCAGTGCGCTGCCGCATAATAATCTGGTACTGTAATTTGCAACTCCGCGATTAAGTAGAATGAAATTGAAAGGATGGATGATTGCCATTTGCGCCACGCAAGCGCAAATTCGCATAGCTCCAAGTGCACAAATCGAACACATAGGACCAAAGGAGTCATGGAATCCAGGAGTACCCTGAAGAGGACAAGGTGAACCCTGGCAATAAGAATAATGAACTATTTTGGCTCTCTCCTCATGCGAGCATTGTCGCGAATCTTCGGGTAGAGGAAGGTTAAATTTCTTCTTGAACAACAGCTCATCGCTGCGAACGACTTCGAGTTCTCAGAGACATTTTTCGGGATGGAACTGGGAAATGCTTCAAGAACAAGAAAGCGTATCTAAACTAGTCAAGACTGACATGGACTACTACATCCAGCCGTTTTTAATCAACGAATGAAGCAAAAAAAAACAGAACAAGAAAAAAAGGAGTCGAGGCAAATACAAAGAAATACAATTGCTCAACGCCAGCCAAAGATCGATTTGGTCACCTTCCAGATCACACCTTCCTGTGACGGAAACTTCATGCCTGCAGACTGGAGTCGAGCAAACCAACTGCCTTTAGCGACGGCCGCACCCCAAAAGCGGCGCTGAGCCCAGGTAGCAAGAGAAGCTAAGATACATTTGCATCAGTTACTACTAGTACGCTCAGGGAAGCTCGCCAACCTTTTCCAGGACCACTGGGCCCAAAACCAAAGAGGCTCAGCACGGGGCGCAGAATCCACCACTCAGGTAGCACCGCTGCAGAGAATATGATCGTTTCGAAAAGGACAGGATGATTGTCGACCAGTTGTCCTGAGAAAAAAGGTGAGGTTGGAGACGCTCGTCACGCAGGCAGGCAGGCCGGGACACGCACCAATAACGAGCAGAAAATGTTTGATATGGGGCTCCATCTCACGAAATCTTCTGTTAGTGTCTGCCTCCGGGATGGGGAGGACCTTGACAAGGACAACATGAACCTCAGACATGGTCCAATCAATCATCTTGATTCTCTCCTCGTGGCGAGCGTCATGATCTTCGGGTAATGGCAAGGAAAATTCGGCTTTGAACCTGTCGTACACCACTTCGAGTTCCGCGGATAATCTCTCAGATATTTCTTCAGCCGAAATGGAGCGAGCATGCCTTTCCAAATCTTCCCGCAAGTCCTTCGCTCCCGCGATGACTTGTGACATCGTTGCTCTGAACTCGTCGATCTTTGCTGATGCAACAGGAATCTGGAGAGCAGCTTCGTGAAGTTTATCGTTGGTGTAGGTTACGAGTTTGTCTCCAAGGGCTTTGGCAGACTGCCAGAAGTCGGATTGAAAACTATCGAGAAAATGGAGTTGGGTACGCTGAACGGAGCTGAAAGGCACTGGAGGAAAAGTCAGCACAAGATCATATTTGAAAAAATTTCAGATGATTTACATGACAATTGGCGCCCGAAAACTGGTTGTAGAAAAGCGTCAGGGTGATGTGACAAAAGCAGCCTATGTACTTACTGGACAGCCCCAGTGGCGACATGGCCGGGATAGCCGTGACTACTATGCACCATGCGGAGATGGCGAAGAGAAACAGGTGGAAACGCATCCTATAAGTGAGGCCGTCGAGGTGCTGTGTGAGAGGAATTTTTTGGCGGGCACGAGGCACGTCCTTATATACAGCCCGCTGGAAATGAAGTTCTTCTCTGGGAATAATGCTTCTTTAGGCGCGCAAGCGCTTGCCGCACAAGGCAATATCTGGCTGAGTACCACTTAGCACAACATACAGTTATAAGCGGGCGCCACCGGAGGAAAAAACAAATTGCAATGACGATACTACTACATGAGGAATAATACCCGGGAAAATCCTTCAGCCCAGGTATTTCCAGATCATGAAGAAGCAGAAAAAAGTGAATATGGCGCCGCCGATAAAGATATACATATCCTGTGTACTATGGGCCACTCTCAGGACGAAAAAAAAGCTGTATGGATTTGGTAGACGTACCTTCTTCTCTCAATCCAACCGATGACGTTCCGACTCAGTCCCAGCGTATTGGCGGTGTCCAACAGCCTTCGTTGAGTGCCTTTGAGCATGTTCCGCTGATCTACGAGGTTGTCGAGCACCTCTCGTCCTTGCGCTAGGAATTCGTCGAGCCGCGTCTCCGTATTGTGGATAAATGAATGCTCCTCCAGGGCGTGATATTCTCGACCTCCGAACCCAGATTGCGGTGTAGGGCCGCGGAACGGTGATTCGGAGTGTTGTTCGCCCTCTGGCCGAAGACCTGGGTGTAATGTGGAATGTTGAGGATTTGTTGTCTGGAAACGTCGGCGGGTATCTGAGGGGGACGGGAGTGAACCTGAGCCCGACGAAGATATCAGGTTTGCCCTTTGCGTCGCGGCTTGCTGGATATGCACGAGTTACGCGCTGGTGAACACTGGGAGAAAGGAGAGCGCACCTCTGCTGCGGCTTGGATTTTGAGGGCGTCAAATTGAGTGCGAAGTTCGGCGTAGTCTGTTCTGAACTTTTGCACTCGCCTGAAGCAAGCAAGTTAACTAGGTGGATTGACGAACTGTAACACTCACATTTGAGCTTTCTCCTGCTTCGCCTTGATAATCTCACGTTTAGCCATGGAGTCGTAATCGTCAATCGTCCGGTGCATGGCTGCCAATGACGCGGATATCTGCCCTAACGAATAAGTTTGTCAACGCGTGGGGTCGTTCAACTTGTACAGCACTTACCCAGGAGGGACGCTGAGTTGTCTCCATTCCTCAAACGCTCGAGGTCTGCCTGGAGCGAGTTCGTTTGACGAACGCCAGATGTGTAGAGAGAGTTCATGGTGTGCGTACACTGGCAGGCCCAATGACCGCTGCTGTGACGTAGGACACGTTGTGACAACGTAACAGACGCGCGCGCTCTAAATGTACAGGCGTTTGAATAACTTGAGCGCTCTGGTAGTCGACGATGCTCGGGAATAGAAGGATCAGGAAACTATGTACAAGTGCCATGTGGTCTTGATAAAGTTAGGATATGGACGGTTTGTTGAACAGAACAGGTATATCAAAACAGAAGGCTATCAGTGTCGTTGACGCCACATGTCCCGACAGGTGTGCCCTGACCTGACCTCGGTATGAACCCCGGGGATGCAATTCTGTCCGAAATCAGAACGCTTGGACCTTCCACCACAGCCGTTTACTTTTCCCTGTGCCTGCCCCAACGAGTATCATTTGCTGAAGTCCTATAACCACCATCCGTGACGGTCCGGACCTCTCAAGGGAATCCGCAACCCTACCCCCAGGCAGTCAGCCCCATCCAAAGGATCTCACCGTTTTGAACCTCCCTTCCGCTTCGATGAACCCTTCTTCCTAGAAGCTTTGCCACCCGCTAATTCAGCTTTCTCCGTTCTTCGTGCGCGTTGTTTCGTGCGCTCCACCATTCTCTCCCCTTTCGTCTGATACCGAACCTTCTTCGTCGCCGTTTTCTTCTTCGGTGCCGGTTTATCGCGTGCTGTCGATGATGATTGTGGAGGTAGTCCGGGATCGGCAGGGGGAGGCTGGTGTTTTATTCTTGAATCGTTCGTGATACGTGGGCCGTGGATGAACGTATCAGGATCAAAGTCCTCAACGACGGTGACTGTTGCAGTGATCTCTTCATCCTCAAACTCTTCCTCCTTTTGCTTTCCCTTGGCTTCTGAGGAGATGCCACTCCATTCGTCTTCAGCGTCATCGTTCGGCACACCTAGAGTAGGTTCAAGAGTTGGAGGCGCAGTAGAATGAGGATGTACATTTGCGTACCTATGAGAGCATGATATGCTGATTCTACCTGTTCGGCGTTCTCAACGGCACGTTCCCTGAGCATACGGCGTTGCTGAGGAAAGTTCTGTCAGGCCAGATGGCGCATTCCCGCAGGAGAAGAGAACAGACTTCACGCCGGGACTCCAGTCTCTCCTGCTTCTCGCGCTCCACGGCTTTTTTCCTGGCAGCATCGGCCTTGGCTAGCTTTCGTTTGTGAAAACCAGTGAGAAACTCCCTGTAGCGGGTGAGGGTGAGCTACGGTTCGCACAGGAAATAGAGGGGCAGACCTGCGGGCATCGTCATCGAATAGAACCTCCTTGACCTGATCGCGCTTGGCCTTCTTTTTGGCAGCAATGGCCTTGTGGGACTGGGTGAGGATAGCGAGATTTTGCATGGAGGAAAAGGAGTTGAAGGTAGCTTACGTGATGTGTGATCGGCAGATGGGTCGCGAGATTGGAACACGCCGAACCTCCTCCTGTTCTTCATGGATATAATATATATATATATTAGACATCAGGCTCGCGGGTTCTCTCTCGGGCTCTCCTTGCGACCCATCATTCGTTTCTGTCTGTCCTGTCTTTTCTTGTTTTTGCCATGCCCGCCCCAGCCTTGAATCCGAGGATATACGCCGCCGACCGCCAGCGTCCTCGCGATCTCCCTTTGGCTCACGTTCTTTATGACAACAATTTCAATCTGCCCCCATCAGCCATGCTTGGTTCTCTCGCTCATAGGCAAAACATGCAGCTTCACGTCTTTCCGTCTAACCCATATCCCTCCCCACCCCCGCCCCCGCCCATCGCGCACAAAGTCTGGGTCCTGGATTGCAAATCCTGTGGTACCTTTCTCACAAACCGCGGCATGAAGGTCCGTCCAACGTGCGTATTGTTTTATGCTCAAGTTTTTTAAAAAAGCCTAGGCGGTTTTGCTTTTATGCCCAAACGTGTCCCTCTACTCCTCCGACGCCCTGCCCATAAACTGTTCCGCGTATACATCCAATCCCGAAGCCCTTCGTCCCCGAGCGTCTTACTTCCCGCCACCGCTAATAATCCCGCCCCGAACCTGTGAATGTCTAACGCAGACTCTGTGCTGCCATACGTGCGGCTCCACGATCGGCTACATGATCGTGATCCCTGTAATAATTTGCTCTTTCCACCGTACACATGTGATGCTGACTGTCATGTGTAGTGCGTGCGCTGCACTTCATCGACTACGGTGACGAACCGCGCTACGAATGGCCATCGCTTTGTGTTTCATTCGAGCGAAATCACCGCGACAGAACGCCACTACGTTGACGAGGAACCTGGCGTCATTCCCTACAATCCAATCACGACAGTAATCCCAGAACCGAGCCGACGGCTTCCGTACCCCCCCTCGGTTCGGGCAAGCTATTTCGACACCCACTCGTTCTATCGCACCTCAGACTACGCATATCGCTCGCGGTCCTCGTCTCCCGCCTCAGATTACCTCCCGACGCCCCCGCTGGAATTCGCAGATCCATCCCTCGCATCTCCCCCCGACGCATTTCCCTTTCCTCGCGAATACATGCCCCAAGAGACACAAACATCTCCGTACCGTGACCCCCTGCACCACCTGCATCACTCGCACTACCACCACCTACCCCATCGTCCCTCCTCTGCCGCAGCTTCCCCATCGAACAGCGCCAGCCCTCCTCCGCTCGTCCATTCCGTTATTCATGACAGCCCCGCGGAGCACAAGGAGCAGCCTCCTCCGCCACGCAAACTCCAATCGGGGGATATCCTGTTTTGGCACCACCTCGCCAGGAACGGCGAAATTCCCGGCGTTGAGGATGATTTTCGAGCGCGTGGGGAGCATCCGATCTCCGCTGCTGCTACGCGCATCGGTGGAAACATTGTTGCACCTTTGGCTTTTAGCCGTTGAGTCCGAGGAGGTGAAAGGGGACCCTGACTCCTGAGAGATAGATGATCGGTCAACGCAAATTTTGGCGAGACGAACGTAACGCGCAACGACCTCAAAGATGAAGGATTTTTCCTTCACCGACGCCGATTTTTTTCTATTCCCTTTCTCTTACTTCCCTTTTAAATTTTACAAATGATTGTATACACACCATCCTGGATACCTAAATCCGATTACTTATGCATTTCAACTCCGCGGATATCACCCGGAGCGCCCCTCTACTACAACCCTCCCCACGTATATATTCTTATTTACACAGCTGGAATCCGATTTGTACAACGGCAGAAAAGCGCAGGCGACTAAGTAGAGGAAGCGTTCTAATTACCATGATGTCATGTGTTAGCCTCGAGAGAGAAAACAAACTGGTAGTGATCGGTTCACATGATCATCCGTCCGACCTGGACTCTTCCTAAGGCTGAAGAACCATATGGACGCCCATTGCCAAACTCACGGTACTGTAGAAAGGCGAGAGCACCCCCGTTTCGGAAAGCTATCTCCCGTTCAGCGCCCACACTTGCAACAACACCTACCATTCGCGCCCCTCTGGCGTCTGCCATCCACGTCCTGCATATGGAGATCCAGTGTTTCGTGATTCGACCCTTCAAAGCTTCACTGTTCAGACTAGTTTCGCTTTTTCCCTGAGCCGATCGATATCCTCGGAGACAACCCTCAACAAGTGAACATCCAAAACGGTGCGAATGGAAGTCCTTATGTCCTCGGTACGCGGTGATGCACTTCACCTTCAAGCAACATGCAGTCAAGGCGTTCTGGTACAATATCTGGGCATCTGGTGTTCGGTTTTGTTGATCCTTTACTATCATCTGTACATCGATGTCCATGGGATATTTTATCCAGAATCCAGACCAAGTACGCGGTGTTTTTGCGACAAGCGACCTTGGTGAATATCTCCAGGTGTACCGTATGTTGGAACGCCATCCCCGGCTCGAAGTGTTTGAGCTGCCTTGGAAGGTCGTGAAAGTGCCAGTCAATCAGCTTCATACTGATTTATTGCCATGAATATTTGCACAACGATCCTCAGCTCGCTATGACTCCAGCTCACTCCTGTGCGGCGCCGAGTCCTGTCGAGTCGGACGTCGGGATCGGCCCGATTGCAGTGCCACTGCTGACAAAGCCGGGGGTTGATAAGCGCACGACGCTGGTGACTCCCTCTTTATCCACCACCACCACAATCAAAGTAAAGACCCGCCCTTCCCCCTCGAAGCCGCCCTTGAGCTAACTCTTATTGCCGATAGCATGCAAATCTTCGTGAAGACCTTGACCGGCAAGACCATCACCCTCGAGGTCGAGTCCTCTGACACAATCGACAATGTCAAAGCCAAGATCCAAGACAAGGAGGGGTGCGTTTCCCTTAGCCCTAACTTCTCATTGATTCTCTGCTAATGGCGCTCCGCAGAATCCCACCCGACCAGCAGCGCCTGATCTTCGCGGGCAAGCAACTCGAGGATGGACGCACTCTCTCCGACTACAACATTCAGAAGGAGTCTACGCTCCATCTTGTCCTTCGCCTGCGCGGCGGCATGCAGATCTTCGTGAAGACGCTCACGGGCAAGACCATCACGCTTGAGGTCGAGTCTTCAGACACCATTGATAACGTCAAGACAAAGATTCAGGACAAGGAGGGCATCCCGCCCGACCAGCAGCGTCTCATTTTCGCGGGCAAGCAGCTCGAAGATGGTCGCACTCTTTCCGACTACAACATTCAGAAGGAGTCTACCCTTCACCTTGGTGCGTTGCTAAGGCTGGCTTTCGTGACGTCATGAGATAACATTATTGTCCCCAGTCCTCCGTCTGCGCGGTGGTATGCAAATTTTCGTCAAGACGCTGACTGGCAAGACGATCACGCTCGAGGTCGAGTCGTCCGACACCATTGATAATGTCAAGGCGAAGATTCAGGACAAGGAGGGCATCCCACCTGACCAGCAGCGCCTGATTTTTGCGGGCAAGCAGCTCGAAGATGGTCGTACACTCTCCGACTACAACATTCAGAAGGAGTCTACGCTCCACCTTGTCCTTCGCCTGCGGGGTGGCATGCAGATCTTTGTCAAGACGCTGACTGGCAAGACGATCACGCTTGAGGTCGAGTCGTCGGATACGATCGACAATGTCAAGGCGAAGATCCAGGACAAGGAGGGTATTCCGCCGGACCAGCAGCGGCTGATCTTTGCTGGGAAGCAGCTCGAGGATGGTCGCACGCTCTCTGACTACAACATTCAGAAGGAGAGCACGCTGCACTTGGGTAGGTGGTATTGTACTTGTTATCGAACTTGTTGTGCTCACGTCGTTGCAGTGCTCCGTCTGCGTGGTGGTCTATGAGTAGCTAGAGTGTTGTTGTACACGTAGTCAATTGCAATTTGCGTCTTGTTCAAGACGGGTTACCTAAGCTGTGCGCGTCACTTTATTTTCCGTGACAAGAGGCGTGGTTGGGTCATCCGCCACACAGACACGCCTTATAACCCCGCAACTTCCCATACCGCGACACGTTTTCTTTCCTCTCTCCATGGCGCACAATGCCACCGCCTCCTCCTCGAGGCCCCGTCTGGAATGGCGTCCGACCAAGATCATGAACATGAAGGACCTCTCCAAGGACGACGACTTCCTCAGTCACCTTCTCGTCGAAAAGCTCGGAACGGGACAGGTTCCCCTGGCTGTCCACAAGATGGATCCGACGCGCAGGCTTCCAAAGACCGATGCACAGGACCTCCTCAATATTGTTCGACGCGTAAGTATTCCAACTGTCGCCCACCTCTGCCCCGTCTGACGCACGACCATCTCCTCCTGCTCCTCTACGCGTGGCTTTTGCAGCTTGTAGCTACCAAGGGGCCCCTGGTACATGTTATCCGCCAGGCCGTCGACGAATTGCTCTAGTGCGTTGCTGTCATGCTCCACACCGCGTTCCAACTAACCACGCACGTCTGATAGCCTCCCCCCCATTCGCTACTACCTCAAGTCGTATACACAGAAGCAGATCAATGCATTTGCCACGTGTGTTCATTCCCATATCTACCTCCCCTCTCCTCAACCTGACCCACCCAATTCATACTGCAGCCACGCCTCGCGCTACCTCGAACTCTACAACCCGCAAGGCATCATCGAGATTGCCCACACCTCCCGCTACTCCCACAGAACAGGAAAATCTGAGTTATGCATTTTGGCGACACGCAATCTCGCCCCTGGCACTGTCATCACCGAGCTCAAGGGGTCCATGGCCAACCTGACCGACGAGGAGGACCGCGAGCTCAAGCGCACCGATCTCAGGAGCTCCGATATTCGCAGAGACTTCAGCGTCATCCATTCCAAACAGATGAAGAAGAACCACCTGTTCCTTGGACCGGCCCGATTTGTTAACGTGAGTTCAAGTTCTTCCGTGGAATTATCCGTAGATGTTTTCCCTGGCTGAACCCTGACCTGGCTATGTGTCCCATAACTTGTAGCACGATTGCGACAATAACTGTGAGCTGTTTCGGGAAGGAAGATATATTACGTTTAGGACGCTCAGGGCTATTTCGATTGGGGAGGAGATCACGGCACATTATGGGGACGGTTACTGTGAGTGTCTAGTCTATTCTGATCAATGTGGGATAAACTTACACGAAATCTCAGTCGGGCGCAAGAATCGACATTGCTTGTGCGAGAGCTGTGAAAAAGCGGGCAGGGGTGGCTACTCTCCTGAGACGGATGACTCCCCCTCCTCGTCGTCTGATTCGGACTCGGACTCAGATTCCGATTCTAACACCTCGTCCAGCGATAGCGAAAACGACGACCTCCCGAAGCCAGCCCTCGACCTGAACGAGCGGCGGACCCGTCGCGGCGTTTACGCGATCGTTACGAAAAAGGAAAACGACAGCGAGGATAGCGAGGACGATGATGAAGAAGACGACAGCAGCGGCGACGTTCCTCTTGCTAACGCGCGTGATGTACCCGGCGACGGAGAAATCGAACTCAGCGCGGAGATGGACACGCCCTCTGACCTCACATCACTGGCGACGTCATCTGTCCCTCCGCCCGACTTGTCTATCGAAATTTCATTCTCCTCCTCCCTCAGCAGCCTTACACCGGACTCTAGGCGTCCATCCTCCTCTTCTTCGCTAAGCTCCCTCTCATCGCCTGGCGACTCCATCTCCACACCCAAACGCCGCGGGTCCTTCCGCTCCATTATCTCGACGCGCCGACAAAGGGAAAAAGAGATTGAGGCAGCCACAGCCACGCAACTTGTCACCCCTCCGCTCTCCGAAGACACCGCATCCCTTCCCGAGGTGTCAACGCCTCGCAAGCGCGTGACGCGCTCGAAGTCGGCATTGGAGCTGTCGAAACAGACGCAGGCGCCGAATAAGGGCAATGGCAAAGCGAAGGGGACATCCTCCACTCCCGCTGCGTCTGCGTCGAGTCGCGGGACGACCATAAAGGATGACATTAAGATCAAGAAAGAAGAGGTTGAGCAGCGGTCGCTTCGCGTGCGCCCCTCAACGGTCAATATCGCGGATGTGAGCAGGGAGCCTCCATCGAAGCCTGAGGTGCCGCGAGGCCCGGACGGGAAGCCACTTCCTACGTGTGTCACCTGCACAAATGTACTGCCTGTAATATCGGTAGATTCGCAGGTCGTTTGGGGCCTTGACTCGCCGAAAAAGAAGAAGGGTGATCAAGAGTGTCCTCGGTAGATCGTCGTGCGCCTTTCTCTGAGATTCGGAAACTGATGTTTATACAACAGGTGTATCCGCCATTGTGCGATCTATGGACGCCCATGGCCGTGTCGCATCCCCCTTCAAGGCCTCGGATTCCTCCCTACACCCCGCGAAGACGACACGCTCGTAGAATCGGCCTCCAGCCGTATCTCGCATAAGGCACTCTCAGTCCTCGACCGCAAACTCGCAGCCGCCGCCTCGTCTTCTCTCAGGGTTCGAAAGCGTGAAAGCGACAGCGTCGAGCGTCCGGGGCCCGCCAAGCGCCGAAAGACTAAGCCCATACAGAGGGAGGTCGCGGCCAAGGCCACAAAACCCCTTTTCAGCTCCAAGAATAAGGATAAAGGGTAGAGGCCCGGCCGCCTGAGTCTCCCTACCCCTGTTGTGCAGGAGAAACGTAAACGCGGGAGACCACGCATTCACCGCTTGCCCGATGAGGTGCCGGATGTGAAGGTGAAGGGACAGATGGGGGAACAGGTGGAAACGACGAAACCTCAGCCCAGGAACTTGAATGGGAGGTTTGAGAAGAAGGTTCGGGTGCCGAAGAAGGCTGACGCGACACCCTCGATCTCGACAGCAACCAATATGGCCTTATCTTCCCGCGCCGAAAGGGCCCTCGAGCGACAGAAGGCTCGATATCAGGGCGACGAGGAGGAGGAGGAGGAGAACGGTGGCACCTGGACGTCCCCTCGCCGAAAGCGCTCCATCAACGAGCTGGACCTCCAGGAACTGCCTAACAAGCGCCCCTACAGGCGTCGGGAGCAGCCTGCTGAACCGCCGAGGAGGGTGATTCCACACCCTGTTACGCACTTCAAGGGTGGGAGGTTGACCTCAAACCCGAACCCATTGAGCTTTGCCATACAGGCGTGGGCAGGCCCGCCGACATTTGATGATTCGTCTGAGGACGAGAAGGCACCTGTTACCCCTCAGGATATCCGGTCACCACCTGCGGCTATGGCTGAAGCTGACGTAGACGGTGTTGCGACGATGGCGATCACCGCCGCCCCGCGTGCTGCGTTGACGTTCAAACCATCTCCATTTACCTTTGCAAAACGCAGATGGACCTCGTCGTCGTCCTCACATACACCAGATGGCAGCTCGAAGTCCCCCCAGTCAGATCATGACTCTACCCCGCCCTCGCCAAGAAGAACCAACATCCACACCAGTGCACCCGTGAAGTTGGTGAGTATCAATGCGCGCGCTGGGCCGTCTAACCCGCGCAAGTCGGATATCGGGCTTATGTATTCGTCTGACGAGGTGCGACGACTCCCTTTCCCTTCAACACATGATCTGATGTCTTTCTCAACATTTGTGTAGGACTACCCCTCTGGTCGGTTGATTCCAGTCTTAGGCGCATCAGACGTTTCGTCGGATGATGAGCACGGCATGAGGCTGCTGCGCCACTCGTATCCAGACTCGCACCCGCCATTCCACCCGGACGCACCAGTGTCGTTCGTGTCAGTTCAAGGCGGTCCTGCTCCCAATTTCATTCATGCCGGATGGGGCTCCTCCTGCTCCTCCGAGTCGGAGGCTTAAAGTTTGAGCCGTTTTCCCTTCCGGGATGTAAATTTTCACTCCGTGCGGCGCGCACATACACGTCCTTCGTAAATATACCACTCACTTTACCTTGAGCTCTTTCATTATTTCTAACTGCATTTGTTGTTATTTCTAAGTAATCGAGCAGTGTGTATAGTATATAATCATTAACTTACAATCCAGTTGTCGTGCTTTCGACGTCACGGGGCATTCTTCATTGTTGCTCAAACGTTCCATATCCATACCCTTACTAAAGACTGTTTTATGTCGGAGATATGGTATTGTAGATCTACATCTTCATCTTGTGTAACTCTACTGTGCGCCATCGGGTTTTAGCGATGAACGCCCTGCTCTCAGAATCTCATCCGTCGATAGAAGGTTGACAGCGATGACAGAACTAGATAGGGATGTTAATCGGTGCTTTAAAACCAATGACGGGTGAACATACCATGAGTGCAGCATCTGCCTCTTGACCCTGTAGTTGTCCCAGATCCCTTCAACGGTTGGGTCGAAAGGCTCCCCCGACTGGAGATCGATACCGACGGTGTTGCCTTCGGCCTGTTCATCCTATGGGTACATGGAAAAATGTGGCCTGAGTCTCCCTAGTAGTGGAACCGCGTTCGGGACGCACCTGCAGAGCCACGACAACATCCTGCACATCAAACCCGCCGTTCTGAGCTAGGGTTTTGGGGATGATCAAGAGAGCATCCGCGAATGCCTGAACACCCATCTTGACGCGTCCCTTCGCACTCTTCTTCACTGGCCCGCTGAGATGTGCAGAACACGCGACCTCGAATGCGCCCGCTCCGGGAATCAACGCCTCATCCTCGAGCGCGTTCTTCACCGCACGCAGACCGTCACGGAGAGCGTCTTGAATTTGTTGGATGGTGTGTGCGTTGGGGCCCTTAATCAGCAGGGTCACGGATTTCGGGGCTTTGACTTCCTCGATGAAAGTGAACTTCTCCTCGCCGAGGGTATGCTCGTAAACAAGGCCAGCCCAGCCCAAGACCGACGGAGACAGGTCATCCACGGAATTCTGTGCGATACCACCACAGACGAGCTGCATCCTGTATGGCCATTGATAAGGCGACGAACTCTGGAAGCGATCGTGTAACCTACCGCTCCATGTTCCTCCTCTTCGCGCGTCGGAGCGCGAAGATACCGTTTTTGGCAAGTATATCGAGACTGAGTGGGTCGATTCCTTTTTGGTTGATGACAACAAAGGTCTTCTTCTTCTCCTTTGAGTCCACCGCTTGGTCGCACACCAAGTTTTTGAGCTCGACGATCTTCCTGACTTTGGCATCGGTGAACTTGCGTTCGGATTCGACAAGCTTTTCCCGTTGCTCGGCTGATGAATAGAAGAAGCTTGAGTTGACCTCGCTATTGGGTTCATTTAGTGGGGAGGAAGGAGAGAAAGAGGTATAGCCGCGTACGTCTTCTCGTACTCCAAGCTGACATTCAGTGTCAAAATGAAAGCATTCTCGAGACGCTTGGGCATATCCGGGTGCCTGGCGCCATGATCGAGCACAAGTCCACGAACGAGTTGCGTCTCGGATGCCGTGCGATGCTGCATCTTCATGATTTCAATCATATGCAAGTCAATCGGCTCCTGCCATTGATCTTTCGATTCTGTCCAAAGATCAGCAAGTGCGATCGAGGTAGCGAAGACGACATTACCCTTCGAGATGGTTGGCGGCCGAATGGCTTGAACCGCATCGACGACATCTGCAGCAAGCTGTTTCGCCATAGACGCGCTCAATTTTGTCGAAAGGGACGTGTTGGCAACATTGATCAAGGTGGCTCGGTCTAGCTTGTTGGGCTGTTTGAAAGTATCCAAGAACTAAGGATCGAGGAAATATACGTCAGTCGTCCATATAAATGGGGCGCGATGTAACGCACCGATAACGCCTCTTTTTTGGCGAGATCAAAACCCTCTCCAATGACGGTTGGATGCACACCCTCGGAAATGTATCGATCGGCCTGCTTCAAGAGCTCTCCAACCAACAGCACGACCGAAGTCGTACCATCGCCAACCTGGTCGTCCTGAGCGACAGCCGTTCGCGCAATCATCGCGGCGGTGGGGTTCTGGATCTGCATTTCCGATAGCAACACTTTTCCGTCCTTCGTCATTTTTATCTGGCCAGCACCATCCACCAGCATTTTAAGGGTTCCTCTAGGTCCTGGGCGGTACGTTCCATGGTTTTAGATAGATGCAGGTCGTAACGGCACGCTTTAATCACCTAGATTGCCCTTGACCACATTCGCTAGTCCCATGGCTCCATTTGTGTTAACCTGTAAAGCGTTAGTGGGTAGAAATTTCGACTGGTAATTTACAAACCTGAAGGGCAGCAGCTCTCCTCACACTCTCGGCCTTCGGATTAATGAGTTCAATGCTAGAGGACATGATGGAGTTTTGCGCACTGCGCGTTTCTGTAAAGATCAGTGAAATGGACGCGTCTCAACTTGGGTCGCCGCTTCAAATTTCCCACATTTGTGATGTGGGACGAGCTTGCTCAGCGCCTCGTCGCAAAATTATACAATTAGCCCTGGAGGTTATCAATTACTGCTTAGCATTAATATGGTGTATCGTATAAGTATTCGCTCTCCAAACGTCTCCATTACCCTCGCATCGCCATGCAATCTCCGGCCGGTTCGCTTCGTGCACCAGAACTTGAAGGAACCGGTTCGCTTGGGTGCTCCTCCTTCCACTTCTTGTCGATATCCCGCATCCAATGCAGCAGCCTTTTGATCGGCTTGGCATTGTATTCTGGTTTGCTTGTGTCGTTCATCATCTCGATGACTCGCGGGTCTTCATAATGGCGACCTTTCGGTCCATACAAATCCAACAGCCCAAGAGTCTCCAGACAGGCAGTCGCGAAGTTGGGATCTTCTATCTTCAGCGCTCGAGTAATGTGGCTCTGCAACGTTCTGGTCAATTTGTATAGCAGTGAGAAAGGGTCGGTGGACTGACTGGCTCAATCGAGACCTGAAAATATTTGAAAGGCACTGGCTTGCCAACCCATTGGTCGATCATGCGTTTGACGAACCGGTATTGTTTCAAAACATCCAGCGTACGGTGAGGTTCTAGTGCAGCCTTCGCTTGGAAAAATCCAATCCAGCCATCATCATCCTGGATGATCTGGTCAACAGCGTTCGTGATCAGTCTCAAAGCTTCCTCTGGAGAGTCTTCCGCATCTGGAGAGACGAATCGCATGTCGTCCGAAATAGTCGCTGCGGTTGCGGCCGATGTAGACGTAGATGCCATTATTGAGTCGGGGGATTCCGACCCGCGTTCAGGGCTTCTTTTTCCTTTTCCTTTTCCTTTCCTCGCTTTGCGGCCCCCATCAGGTGAACGGCTGTCAGAGCGACCTCGTTCCGCGAGACTCTCCTGCAGTTGTCGAAGTCGTTCGAATTCGCGCCTCATCCTTTCTGCATTTCTCTCCCTTTCGAAGGGCAATTCATGAAATGACTCTCTCTCTGGCTCTGGAGTTGGAGACTCCGAGTTCGACTCAGGCGTTGGGCTTTTAAGGAGGTCTCGAGGGATCCTGGGAGGAAGAGGCAATCGACCAGGAGGGAGTAGCTGGCTCGTACAAGTAAGGTTTTGCGACAATAGACTTGAAAAACGACCCGCACCGCTTCCACAACGACATCTAACATTCGGTCTGGCTTGATCGCGAGATGTGTTGAGATAAACTCGTCCGTGTTATCAGACGTTACACGCAGAAAGAATTGACGATATTTTCCGCGCAGAGTGTAAACTTTGGCAGGCCCTTTGAAGGAAAATGAGCCCAATGCACGAAGAATAGGAAAAATCATTACCATCTATTCGTGAGGCGCTAGACTGCAATTGTTGACCCTGGAATAGAATGGGCGTCACCGCCTGACTTCATCTTTGGAAATACACTGATCCCACCAGCAACTTTGCATCGGCCCAAAAGCCGTCCTTGGGATCATTGGCGGGTTTCATAGGAATTTTGACCTCAGCCAGCTGATGATCGGTCACACCACTGCGAATGTCTTGAATCAAAAGAGTGAGCATAAGGGCTTTCTGCGAACGTCGGACTTCTGAAGATTACAGGCGTTCTCAGCCAAACTCAGAAATATTCAAACATGGTCATACCTCTGACCCCACCCTCGTGAGGTCTAGGGGCATCGTTCGAGTTCCTTGACATGGAGGGCCCAGAATCGAGCAAACGGCCGCCAGCAAATGTCGGCTCGGGCTCTCGAAGAGTAATATTCCGCTCGTAATCTCGACGATAGTACCCAGGACCAGAATCATGCGGCACTGAGGCTTGAGGGGGATGGCCGCTTGAGGAGGATCTGAGGGGTGGAGAGATTCGTCCGCTAGGCAGTGGAGACGGTCTCCTGGGTACCGGCGCCGCCACTCTAGGAGGAGGTTGAGATACGGGGTCGGTCACTCTCCACTTCGTGATGGCGGGGCGGGGTTCCTTACTTGCTTGGGAATTCGTTGATTGCCTCGGTCTCTTTTTCCCAGCGGCAGGTTGTGTGCTTGGACCTACAACAGGTTCATTGAAACTGGTCAATCCACTATCGCTGCCGCCAAAGACTGAGGTCGGCGAAGGAGAGACCACAGGAGCATTAGCCGCTGTATTCAGCAATAGAATATTTTCTTGATACGGAGAATCGTGGGTGTGGTCATGCGGTTTCAAGCGGAAGCGGCTAGTTTGCCCTGCATAGTCGTTCGTTTTCCTCTTTTTCGAAGGTTGGTCTGCGGTTTTTCGCTTCCGTCTTCGAGGCGGAGGAGGTGCGGGAAGGGCAACTTCCTGTCCCGGGAGGAAATAGGTGTCGCTAGAGGCTGTAGGGGTGGGTATGGTCGCCTGGTATGTATTGAACGAGGTTGGACCTGCCGCCACCGATGTAGGATTCCAGTTGGTGAAGGCCATGGGTTGGCGAAGGAGTGGACGTTCCGCGTCCGGGGGCGGGGGCGTGTCATCGT
The DNA here is from genome assembly GCA_018282005.1 of Asterophora parasitica. Classification (NCBI taxonomy): domain Eukaryota; kingdom Fungi; phylum Basidiomycota; class Agaricomycetes; order Agaricales; family Lyophyllaceae; genus Asterophora; species Asterophora parasitica. The sequence continues at coordinate 202,670 of JABCKV010000002.1, read as the reverse complement.
CAGCAATAGGCGGTACAACAAGATCCCCATCATCGGACGTTGGAGAGAACGATCTTTTCTTTTGTGTGTGTTGAATCAGGAATGAGGACGACATGTTCTTGCACATTGAACTTACTTGCCGAGGGGATGATTCTCGACTGCTATAATATTCGACGTCATGAAAAAGTAGTACATGGGAGTGAATATGTGAGGAACATACGAAGAGTCACCGTTATGCCTCCCCCTGCCGTACCCATTGTCATTAACGACCATCCTTGACATTGTTCTCTGTTGTGTCGAGACGGGGCGTGCTTGAGGAGATGAATCCGCGTCAAACTATAAGAGAATACACCTCCGAAATTTGCGGATTGAAAGGAGGCAATTCGTGGCAGGACCCACACACATCAGTCGGATGTGAGGATGCTGGGCAAGAGCGGATCCATTGCACCAAATTGAAACGCGTCGTCCAAAGGAAACAAGCATCACGTGGGATTGCCGTGAGCATTCAACGTCGTCCCGCCTGGACCACTGACGCCCACATTGACGCCCACAACAGTCCGCCCAAATGCTTTATCTAGCCCAAAGTGGCGATTTGAAACAAAGAATAGCGTCCTACAGGTACCGTGGGCGTACAATGTTCACGCAACCCTTGCTCTTTTCAGGTAAACGGTACCGAATCTACGTCTTGTCGTCATGGAACCCTCAAGCAAGTTGGCAAGTTCGGCCTCAGGCCGCACGAAATGCGTGTGCCGCAAATTATTTTTACACTGACGTTTTCTCCGATGACAAGTACATACATTGCGTCCCTACTCAGGCCCGTAAACTTTCTTCGCATTTCCGTAAAAAACAGCCTCAATGAACTCCTGCTCAACCCCGAGCTCAGAAAGAGATTCCCTCGCGATTTCATACCAATCGCTAGCAATGGACGAGCCTGAGGAAGTGGGGCAGGGCGACGACCCAAAGATAATGCGCTGGTAACCAAATGCTTCCATAACCGGTCCCACTGTGACAAGTTCATTTCAGCTGAGATAAAAGATGGCACACGCGGGACTCACAATACATCTTGATTCTGCGTTTCCATTCCTTTTTCTGTTGAGTATCGGACCTGTCGGCGACCTCCGCAGAGGGTGTGGGAGGTGTGGGCGCATCCCACGAAGGGGGAAGGAACTTGACATAGACATCGGGAAAGAGCGATAATGCGGCTACTTGAGATTGAAATGCCAGGTACGTCGGGTGGTTCATCAGTTTCACGATAGGTAATTCCAAATCATGGGGAGGGGGGAGAATGTTGGCTGGGTAGATAAAGATTTGGCTGTCAGTTTTAAAGCGTGGATCGAAGACTTGTACACGCACACAAGACGATGGGTGGGACCTTGGTGAGGCCAGATGTGGCCTTCGAAATGATGTCCTCAAAGGATTCCAGGACAGCATCAGATATCGCCGCCTGGATATCGACATCAACCGGGCGCCCGCGCCCTAGAGCCCATCTCAGGCTTTCAACGCCCTCTGAAGTGGATTCGTTGAAGACCGTGGACAAGGATGTGGGAACACCAGACAGATAGTCCGGGAACGATTGCGTCTTGTCTTCCAATCTGAATGGTACAGAAAGTGAAATGATTGGTGTTTCGCTCGACCCTAGCCTGTCATTTTGATTGGGATAAATGTTGACGGTTACGGAGAGTTGTTGAGGTCACATACTGTTGGACGGCCTCCTCCAGGTCTGCTCCAGGCAGCGAAAGGACAACTCCACCCACTCTGCTACCCAATATCTGGCCGGCCTCAGCTTTCCACAGAGAAAGCTTGAGATCCCCGTTCTTCACGATCACGTTTGCATCAACGATGGCCTTCGGGTGGGTTGTGGTAGGGCTGGGTGGCAAGGGGAACGATTCTCCAGTCCCAGAGTTCGGGGGACTGAACGCGGACAAAGGAAGCTTTGGCTTGGGTCTTGGTGCTCGGGAACGCGATCCAGCACTCTGTGTGGGTGGTGTGGGGGACATGGGAGATTGAGGGCTGGTGGTGTGTCCAAGGAGAAATACAAAGGAATCCTCGAGGGGTTATAAAAGAAAAGGATGATGTTATTATAGGGTGTTATCCATCGCCTCATCAGCTGCCACACCGACTGGATGGTCACCATCAACGCTCGCGTCTGTGTAATCTAACAGGGATCTCCTTGTCGACGCACGCAGGGAACGGCGCGACGCGGTGTTTCGGTATCATATTTCTACCCCTGGTCTCCGTCGCCGATCCCGGGATGATGATGGTGTGGATGCCAACACTTCTGAAGCTGCAGTGTAAATGGAGTCTGCCCATTGCCGAATTCTTGTGTTTCGAGACTGTCGACGGGCGGCACGCGTAAGTGCCACAGTTATGCCGAGGGTACAGCAGCACTTACCCTGTCGTCGGATTCCCCCATTTCGTTGGCGAGAAATTTGTCGAATGCCTCGAGTGCATTTTTGCGCTCCTCCTTGCGCCCCTGCTCTTTCCCTTCGCGCATGCCAGCTACCAGTCCTTCCTGGTGGCCAGTATTCCTCCCCTCCTCAAACCCTTCTTGCCAGCCTCTCACTCGACCTTCGTCAAAGCTGTTTGCCACCTCTATTTCATGGCCCTGTTGTACGCCCTCCTCGTACCTCTTCCATTTCGATATATTTTCCCGATAATGAATGTTCATCTCCTTCGCCCGTATGCTGGCCCCTTCGAACTGGTCCTTCAGCCGCTCTGCACTTCGAATGTCCCTCCTCAAGCCCTTGAGTTCTTCACGCGTCTTCTCCAGCTGTGTCCGATGCAGCTGCCTCTCTGCGACGTGGGCTCCGTCAGCGCGCGCTTTGTCACCCTCTGCTGCGGCGAGTTTTCCAGCGACGTCTTTCGCGGACAATTCGGCAAAACCGGCGCGTAGTTCCGCGTCGTTCGCTCGTCGCATCTCATATTCCAAGTGGTCCGCTGCATTCCGCAAAAGCTCCTTCAGAAACCGTACCAAGTGCTCTTGTGGCTCGATCAGATTTTTCTGCATCCTGGATGTCATCTTTCGATAATCCTTCAAGCCATTATGATTCTCGTTTTGCTTTCTGTGGAATTCAACCACGTATGGATCTGCGAGGAAGTCTGCCAGAGCGGATGGAGTGTTCCCTGCTTCCCGCATCTGGAAGACAAATTCATGCCTATGGATCTCATCGGTCAACAGAGCATAATAGAAGTGGCGGAAGTCTAGTACGTACCCTACACTTTTGGTATTTATCGATGGGAGTTCCAGAATGGAGGCATTTGAACTATGCGAGGTCAAGTTTTGAGGTGGTGACATTGCTATTGGACTGGTGTGTAATTGAAGGGACAACGTCGCATGGAAGTGTCCACCTTTTAAGCAGAGGCCAAGACATACACGTGCGGCGCTAGATGGCAGTGAAGCTCCACAATAATGACTTGTATCGAGGTTAGGCCCCAGTATCCAACACGTGTACTTCATTTACTTTTGACAGCCTTCTTTTGTAGCCTCGGCGTGTTGTAGTTCGACTACATACGAAATGTAGAACAAGAGTGTGCTGTGCAATTCTTCAACCGCATTGTATATGTATCTCCTGGACAATGCTGTTCCCAGCGTTTTCCACGTTCTGTTCTTCATTAAAGATGTCTGAAAGATCAATGCACTTTTGTGTTCCGCATCCATTTTTTGGGAGCAACGACCCTTTTATCGATATCATCCAAGTGCAGAGAGAACGCGGAATGGGCAGGGTGAATAATTTTACCATTTATACTTTTCAGAAGGCGATGAAAGATGCCAGACAAGTTTCACCTTGGTTTCTCGCAACCAGCTTAATTTCCCTTCACTCTCTTGTGCACGGTGGCGCAGTGAGGGCCTCATGAAATGCCAATGCATCTTGATTGATTGCTTGATTAGTTTATCCGCGTATGAAAGTGGGGACATCAGGTGGCGCATACTATGCAAAGGGTGATGTTGAATTTTGGCCTGACATGCCTTTTGCATCGCTCGCATGCTCAGTGACATTTCTCCGGCATTGATTCATCCCTTTGCAGTGTGCGCACTTTGTTGTGGGTAGTACTGAGAAACCTACATTGACGCCCGGGCTTACTTGTTTCCAACCATCTTAATATTCGTAACCATTCAGTAACAGTACATATATAAGTTACGAGGGTATTGGTGATTTCACAGGCTTTCCATTTTGCGAATAGAATCAACACGGAATCAACCCCTCAGGAGCAGTAGATGGTGCCAATGTAGATTCCCTCGTAAGGTCCAAGCTGCAGAGTATGTCAGCGACGAAGTCAATCCGCCACCCCACTAATAACTCACATGGTCAATGATGTCTCCGTCGAAGATGGTGGGAACGGTTTTGATCTGGCATTGGGAATCGACGGAGTTGTCTGCGCCTGGAAATAAAATAGAAAATGAGAAGCGGCAACTGGCACTTCAACAAGAGCACTAACCTGAGCACGACACAGCCTTACCGGGGCCAAGAATGTGGACCTCTCCTTCGCCATGGGCGAAATTCAAGAACCTTCCGGGAACGATAGGGATAAGATCTAACACATACTTCACCTCAGCGACAAGGGAAAGTCTCTCGAGTATGAGTACATACCTCTTCGGTTGTTGATGCGTTTCAAGTCCCGAATCTTTCATGGGCCGCTCAGCTACTTATACGGGAACAAGATGTGGGCTTTACATACCTTGGAGTCAAGAAGAGTCGCGAATGCTTCGTTTCCTACCCGGGGTGTACCGTATGTCCTAGCCCTGATAGAAGTGCCCGCTGGAAGATTCAGCGATAAATAAAGTGCATCAAGTTCCGCCAAAGCGCCACCAAGCGAATGTCCGATCTATCCACGACATGTGAGATCTCCTGGAACCAAGTATGGTTGTGAACGTCAGAATACTTACGACGGTTACGCTCTTTGCACCCTTCGAGGCTACCAAGCTCTTGACTTCGGCAAGGATTTTCGGGGCGGTGAGGGCATGCGCGTTACGGAAACCGTCATGAACCTTGACATTTGAGCCAACTCCGGGGAACAGTTTAGTGTCGAGGGGATCTTGGAGGATGTTGGCATCGGTGAGGAGGGAGAAGCTAAGCATGGGTTTCAGTTTATATATGCAACCTTTCACAAGGGGAAGCATCGTACAATTTGGTAGGGTCCGTTCCTTGATGAGCGACTACGACGGTGTTTTGGGTCGGCCAGTACCCAACGAAATCTGGAAACCCAGTTTTCAGCGAAACTTCGAGAGTCTGGGAAAAGAAAACGTACATATCTGGACGCCATTACCATCGCCTCCAACCAATGTCGGCTGAAATCCGGGAAGCGCTTTGCAGGCCTCTATTGATTACAGGGCTGTTAGGATTTTCTTTATCTTCAGAGCAAAAATCCAATATTACCCCCACAGTTCCACCCCGTCAACTTTGACGTCGAGCAGTACGCGGCACGGGCGAACTGGGTGAATGGAGAAACCGCAGCGAGCTCTGAGGCCGAGAGAACAGTTACAGCGCGATTCTCAAGAGCCGCAGGTGCTGCGAGCGCGCCTCCGACGAAGCTGGAGAGAAGAGCCAACACAGAGACAGCCAACATCCTGGTAAGTAGTCGCCTTCGTTAAAGCACGCTGAGGATCAGTTGCTTGACTGCACACTGTTGAGCATACCATCCTTTTATATGACCCCATTACGAAGGCAAACTTTTCATATGCTAAACGGCGGCCTCCCATCGCAGGAACGCAGAGACCTGGGTGAAATGGCGACAACGATTCTTTTCGACAGAGCCATAGGGTAAGAACATCAGGAGATGCCATGTATCGAGAAAAACAACAGGGTTCGCACAGAGTGGGAGAACAGACCACAGCCGGACAGGTCACGAGAGGGGATGAATATCGGAACGCATAACTCATAACTGCCAACGCCAGGTGTGCATGTGGTTTATTTCAGAAACAAGGGGAAAATTCCAGGGCAAAATAGAGTGGATGACCAGATGAAGCACGGCGTTCTGGAGCGCGTTGAGCATCTGACTGGTCATCCACTGATCTGAGTGGATGCGTTTTGCCACATCCCCCTCGTGCCGCAGTGTAGTACATTAGCATCGTCCGCGTCACTGCACTAGTCAGACTCACCGGACCGGTGTTTTTTGAAATTCGCTGGTCACATGACCTCTGACACCTTCAAAATTAAACAGAAGCAAGCTCTGGACTCGGACACTGAGACTACACAGTCCGACTTCCACTTCAACGTCTCAGCGCTTCAAAGCTTCGGCGCTCAGCGCTCAGCATTCACTGTTCTGTATTCAGACGTTTTCAGCTAGCGCTCTTGACGCCATAATGGAGAGCTCAGAGTCTACTTCAGGCAACTTTCGCCTATCGGCGGCGACGAACTCGTCCCATCGTCTCCGGGTACCCGTTCATCATCTCCACCTCGCCAAGGACTATGTACACGTACCCCAAGCTCTGCCTCAGGATCAATCTTTTTTTGACATTGCTTCTTTGCTGAAACACACCCTTTTTCCTGGGCCAATATTACCTCTCCCGAACCGCCATCTTCACGCACGCCCATGGTCGAAGCTATGTCTGAAATGGATGCTCCTCACCTACTGTTTTCTGAGTTTTATTGTTTTTTCTGTGGAGCTTCACACACATACTCCACTTGGAGGCGGAAATCCGAACAGTAATGAATAACAAACTGAAGGCTAGAATCATGCTCATCAACGCCACATGATACAGATATCATCAATGCTTCATCGGCTTTTGACGGTATCTCAACAGGCCAGCGACTCTCAAGATTTTTCTCTTTGCAACATACTTCCCTAGACTTTGATCCTTTCGTTATCCGTTCCGACGTGGGAGTCGATGATTCATCAGTTACCGCTTGTATATGGGCCCCAGAGCTACAAGATTTCGATGTACTGCGCTCATGGGCAGCACATTGGCAGGGTAGGAGCTGTCGTGATTCTTTCCTCAATATCGCCCCCCCTGACTTTCTTACCATCAGGCCCTATTTCCCTCTTGATGACTACAACAGCGAAGTCCAACTCAAAATCTCAAGCTGCCCTCTTGCGTCGTCTGAGCGATCTGAAAGCATCTTCCTTGTCAGGTCTTTCCATTCACCTACTCCATGTCGACAACCACTATCAATCCTCCAACACGTACCTGAATCTCGCGCGATACTTTGCGCCAACGTCAGCTGTTATGATTGTTCCTGCAAACTTATCTGAGCCACCTGCGATCTCTCACAACACCATAAGATCTCGAAGGCTCTATTCTTATATGCGACATCCCCTGATCGTCACAACTGCACAGAATCGGTCAACCTTCTCTGCGTTCCCTCTTCTGCCACCAATCATAATAGAGCGAAATCATCCTGTCTGGTGCATGGAACGGCCTTTTCTACGGAAGACACGGAACTCCGATTGGCGAGCATGTCTCTGGCAATTCTGGTTAGATAGCTTCGGTGAATTCGTGGACGTGGGCACAATCGCTGTCTTGGAAAATAGACCATTTTTCGCAGAAGTAACATCTTGGGCTAATGGTTGCTACAAATTTCATTGTCTGACCACGGGCGTGGAAGCAGGCATTCAGGGATCGCCTGAGCGTCAGGTTTAGAGCAGAAGCTTGCGATCTCGTTGCAAGGACTATGGCGACACTTGGGCTCAAGAAGGACAAGGACAAGAACGGAAAGAAGAATCTCCAGTGGCTTAAAGACGCATGCGGCCAGGTAAAGTCTGCTTCGAATGAGCTCATGCCGTCGCGCTGATGCCTCACCACAGTTTTCTGTCGACAAAATGTTCAAGAATATCGAGAAATAGGTTTCTTGTTGACGTCCCAAGCCAGTGTTGTAGCATAGTTATTTCATGATAGTGCCATAGATGAAGTATAGGAATTTTGAGCAGCATTAAATTCGTTCACCTAATAATTTCTCCTCCATTTCCTCCTCGTCAGTATCGCTGTTCTTCTCGCCATCCATCTGGTAGGCCTGCCAGGTGCGGTCAGCCTCTGGGCCGTCCACGACATGATCCAAAATGTCTCTTGCCATCTCTAGTCATAGGCACTGAGCATCTCGAGCAACCAACAGAGGACATGTCATACCGGTTGATGATACGAGGTCGATGCGCCCTTGACGATCGATCCACTCCGGGGCTTCCCCGTAAGACAACCTCCCGAAAGTGACAATGAACATATGCGGTAACCCGCCGAAAAGGCGATGACTTGGGAAGTAGAGCTTGTGTCGCAGGTTTAGAACTGGGACCGAGGTGAAGACGAGGTGGTGCAACAAAAACAGTGACTGATTTAATGTTGTTATTGCCCTGTGAAACATGTGAGAAATCATCAATCAAGGATGCATGGGAAGTAAATGGTACATACAACGATACTTCGTCAGGGGATGCAGAGAGTAGGTCTTCATCGTCTTCCCAAAAAGCCGTCGTGAGTTGTGTAAGATATAGCACTAAAGAAGGTATCACGGTCGTTGATGCGACCAAATGGGCGTGGACATCTGTTTGAGATGTTGACAACAAAGCGAAAACAGTGAGTATCGAGGTTTTTGCGTCCTTGTACTTTGAGAGAGGGCTGCATCAGGCCCATGTACCATCACAATCAATCTGGTTCTGACCTGGACATCCTTGCGACTAGCATCCACCAGATAGGAACACAGCCGGTCAACGACGATGGGTTTATGGGACTCGGCTGTCCGCTGCTCCGCTGGCAGGTCCGGGTCAGGCATCGAAAGAAGAAACCTGCCCAACTTGCGGTCTAGAGAGACATGTGAGAAATTCCACGGCGGATATGCATCGTGGACAACATACGAGAGGCAAGAATGATGAGGAGTCGCACACTACGCGCGAGAAGCCATGATGGTTGGTTGGGCCGGAGCAAATTCACCAAGGCTTTCCCGTTTCTGGCGAGGTATGCAAGCCTAGGGAATGCAAATGCGTCACTCATTTCTTGATAATATGGTAGTCACCACGTACTTGTCAGCGAACTCAACGTCGACTACGAGTAAGAGGGACACCATAAGGGTGACAACCTCTGTCGCAAGAACCTCATGGAAGGGATGTTTCTCGATCTCACGCAGTTCCAGGATGATGCTGGAGAGGAAAACGAGGATGCGGCAGTTAGACACTTGCGAATCAAATGGTTCCGATAAAACGACGACCCCGAAGTCAGGCAATGAGTGGATCAGAACAGCCAAGAGGTTCAAAAGGGCGGCTAAAGGCAAAAACTAATAACCTTTAGTAAACATTGCTCGCCAATAAAGCTCGACTCACGGAATTGGCGGCCCTCAAGATTGGAACCATTGAGATGAGTGATCGAGCGAGACACTCGACTGAGAATTTCCAATTGTCGGCTTTGGATGTATTGGCCATTACCTCTAAGACGCGTGTGCACAAAGTGAGGTAGGTTTCTGAAAGTCCATCACCTAGATTGGGGGTAACAGGTGCGCCCAAAAGCATCTGTAAAGTGAGGGTAGTATATGTCGAGAGGCAGTGCATGAGGACGATCCTGCTCAACTGTAAACATGGTCAACACGGAGTTCAGGGGGTCATGCGATGGTACCTACCGCCCACTTCCAGTCAGGCGCTTCGACGGAATAAAATTCCTCGTCCATGTCAACATCTTCTTCTAGCACAACATCTCCATCATCCTCAGCAATCCCTAGCGGCATCTCAACATCGCCGTCGGCGTCTGGAACTTGACTCGCCTGAATGAAGGTTTCGTCCACGGCTGTACTCGGCCGCTGACGAGTTGTCGGAGAGACTGGCTCCCGATGTCGACGTTGAGAGAGCACGTCGTATATAAATTGTTCCCGCACTCGAGATGGACGGAGTGGGGTACTCTCGCCGAAGGCGTTCTCAAAACCGGGAAGCATGCTAGTCCTCTTGATCTGAGGCGATTTGCGCACGTCCTTTGTGTTTCCAAAGGACGGGCGAGGGGTCATCGTCTCTTCAAAAGGGTCTCGGGGACCAGAGGCGGTTTCCTGGTATATAGATCGCCTGAATTGCGAAGGAGTGGACATGATTCCTGGAGGCAGCTCCTTGTAGATCTTTTTCGGCCTAGCAGATGGTGGAGCTCTACGAGCACTCTCCTGTTCATGTTGCTGTATATACTTCTGAGATGCAGGTTTGGAATTGGAGTTGACAACTTACTTTGAATGTAAATTGTGTTTTCAACCGTTCAACCTCTTCCCGCATCTCCTTCTGCATTCGAGCTTGCTTCACCTCAGCCTCCTCCCGTGCCAATTTCATGTTAGCAAGCTGCGCTGCATGCTCTTGGGAAAGCTATGGCTCCGACAACATCATTAAAGGTTCAGACTGGGTTGAGTAAATCGCACCTTCTCCGCGTTTTTACGTAGAACGGTAACCTCGCCCTCCTTCGCCATTCTCGCACCCATAGCTTCTTTCAAGTCCAACTGAATCCTCTTGTTCTCCTCGCTCACCTAATGGACCGGATTGAGTCTCGTTGTAGGTAGCGGGATGGCAGCTCTAACCTCCTGCAACTTCTGCTGCAGTTCCCGTAGCTGCTTTTCGAGTTCATGAGGTGGATTAACTTGATTTGGCACCTGGACCGAGGGCGAAGGTACTTGGAGTGGAGGGATCGAAGAGGGCCGCGGCCCCGTAGCTGCTTGAGAAGTATTGCTACGCGAGTTTGGCCGCTGAAAACCAACCAGACGGCCTTGAGAGCCAGAGGGAGGGCGAACGTGTGATTGATGCTGATAACTGGACGTCGATCCAGTGCGAGACGTTACTGGCGGAGGAGCGCGTTGTATATGGGCCGAAGGTTGCCGCGAGGTTTGGGGTGGGGGCTGGTTGATGTGAGCCCTAGCAGACGAGATATTCTTCGTCGGTGGGGGCCTGTGAGGGACGGGTGAGATGTTGGCGTTACGCTGGACACCGTAGTTGCCATCCAGACTAAGACAGATTTCCGGGAGGTAATCTACGGTAGCCTTGGCCTTGGATGCGCCACCTCTAGCACCGACACCGTCACTCCAGTCACTGTCCGTCTTCTGACGCTTGGCTGGGGGTGGCGCGGGTGTCTTGACGGCCTGGTTGAGATACTTCTGCTCCTCATGGTCGAGTATAGCCAAGGTCTGGTCATCAAAGCATATATCGTCAGTAAAGTAGTCGTCGTAGTCGGACATTCCCCTCGAGACAGTGCGAAGGAAACGTCAGTAACGGTCAGGAGGCGACGGTACCGACCTCCGCGATGTTGAGTCGCGCCCTGTCATTACGTAAGGACTACACTTGAGTCCCTTTCAACACCGATGGACCTCTCTGCGACTGGAGGCCAGTCGTCCGGTAAGTCGGACGACGAGAAGGCCCGCTTTGCGAAACGCGGAAAATTACGCGAGGCAAATCTAAATCCTAGTGTGCACGGTGTGTGGCATTGTGATCATATCAACACTGGCAGAATGCAGCTAACATTTGACCAGATTCGTCCAAGGACTCTTCTCTGAAACGCCACACTGCACTTATCAAACGTGTTCGCCAGTCTTTGGCTGCCGACGGCCGCGACCAGATCCTCAAAGACGTCGAGTCGCTATCCTTGGAGAAATATATAGAAGAAATTGCGGGTGCCGTTGTGGAAGGCATTTCTCGATGCAAGACGGAAAGGGATGTGTGGGCTGCCGTCGAGGTGCGGTGTGAACCGCTCAGATAACTCCACTGAACTGATCTCATGTGTGCTTGCTAGATCATCTCGGCCTTGCACCAGCGATTTCCAGCAACGTTCACTCCGGGTCTGCTATCCGTTCTGTCTTCCGCCATATGCGCTCCGAACCGTGTTGCATTGAATGCGTTGGCGCCCGAGCAACGTGAGAAAGAAGATACATCGCGCGTTACCCGACAACGCCCAATCCTCCGTGTCTGTTCAGAGCTTGCCTTGGTGAGTATCATCAACGATGGCCCTGGCAGGAGCGGCGGGGAATGGATCATGAAAGCGCTGAAAGACTTGGTAAGTAAGGCCGACGACTGTCCTCAATTCAAAGATTGAACACACTCTCCAATTCAGCTTTCCAATGATCCTAGCCTGTCGTCCCTCCCTCTGCTCACTACCTTTCTCAAATCCTACTCCCGGCCGTACCTTGGAATAAACCCCCCGGTGCCCTCAAAGCAGGCCTCATCAGATCACGACGCGAATGTTGGAGCTGGCGGGGGATTCCCATGTCTGGCTCACGAGGTTGATGAGCTCGTCGAACAGGACATTCGCGACCGCTTCAAGCGCATGTGTGAGGGGTACTATAAAAATGTGTGCGAAAAACTTATTATAGAGCACAAAGTTTGTTTCCTACGCACTACAATTGTGTCTCTCGATGCTGAAACATCACCTCTAGCGCCTGCAAGAACAAGACAAGCGAAATCACGAAGCATACATTCGATCTGGGGAAATTTTCGAAGATCGCCAACAAGCTTATGAGAAAATGACGAAAAGCTATGAGAAGCTCCTTGCCAGTTGCCAGTCGTGAGTTGACAATCGCGAAAATACCACTGTTTGTTGTCACTCATGCATCGGATAGGCTTTCGGAACAGCTCTACCTCCCCTTGCCATCGCTTCCCACCATCTCTCAAAAGTCGGACTCTATCTTGATCGGGTCGAATGATACCAACCAGCTCAACGATACCGATGAAATCATCACCGCTGGCGGCAAATGGGAGGATGAGGAAGAAAGGAGATTCTTCGAGGACGTCCAAGATCTCAAGGATTTTGTTCCCAGCAGTGTTTTAGGTATTGATGAAGATGAACAAACAGCAGAAGAAAGCAAGGAGACCGAGCAACAGCGTATTGTCAGGGAGAAAGAAGAAGTCAGGAAACTCGAGGAAGAATTGCAGAAACTGGAGCAAGGAACGGACTCCGAAGCTACTGCGAATGGTACCACTGCCGCCGTCCGGGACGAGGACGAGTTAGTCATTTCTTTTGCTACCCCATGGCTATCACATTGACTGTCTTCAGTATTCCTACCCCAACACCCGGAACGCCCAAGGTGTCCACCCCGCCCCTCTCGCCACAGCTGGCACCACAAGGACCCTCGCAGCTTTTGACTGCGCTCCTGCTTCGCTTGCCAGACGCTACGAACCGTGCACTGATGGATCAAGCTGCCATCGATTTCGCGTTCCTGAATTCCAAAGCAGGGAGGAAGAGACTGGTCAAGGTATTTCCAACATTGCCTGATTGAACTGTCATTGACTTCGATTGTGAAGTTTTTGGCTACAGTCCCCAAGGCTCGTACGGATCTTTTGCCCCATTACTCAAGGCTAGTCGCAACCTTGAATAAATATATGCCGGATGTTGGAACCGACCTCATCGCCACTGTATGCTGCCCCACAACTTTCTCGTCGATACCGCTGACGTGTTTCGCAGCTTGATGAAGAGTTCCGCTATCTTCAGCGAAAAAAGAATGTGGTTAAGGAGTTTGCAGAGGTTAGGCTCAAGGTGAATTTGTTTTTAGCCTTCCATGCGGTCTGTACTTAACCATTGCACAGAATATAACCTACCTGTCAAACCTGACGAAATTCCGCGTCGTGCCCTCCCATCTCATCCTTCATATCTTTAAAGTCTGTCTGGATGATTTCTCCGGCACCAATATCGAGAATATCGCATTGCTCTTGGAAGGCTGCGGAAGATTTCTTCTCAGGAGCGAAGACACCTCCGAGAGGTTTGGCACTATGGTGTGACTTTTCTATGATGCATTACGTCATGATCGCTCATCTTCCGTAGCTAGAGCTCATGCGCAGGAAGCAAAGTCTGCAACATTTCGATCAGCGGCAGCTGCTTCTCCTGGAGAATGCCTACTACCAGGTCAATCTATATCTGTGCGCTCCATCAATGACAACTAACACGGTATACAGTGCAACCCTCCGGAGCGTGCTCCAAGGCAGGAGAAGCATCGGACTCCAATGGAACTCTTCATTCGCCATCTGATCTTCGACGTTCTTGCCAAGAAGACCATTGACAAAGTCCTTAAGCTCATCCGGAAACTTGATTGGGACAGCGCCGAAGTCAGCATGACACTCAATAAAGTCTTTACGAAACCTTGGAAAATCAAATACGGAAATATCAGCCTCATGGCGATGCTGACGACCGACCTGCAGCGATACCGCCCCTCGTTTGCCATCTCTGTCGTGGACCAAGTCCTAGAGGACGTGCGAAGGGGCCTGGAGCAAAATGTCTACAGCACCAACCAGAGGCGCCTTGCGGTTATGAAGTATCTGGGGGAGCTGTATATATATCGCCTCTTGAGCTCCGGCATCGTTTTCGATACCTTGTGGTCGCTCCTCACATTTGGCCATCGTGAGTTTTATGATACCTCCTCAGGCTCAGGCAGCTAATATTGTTGTCTACAGCGGATGGTCGCCCGCTACCTAAGCAGACTGTTCCTCTGGACATGCCCGATGATTTTTTCCGCATTCGGCTGGTCTGCGTTCTCCTTGATACATGCGGAATGTGTTTCGATCGTGGAACTCAGAAGAAGAAACTCGACAATTTCCTAATTTTCTTTCAGGTATACTTTTTCAATTCCCTCATGTGGTTTAATGTCTGACGTAACACGCCCAGTACTACATTCACTGCAAGGATGCAATGCCCATGGATGTCGACTTCATGGTGTCGGATTCGCTCGAGGTAAAGCGTGTTGTACAAGTTCTGGTAATCGCACTAACATTGTGCTTGTTCAAGGCCGTACGACCCAAACTTCAGATGGCCAAGACAATCGAAGAGGCGGCGATAGCTGTCGATAACATGTTCAGCTCGGCGTATCAGAACGCAGGTATGGAAGGCTTACTGCTATCATTCGTACGCTCATCATTTTTAGCAGTCCCTGGAGAGGACAGCGGGGACGACAGCGGGGATGAAGGTGAAAGGCCCGGCCAGGAAGGTGATGAAGAAGAGGAAGAAGATACGATAGACCAGGATTCACAAGTGAGCTGTCTGTACCATGCGTCGTTGGAAGAATTGCTCATAGCGCTCTAGGGAGGTGATCGACCACCGTCACCCGACCAGGACGTCGTTCTTTCGACCAGCAACAGCCTCCAAGACATGGGCCCTTCCGATGAAGCAGACGCCGAATTCGCAAGGGAACTCGCAAAGATGGTGACAGACAACTCGGCAGAATCCCGAAAAGTCGATAAGAGGACTGCGTTGGCATTATGGGACTCTGCTGTCATTCCACCCAACGTTCGCAAGAAGAAGGCCGAAGACGAGGAAAACGGAGATGCATCTGAGCTCAATGGACGGGACGTTATGGCCTTCACTGTAATCACGAAACGCGGCAACAAGCAACATGTGTGTTCTTTCGCTCTCTGTTTTTAGTACCGTCTAACGTGGACCTCTAGACTCGCCAGTTGGCTGTTCCCGCTGAATCAGCTCTCGCTATTCACACACGTTCAGCTCAGCTGCAGGACAAAGTGGAGCAACAACATTTGAAACGTCTTGTCCTCGACTATGAACAACGAGAAGAAGCGGAGGAAATGAAAGGTAAGTCGAAAGAAGTTTGGCTTACCTTGTATATTCTGCTGAGGGAAACCCTAGCCTTGGAGGCCCGCAATCGCACCAGTGCCATCAAGATTCGCTATATTGGATGATCATGTTGATCCTCACGTTGACCTTTCGATTCAAGGGTGTATCCACCTTCCAGGTTCTAATACTCCTTCTGCGCTGCGCTGTGCGGCGATGTTCCGTTGACGAGCTATGGTTTGGCGCTCTGGTTAGAGCCAACTGCGCCGTCTCCGCGCTTCCTGACAGGAATCGAGAATACCATGGGTCCTCCTGACCTTCGGCATTGCTGGGTGTGGTAGTCGCACATGCGACGGAAATCATTCGATTTCCAATGATCAGGAGGCAGCGTGATTTGTGGAGACGGGCGAATTACATATTTGCTTGGCATCTGTCATTAGTCTTGTTTAGGAAGCCTCCCGCGCCACCCACCTATTTAATATGATACCGCCTCTTTAGCCAGGCCGCTCACCCAATACGCCTCCCTTGAATACTCGTCGTAAAGACTGAAGAAGACACACTTGTGGTGATGTCCGCGCGGGACCCATCAACCTTACTCGCTACTGAAGAGGAGGATGTGCGAATTACACCTCAGCTCAAAGTCGACCGACGTCGTAAAGTCAACCAATATGTCAGGAAGGAGAGGATCGGAAAGGGCCATCATGGGGAGGTGTTTCTTTGTACGGAAGGGGGCTCCGAAGGGCGAGAAGTGGTGCGTCGTGGTGCTTGCTACGTATTTGCTGCCACATCCATGCTGACCTGCTGACCACGAATCCATCTACTCAGGCACTCAAGGTTGTGAAGCGCAATAGTCCTCGAGACCGAATTAAGCTCTTGAGACGGAACCACCAGCAGAATGTACGCGACCGCGAAGTGCCTGCTCTGAGCAGCACCGAACACAGTATTCGCAGAGAGATCGCAGTCATGAAGAAATGCCGTCACGGCAACATTGTACGACTCTACGAAGTTATCGATGATCCTCAACAGGATAAAATCTACCTAGGTGAGTGTAGGCCTTCGGTCATGGCCTCCACTGGCAGGGTCTCGCAGCAATAAAGTTGCAACAGCGTTACCGTTCATGCTGAATCAAACGATTTCTGTCTAGCCATGGAATACTTGTCGGGCGGGCAAGTACAATGGAAGGACGCTGAAGACAGACCTATGCTGTCGGTAGATGAGACTCGCCATATCCTCCGGGACGTTATTCTAGGGCTCGAGTATTGTGCGCATAATATCTCCACTCAGAGAATGGCCCAAACGCTGACCCTAGCCCTGTCTTTTAGTGCACCACCAGGGCATTATCCACCGCGACATTAAGCCTGCCAATCTTCTTTGGACGCACGATCGTACCATTGTCAAAATAATCGACTTCGGTGTTTCTCATTTCAGCCCCGACAGGCAACCCCCAGGCCCATTGGAGAAACAGGAAGATCCCTATAACGACACTCTCTTCCATGAATCAGATCTTCTCAAAAGATTCGGGACACCGTCGTTTCTCGCTCCTGAAATCGTTTGGTTCTCTGTCAATGTTCACAGGCAATCACCAGCCACATCTTGCGAAACGTTGACATCTGGGTCGAATTCTGTGACAATCAAGGATGAATGCGGTGCTCTCCCTTCGCAGCGACCACCAGTAACGAAGGCGATCGATGTCTGGTCCCTCGCCGTGACGTTCTACTGCCTGCTGTTTGGACACACGCCATTCAACGTTCCCGTGTCTGCGAATGAAAACTCATATCACAACGAGTTTGTCCTCTATAACCAGATCTGTACTCAGGACTGGGGCGTGGACGACGCGATGGGGTGCGACCAAATATGCACTGGTGGGCGACATCCCGCAGACAATAAAATGGAAGGGTCGATGGTGGTGTCCTTGCTGGATCAAATGTTCCAAAAGGACCCCAAGGCCCGGCTTACAGTCTATGAGCTGAAGGTTGGTTTGTTCTTCGCTCTCTTTTTTGTTCCAGCTCACAGTGTTGTAGCGGAACCCTTGGGTCCTCCGCGGTATTCTCGATCCTAGCGAGTGGTTAAACGATACTTCTCCCTCTCTTCCTCGAGAAAGTACATCCTATCTATCACGATGGAAGCAAGCAAGCCGGAAGCTGTTCGACTGGCTGCCTCGGCCACGTAGGATTCCTCCCCTTTGATTGCGTTCCATCCTCTCAGGCTGGTCCACCGTGACCATCACACATCTGTACTACCTTTCATTTCATAGACGGACAATGGGCTACTCATGTACTTAACACATACGCACTGTACGACATTTACATTTTTTTTTTTCAACTTGGAAGTTCTTTAGAGGAGTCTTCCCACAAATAGTGTCACATGACTATGGCCAGCGTGTCACCAAATTGGCAAAATCAGGACGACCATCTCGAATCCTCGATTCTCGGAAACCACACACTCCTAGCATTATCCAGCGGTGTTACAGTGACGCCAGCATGTCTTTCAAAGCTGTCCGTTTACAACTCGACGGATTTCACTTCTATACTGACCATTCTATGACCAGATCGTGAAATGTACTTGACCCCACGCAATGGACCACATAGGTGTATCTAACACTCCCTCTTCCATATAGCTGTCATCTCAGGCGACTCCCTCGTCCTTCGTGGTCGCCCAGGACCTCAGGGACAGCCTCCCAAAGAGCGGTAAATTTCTTGTCGGGATCGCCCCGGTCGTGTGCATCTATCTCAAACTTATTGCAGCGTCCTGCACCTGGCAGAGGTAACAGCCCCGAGACTTGGTTCATCCAATCGTGAAGATGAGGTACGTTCCTCAAATTCAATTCTCATGCGTTGCAGCAGTCTGATTATCTCCCCAGCCGTGGGCGTTCGAATCGCGTGAATTCCTGCGGGCCTTTGCCGTTGGCAAAGAGACCACCTTCAACTCCTCGCACTCCCTTCCTTCGAATGACGACATCCCGCGCGACCTTGGCAATGCTGAAATCGGGGGCGTTGACTTGGCCTCCGAACTCCTCAAGAATGGCTGGGCCAAACTGAAGGAAATCAAGCGCGAGCCGACGGACGACGATCTCAAGAGACGCGAACTTGAAAACGAGGCCAAAGCTGCCGGCAAAGGACTCTGGAACCCTCATGGACCACAGGTTTGTCTCGTCCTCTTGTGCCGTGTTCAATGCGCTTAATCTGATGGGTTGTTAGGCCCGCATTGTGCAGCACACAATGCCTGAAGATTCCCAAGCCTTCGTGTCGGAATGGAAAGGAAAGCCCCTCGATGGTAGGTCATATGTACACACTACAACCGCATATTTCTAAGCCATTTGTAAGCCATCGTGGAACATGTCCGGGATGGAACAACGTTGCGAGTTCGCCTACTTCTGCCAGACGGTGAACACCAGGTTGTCAACATTGCCTTGGCGGGTGTGCGGAGTCCCCGGTCGTCAACCAAACAAGGGGAGCCTTCAGAACCATGGGGAGAAGAAGTGGGTCATGCCGCCACTTCATCATGTAAATCTGTCAGTGTCTCATCAATAGATGTGCGTTTGTCCAGGCCAAGTTCTTCACTGAGTCCCGTCTGCTTCAACGACCTGTGCGCGTCGTGATTCTTTCCCTTCCCACCTCGACAGCAACACCTTTCCAAACTGGCGCCAATCCCGCTGCGCCTCCGCCGGCTAGCATATTCATTGGTTCAGGCAAGTCTGCTCCATTCCACTCAATAGCGCGCATTTGACAGTCAAGCTACTAATCAGTTCTTCATCCTGCTGGTAATGTCGCTGAACACCTTGTTGCCGCTGGCCTCGCCCGTGTCGTCGACTGGCATGCAGGTATGCTAGCAAGCAATGGGGGGATGGAGAAGCTTCGTGCTGCAGAGAGATCTGCCAAGGAGAGGCGGGCATATCTCTATGCGAATGTCCCTCCTGCGTCCGCTGGTACTAAATCGAACGGGACTACATCCACCGGAAATGCCAGGGCATTTGATGCGACCGTTGTTCGCGTTTGGAGTGGTGACCAAATCTCCGTTGTGGAGAAAGATTCTGGGAAGGAGCGTAGGCTACAACTCAGCTCCACCCGTGGGCCAAAGTATGTCTTTCAATCTCAATTTCGCCGGCTTACCCTTATTTGCTCAAACACGCAGACTTTCTGACCCCAGGCAAGCTCACTATGCTCAAGAAGCTAGAGAGTTCTTAAGGAAGAAGCTCATTGGCAAACATATCAAGGTCAACATCGACTTTGTGCGACCCAAGGAAGGAGAATTCGAGGAACGAGAATGTGCCACGATCCACTATGGCGGACAGAATGCGTACGCGGTGTTTTTGTTTGTCGGTGCCTTCTTCTCACCAATCTGCTAGCAACGTTGCCGAGCAACTCATTGAGAAGGGGTTGGCCAGCATCGTCCGTCACAAACGGGACGATGAAGACAGATCGTCGGAATATGATAAGTTGATCGCTGCCGAACAAGCGTCAGTTTACCCTTTCATGGTCAAATCAGCAAGCTTCAACTCACTGACATACATACTCCAGAGCGGTTGCTGACACAAGAGGGATCCATTCTGGGAAAGACATTCCGGCACCTAAACAACCATTGAACATTTCCGAAGTACGCATCGCTGCTTGGTACACTTCCTATTCTAATCATCCCGTCTCGCAGTCGAGCAATCGCGCCAACCAGTTCTTGAACGGCTTCAAGCGCGTCGGAAAGATACCTGCTACTGTGGAGTATGTCGCAGCTGGTTCACGATTCAAGTCAGTTTTATTTCTTGCCAATGTAAAGTAATTCTGACATTTGGTGTAGGATTTTCCTCCCCAAAGACAATCAGACCCTCACATTGGTGCTGGCTGGTAAGTTTTTCTCAAGCAGGTCACTTGACTAGGTGTAACAGCATCATCTAGGAATTCGAGCACCGCGAAGTGCACGGAGTGCGTCAGAGAAGGGAGAACCCTACGGCGCCGAGGCCGCGGATTACGCCTCAAAGCGATGCATGCAACGCGATGTGGAATTCGAGGTAGACACCGTCGACAAGTCTGGCGGTTTCATTGGATCTCTCTATCTCAACAAGGAGAACTTCGCTCTCGCTCTCATCAAAGAGGGTTTGGCAACGGTGCACGGGTACTCAGCAGAAGGCCTTTCTTGGGTTCGCCAGCTCTACGATGCCGAGGTAGATTAATCACCATTTCTCTGAATGTGGCTGATAATATACTCCACTAGGCTGAGGCGAAGAAAGCTCGGCGCAACGTACGAATTCTTGTTTCCATATCTTTTCACCTTTCGCTGACTAAATATCGTACAGATCTGGAGTGATTTTGACGAGGAAGCAGAAAAGGCAGAGGTTGAAGTTGACACCAACGACGGCGGCGCTCTCAAGACCGAGTACCTCGATGTGATCGTCAGCGACGTCCGCGTTAAACCTGCATTTGCGTTCTCTGTGCAAATTCTCAACACAGAGGGTGTGTATTGACGCGTTCTCCAGAATAGTTTGCTTATCATATCATACCACAGGTATCGCCTCCTTAGAGAAGTTGATGCGCGATTTCTCTCTTCATCATCAATCTCCGGTTGCGTCTCCTCCGGGCTTCGTCCCGAAAGGGGGTGATCTGGTATCTGCGAAGTTCTCCGATGGCGCTTGGTATCGAGCTAAAATACGCCGCGCGTCGCCCATAAAGAAGGAAGCTGAAGTCACTTTCATCGACTATGGCAATCAGGACATTGTGGCCTTTTCAAATATCCGACCACTGGATCCTCGTTTCCGTTCCCTCCCTGGCCAAGCACATGAAGCCAGACTCAGGTAGGCATGCTCCATGCCTTGTGCTTAGCTCTGTCCATTTACAAAGACGGTTCCCCCAGTTTCGTGAAACTCGTCGGTCCAGAAAGCGACTATCATCAGGAGGCTGTCGATCGTTTCCGCCAACTGTGTGAAGGGCGTAAACTTGTAGCCAATATCGACCAGAAAGAGGGCTCAGTTCTCCACCTTCGCCTTATCGATCCCGCCAACCCTGCTTCGGCCGAAGATCCTCTGGCCTGTATCAATGCAGACCTCCTCAGTGACGGCCTGGCTGCCATTGACCGCAAGGGCAGCAGATACATTGCCTCTTACCCGCAAGTCGTCAAGAAGCTACAATCTTCGGTGTTGGCAGCCAAGAGAGATCGTGCAGGCATCTTTGAGTTTGGTGATGTTGAAGAAGACGACTAAATGGCTGTGCCTGTAGCTTCAAAAAATGTACTTACTTGCTTAGTTGAATCTAAGTAGGTAATGTAGCCATTCTGGGTTGGCATCGGTGGAAGTTGGCCGACATCTTATCTCACATTTTATCTTATCTCAGTGGCCTGTTTCGACAACAGCTTTGAGCAAGTTCAAGTATAATCTCTTCCCCAACCCTTCCCATGTTCAAGCATCCCATACGGCTGGTCACTTTTGACGCGCTCTACACGCTCATCGTGCCTCGTCTTCCTATTCATGTCCAGTACTCGCAGGCATTCGAGCCCTTTCTCGGCGTTCTCGACCCAGCGTCTATCAGGCAGTCTTTTAGGGTTGGTATGGCAGAACGCTCTTTGATTGACCCGAAACCTAAACTTCGTTTCTCTATAGCCTTCAAGTCCATAGAGGCTGAAAAGGCGGTTTATGCCGGTGGATCCCAGGCGTGGTGGTCAGAGGTCATACGCCGGACTGCCCTTGGTGCAGGTGCTAATGAAATGGGTAAGTTACGTCGCCACAGTCGATATCTGGGCAAGTCAGTTCACCATTCAACAGCTCTTAACGCGTCTATATCTGAGATTGTACCCAGATTGCTGCATCGCTTCAGCTCGAAGGAAGGTTACAGGGCGTTTGAGGACGCTATCCCTACCAGTGCGTGCAATGGTGTCATTTTATAGCCTGCCGATATAAACGACGAAATATCGCAGTTCTCAGCTTGCAACGCGACATGGATATCAAAACCGCGGTCGTCAGCAATGCCGACGCGCGCATTCGTACGTGTCTCTGCACGTTGGCCATCTTCGACGACTCAAGAGGAAGACTGTCCTATGCGCAGGTTCAGCCATCCTTGACCTAGATTTTCCTGCCTCGCTCGGCCCCATCGTCCTCAGTGAAGAATTTGGAGCGGAGAAGCCCTCGCCTTCGATATTCCACGAGGTCATTTCGGCCGTGAATTTGAAGAGCGGTACCACACCTATCTTGCCTGAAGAATGCCTGCATGTGGGCGACGAGTTCTACAGGTGAGGCAGTTTTCTTGCTTTGCCTGAGGCTTGGGGCTGATGGAGTACAGTGACTATGAGGGTGCCCGTGCAGCGGGTATGAACGCATTACATCTGCAGCGCGCTGGCGAGGATGGTGAACAGGCTCACCAAGACGAGCAAAAGCTACCTCCGGGCGTCGACGTAGTGAAGGATCTACAAGCCGTGACGCGATGGATAAAAGCGCGCAATGACTCTGAAGCCTTATGAAAGGTACAGGTGTGCAAGAATTGTCTAGTCTTTACACGTGCAGCGGGCAAATTGAACGTCGCCTCGCTAGGACTGGATCCTGCTTCACGTTTGGCTCTCAAATTTCGTATTTCCTCCGTGCTCAGGCCACGCAGGACACGGCCGATCAGTTGCCGCGGCGGCGCGTTGTGCCTCCAGAGCCGAGCGCCGAATAACTCAATTGCCACATCCACTCGACACGAGGCACACATGGTAAAGTTGGAATCAACCTGAATGAACTTTGACTTAAGGTGCCGTATTCGTTGACATCGAGATTCCTCACCGAGCTTCAAAAATACTAAAATCATACGCCGAGACCTAAAGCGTCGAGGCGAAATGTAAATGCTGTCAGTAACCATGCTAAAAAGATGCCGTCCAGCCTCCCGAGTCCTTCGAGCCTCCTGGCACCTGACCTCAAACACGAACCTAGATAAGAGTAGTTTCATTATACACAGGGTGTTAGTAAAGGGCCGGATAGAGGATCCCAGATAGTGACCGGGGCGCAGCCGTATGATGATGAGTTGAGAGAATCAATGATGCGATCCGGGAAACGAGCGACGTGTGAAGAGCACTGGCTGGCCTTGGTTCACTAGTTGATGAGGTCCTTGAGTGTATCACCACCCCGTAGTGCCTTTTGCCCCTCTTCCGCGATGTCCTCTACTTTGTCACCTAGTTTAAGCACCGTCCAGCGGATGACACGAGGATCTCTCCGCATGATTGAGTGCAGTGAGCGAAGGGTTCGTGGTGCGGTGTCGAAGTGTATTGTCCAGTAGCTGTAAGCAGTTATTTAGAATCTTTAGTTGAGTACAGAGCCGGAATGCGACGCACTCTCCCATTGAATGCATCACTTTATGTCTCCTCATGCGCTGGGGCAAAGTGAGTGTGCCCAGAGAGTTGATTCTGCGAACGACGCCGCCCGCGTTCATGACATGTGTAGCCGTCTGACGAACCAGTTCCTTGATGTGTTTCTGCACGAAGTTGGGGCCAATTAGCTCAAAGAGCTCGTGTTAGAAGTGAACCACGCACATATTCGTTGACATGGGTCGTGATACATAGCATCTGGTAGAACGGCATATTGGGCGACGGCGGCGACACTTTGGTATCGGAAACGGAAAGGGAAGCCGAACAGCACATATTTTCGCGTAGTCCCTTGAAGTAAACAACAACAAAGTCCCATCAACCAACTTTCAAACGATCCATTGCCCGACTCTCCATTGAATTTCCCTCAGTCCTGGCTAGTGCGCAGAAGCGCCATGGAAGAAAACCATCCATTCTACGACGACACTATGTGGCCACCAGGGCCCGCCTCGTCTGCGATTACTCGTGTAACCAACGAGTTTCCATTCCTGTGGCGTGACTCGTGAGAGGTGCGTTTGAGGGCCTGGGATCATCAGCTTCGATGAATTTCCCTTGTCTCGGCAAATAACAGCCTCTCGAGGCCTGCGGCACCGGTCTTCCCAAATCCACTGCTACAGTCTGCGAGGCTCTGAGTAGCCGCTCGGCGTCCTATAGACTCTGTCCCTCCTGCACGTCGACTCTCTCGTGCCCCAGACACGGCGCTAGCACTAGGGACTGTCATCTATTTCTGGCGAGAAGATGCCGTCCGTGGCCGATGGTTTCCTCTCTAGAATCAATATGGCATTGTGGATCCCAAATCCGGATGAAATGACGTGAAAGCAGCGTATCAAACACCTTTATGCTAAGTAGTAAGGCGCGCTCCCTGCGCTACATTTTCTGGGCATTGCGCTTTCTACATTAGTTTTCCCTGCTCTCCAGCCATCTCCCCGGTTTGCTGCACATGCTCATTTTTCCAACTCATGTCTCATATTCACTGTTCCAAGCCTTCCCATTGTGCCACCGTCACGAAGAACCCTGAGTTCCCCGCACCACGCAGCGCGCAACAGGTTATTTTGCTGTCGAAAATGCTCATTATCTGCCTGACGACGGCCTCGCCATCAGAGCGGCCGTGGAGATCCGCAAATCTCTGCGTTCTTCTTTCTTAACGGGCGATTGCTTCTGTAACGCTTCTCCGGTCGTCTTTGACGTCAATTAAAGACCTTAATTAACCAGCTTTCTCTTAATCCTCTCTTCCTGTGGCTGCCTTTCGTCTTCATCCCTTCCTGCGTTTCCTGCGGGAATTCTTTCCCCTCGCTTGACCATGTCTTCCACCAACTCTCAGTCCAGGTCTAGCATCGACCTTGGGTTCTGCGACAGTCCCCTAGTAAAAATGAAGGCCACTAGAAACCATCCTCCACGCCTGCAGCACTCTCCTTCGCTGCCAAACATTTGGTGGGTACCGACATTTGAATGCGACGCTCCGGACGTTGACTCGCACTTCATCATTTCTTAGGTTCCCGCCCCATTCTGGACCCATTCCACCACAGGTCGAGGCCATCATATCCCGCACGCCACTCCAACGGCCGTCAACGCCGCCTCTCGTCGAGGCCCACATTGAACCTAATCAACTGCCGCCTAGCCCAGTAAATACATCACCCCAAACTTCTGACCACCGCGAATCTCTCGACGACCTTGGCGAATGCCTGCAACAAACGATGCCCTTGAAAATTCAGAGGCGCCGTCGGCTGGATCACGATCAAGGCCACGGTTACTCACTATTGACACCTCCTCTGACGCCCTCGTCGAGTTTGAGGACTACAACGAGCGTTGACTCTGCAAGCAACACTGACACGACCGAATACATCAAGGATGTTCACGGCGACGAGGCGGACTACGAGTCGACTCGATTCCTCTGGGTACGTCTATTCCCCATTTATATCTACCCAGGATTTCGTGACGCGGATTTCTTGCCTGAGCTAACGGCTTTTTTTTCGTTTAGATTAGTAACATTTCGAAGAAGATACGCCACGACGTGCTTAGAGCATCCATCGTTGGATCTCTTACATCGCCCATAGACGCGTCGAACTCTCCCAACAACCTGTCGGTGCCTACGTCCAATAACATGCACAATGGTCAGCTCTCCGACGATTCCATCAAAGGAGTGTTCCTACGCTGCCAGCAGTCCGACGGACTCGCTATGCTCGCGTTCCACGACGTCCGCCATGCGGAAATCGCCAAAAAAATTATCTCTAGCCCCACCGATGGCCCACTGTCTCATTGCGTCGGGGACGAAAGGGGAGAGGATGGGCAGCGGCTTTGGATGACCTGCCGATTCATAACGGCCGAGCAACTCGTGGAGGTGGGTGACATCATTTCTCATTGCGCTTCCTAGACTGACGGTAGTATCTAGGCCATCGGAGATTCTCCGTTCCTGGCTTCGACGGATGGGTCATTTTATCTCGCCGTTGAAGGCAGAGGTATGTCAGTATGTGACGGTAGGGAGTTACGAGTCGTCGATGACCGTACGTAACATCTATGACGCTTCATCCGCTGGACAAGGCTCTGACCAGTTTTTCAGATATGTTGGCGGCTGATGGTGAACTCAGCCTGAGTACTTTGAAGAGTTTCCTCAAGTCCTTCGGTGGGCTCCGCACTTTCTCCCTGACCAAGGATAAGCTTGACGGGAAACAGGTTGGCATCGGTCTTTGTGATTTTATTGCACCTTACTAACATTTCGACCCGTTTTATGTAGCCGCCTGCGAAAATCTTCTACGTCGAGTATTACGATGCTCGGGCGGCCACTTCTGCTTACACTTCCATCGATGGGCAACACCTGTTCGGTATGACAGTCACCGTTTTCGGACGCGACGACCTCGCCGAGGCGGCTAGTTCCAAACTCCTCGCTGGATACCCCGCGGAAAATACTGACCTTGCTAAAAATCGGATTCCATTCCCGAGTACGCCAGGAGAACATCGTAGCGACGGAGCTCTCCCCTTCGGGCCTCCAGGTCAATACTCGCACACCCGGGAGAGGTTTCGCTACGTGGAAGATCCGCAGGCGCGGCCGCGCAGCGTCAGTGCGGGCCAAGATGTTCTTGTCAACCCCATTCCCAGGTCACCTATCCCTTCGCCGACCTACTTTTACACCTCGAACCCTGCGGACGTGGGAACGCCCGTAGCCTCTGAACATATCGTGCAGCAAAACATCACCCCTGGGCCGCCGCCGCACGGAGCTCACCATGATTGTTATTACTGCCCGTCGCGCGGTAGTCCCACTACTCCTGATTGCTACATCCCATGTGCGACGCCGTCCCCGTACAATTATCAGCCGCCGTCGATTCAACAAATTCAGCCCATCCAAAATGCGCCGTTTCCGCCCCATGTTCCTCCCCCTCATGTATTCGGTCACGAGTACGACCAATCCTACCCACAACCTATGTCCCCGACGATGGCCATAAACTTGAACATGCACATGGCCTTCGAACACGCGATGGCGGGCGTAGTACCTCGCCCTCTCATCGGCGACCATTGGTTTTCCGAGAGTCCCAGAACGGCTCTTCGCGCACCACACACTCCATATATGCTTCCACTGCCAGAGATGCCTATGCCTGGAGGCCCGAACATGCATTACCCTCCCCCAAACAAAGTCGACGCTCCATCGACGGTCGATCCTGTGGCCAAACCATTCGACACTATTTTTGGCTCGGCGCCTCCAGCTGCTCCCACTCACCCATCTCGCGCAGCTCGCACTACGCCTCTCCAAGGATGTATGGCTAGTCCACGGGAGCAGCGCGCTACGACGGAGCACAATCAGCTAAATCTTCATCGGATCGAGGATGGCCAAGACACTCGCACCACGGTCATGATCAAGAACATCCCGAACAAGATGAGTGATAAGGACCTCATCGCGTTTATTGGGAAGGTCTGCTCGCGCAAAATTGATTTTATGTACCTGCGCATGGACTTCCAAAACGGTTCGTTCCGACGTCGTCCTGTTTCATTGGCGATCACTAACCCCATCCATCTTCCGTTTAGGGTGCAACGTTGGATACGCATTCGTTAACTTCATTACCGTTGGGGACTTGCTTCATTTCGCGAAGAAGAAGCTTGGGGAGCGATGGTGAGGAGATTTTTTGTGAAGAGTCACCACTGACCTCGCTCATCGTCTCCAGGAACATGTTTTCGAGCGAGAAGGTTTTGCAGATGAGTTACGCGAACTATCAGTATGTGGCGCTCTTTCGGCCTGGAACTGAAACTGACGTCAATGACAGAGGCAAAGAAGCCCTCGTCGAGAAGTTCAAAAACTCCTGCATCATGGACGAGCAAGAGGCATGGCGGCCGAAAATATTTTATTCCGAGCCGGGGCCTGAGCAGGGACTTCCGGAGCCGTTCCCAGCGCCCACCCACATTCGCAGGAAGGAACGCAGTGCCTACAATCGCGGAGCCCTGTTCGTTCCTGGCGTTGGTCGTGGCACGGCTACCCCCCAGTCCATCGCTCATGCTCGCCGTCTAGAGGAATCGCGTCGAAGCGCCGATAGACAAGGCCAAAATTTTGGACAGACCACTGGTTCACATCCTCTTGTAGGGACACCGCGTCGCCGTACTAACACAAAGCTATGGGCGGGACCTCAAATAAATTAATGGCTAATCTCGAGTTAATTCCCACTTCTAAATCTCGCTTCCGTCATCCATCTGTTGTTTATTCCTCTCCGTCAAGTCAGGCTGCTGTTGTTTTCAGTCTTTCACTTGGCTTCCACTTATAGTTCGCCATACGTTACATGCTATGATCATCGGGTATCCCCATAAATGGTAGTTCTGCTACAGTAATTCTCTACTTACTACCGTCTCACAGAACCCGCTTTCGTATCTCTCCTCATACCTGCATTCGAAGTTCAACTCATCCATCATGCGCCACACCATTCGTTTTTATAATTATTCACTACGAGTGGCTCGAAATATACGTTTTGCTCGTTCATCTGTCTCTGTTTTCAGCGGAGCTGCATGGACTAGCTTCCGTACTTCACCGTTGTATGGCAAGAGGGGATAACACAGAAAACATTACATTGCCATTCCGTAATAAAGATCCGGGTATATTCATACCCACTTTGCAATCGCCCTCAAGGTATTTGAGCGCTCGGGCTCATGCCACTCAAAGACCAGGTAATCATGGACACCATCCTTCGCCTCGTAGTAAGTTACTTTGTTGTCGCCCAAATCATTGGCCATTCTATCCCGAAGAGTGATGATCTGGTCATATAACACCTCCGCACCGCCGGCCACAATGAAAGTGCGGGGAAATCCCTTGAAGTCGACATTCAACGCCGGATCCAAAGAGGCCGGTGAGATGTACGGGTTGGTCTTGGCGGCGTCCATGCCCATGACTCCCAGGAAGGCGTCTTTGGCATAACCGATGCCCTCTTCGACAGGGGAGATGTAGTCTGATGTGATGAACTGGTGGCTGGACTTTGAGGCTCCTTCGTGGGTCAAACTGAGGTCACACCATGGGGAGAGGAGCAGGAGCCCACCAGGCAGCGCGGGAAGGGCAAATTGAGGCTCCTCACTGATATGGTTCTGGTACTCGACGAGGTAGCGAGTGAGCGCGAGGGCAAGGTTTCCACCGGCGGAGTCCCCAGCGATGATGATGTCCTCAGGGGCAAAGCCGACGACGTTAACAAGGTAGTTATAGCCGGCTAGGGCGTCCAGCAGAGCCGCGGGGAAGGAATTGGCAACCTCGAAGGGCTTTGTCGAGGAGAGCCGATATTCAAGCGAGAATGATCGCTGGATAGAATGGACGTGTTTGAGGACACCGCGTACAATGGCTGCAGTGACATCAGAGGGGTGAGCGGAGAGGCGGATGTAAGCTCCTCCATGGAGGTTGTAGAGCACTTTCTCCCCAGGCTTGGGAGAGGCGCCGACCTCAATTGTCGAGTCCATCTTATGGATCCAGTACCCAGGGACCCGGACGGGGGCAATTGAGGCAGCGGTCATCCATTCCTGCAACTTGCCAGTGATAAGTTGGGGGACAGGTTCAACCCATATACCGTTCACGTTGGCTCCCGGAGTGATTGCGAGATGGTTAGGTATGGTTATAATGGGCCCGGTCCTGTCCGGTTTTCACTTCAGCGTGTTTGCAGGAGTGAAGTAAAAACCAACTTACTGTGAGGTCAAGCTCGTGACCCAACGTATGAGTTTGATGAGAACGGAACGTTTCACGCTCCATGACTTCCTTGGACGCGACGATCTGACGGCCGAGTTCAAATTGCTGGATGGTCGCAAAGCAGCAGAAATATATGCACCTAGGAATTGCCAGCAAAACCCATAGAGGAACACGGACAAAGAAGGTGGCCAAAAGCTGACATGTCAAGTAGATGCCCTTGAGAGGCTGGTGGCGGTAACGATATGACATGGCAACTTACTGGTTTGCAAATGTTGCAGATGATCGGTAAAATCTCGGGAGCAATCTTGTCTCTCTCTCTCCACCACCTACTTACCCGTCACAAATGTCCAAACCCAACTTCAGGACCGCTGTTCGTCAGGAGGAAGCCTATCTGCGTCTCTTGTACCCCGCAGCTGAGGATGTTCCCGGTTGCATTAGTCTTTTCGACACGTATTTGTCCTGTAATGGTATGTCAAGTCCTACACGCTTGCTGTAGAGCGTCGTCTGACCTGTTGCAGTCATTCGCAACCAGATAAAATCCCTGTACAGGTATGGAGAAAGGCCCGTGTGTGCCCCGAAGATGGAAGACTTCAAGTTCTGTTTGAGCCTCAAGTCCCTGCATCCGGAGGAGCGGCGCGACATGTGGATCACCCGGCGGGCAGAGTGGTGGGCACATAGACGACTTGCAAAAAGCAGCGAAGATATCTGGGATATTCGCGAGTGAGTCTCGCATTTCCGGCGTATTCAGGCTGCTTTTAACGCGCTTGAGAAGAGAACCTTTGAAGAATTTCCCTAAACTCATTCCGATGGACCAGCCAACCACCCCCGGGACTATCGAGTAGAACCTACACTCGATAGGCGCGGCCACTGCGCGGCCAAAGATCTTATGTACTACTACTATAGCTCTGTTAATTTATGGCTTGATTGCCTCTTGTGCAATTGTAGAGTTTGAAAAACGCGCTTTCAAACTCAGCTATCGAGATTTCCGACGCGTCGTCGCGTCTTTCTTCCATTCTTCTTCCACCCCCACATCCATGGTACGTGATATATCTCCCTCTCCCATCGCCATAGGAAACTTTGACCAAGTATCACCTCAATAGTCGGACATTCCACGAGGTTCGAAGCGCCAGAGATCCCCTTCTCCCACCGCTGGCTCGTCCCCACCTGCACGGCCCACCCACGCACGTCGCGATTCCGACTCATCATTACCCCCCTCTTCGCCTCCTGCTCCTTTCTCCGATACAGATGATAGCTTAGACGATCGTGACGCGGTTCGAGATGTCGATGAGGAGGAGGAAGAGGAGGGAGAGGACCTCTTTGGTAATAACCTTCAGGAGTGCGTTAATCCCTTTTCATCAAGTGATTCATGTCCAACTAATTGTTGTCGACAGTGACTATGCGCCGAATGAACTTCTCGATCAATACTCAGACGCTGGAATCAACGACGATGACGACGACGACGAGCTCACACCGGAAGCCCGTCGTGCCGCTGAACTGAAGATGGCCCGTCGAGACCGCCAGGAGAGAACAGGGAAGAAGGGCTCACGTGCTGCGCGTCGTAGTCGTGCTCCCGCCTTCCTTGGGAGCGATGATGGTACGGATGAGGGCGATGACATGGAGGACGGTCTGGGGCTTTCCCGTATGAAGCACCGGACGCGGAGAGCATACGATGAACGACGCGACCTTGACGATATGGATGGTATCGAAGATGTAAGTTGAGCAATGACCTAATAAATTAAACGTCACTGACCTCTCAATCCTTCCAGGAACTTCCTTTGGAGCAACTGAGTGATATCAAGGCCAAATCAATCGTCGAATGGATCGCCAACGAGCGTGTCCGGCGCTCTATCGTCAGGAATTTCCGGCAGTTTCTCATGACATATGTCGACGAAAATGGTGCCTCTGTCTACGGCCAGCGTATCCGCAACCTTGGTGAAAGTAAGGTTTTTCACCAGTGGGCATAATAAATCCGCCTTATTCTCGATTCAACAGCCAACTCCGAATCTTTGGAAGTGTCCTACCTGCATCTGGCGCTTTCAAAGCCTATTTTGGCCTATTTCCTCACCAATTCGCCAACAGCAATGCTGGAAATTCTTGACGAGGTGGCACTCAATGCCATTCTCGTATACTACCCTTCTTACAAGCGCATCCATTACGAAGTCCACGTCCGGGTCGCCGATCTGCCGCTCAGCCTATCTTTGCGCGACCTCCGCCGAGCGAATCTGAACAATCTTGTCCGCATTTCGGGCGTAGTGACGCGTCGAAGCGGTGTGTTCCCTCAGTTAAAGTACGTCAAGTTCGATTGCCGGAAATGCGGTGCCGTACTTGGACCGTTCTACCAAGACGCGACGAGGGAAGTCAAGATCAGTTTCTGCGCCAATTGCGAGAGCAAGGGACCATTCCCCGTGAACTCTGAGCAGGTGTGTCTGCTGGATCTTTGCCTTTGGCATGAACTAATGTGTATTATCAGACCGTGTACCGCAATTATCAGAAAATGACACTACAGGAGTCACCTGGATCCGTACCTGCAGGTCGTCTACCGAGACACCGCGAAGTCATCCTCCTCTGGGATCTCATCGATAGCGCAAAGCCCGGCGAAGAAGTGGTATGTCGCAAACAACAACTGTCGTCTATACCACAATTTAATTCTCACCTAGGAAATCACGGGCGTCTATCGTAACAACTTCGACGCGTCTCTCAACTCTAAGAATGGCTTCCCGGTCTTTTCCACCATTATCGAAGCGAACCACGTTAACAAGAAGGAAGATCTTTTCGCTGCCTTCCGGCTTACGGAGGAAGATGAGAAGGAGATGCGTAACCTTGCCCGCGATGAACGCATTCGCAAGCGTATCATCAAGTCCATCGCACCGTCAATTTACGGCCACGAAGACATCAAAACAGCTATCGCACTTTCTCTATTCGGAGGTGTCCCCAAGGATATCAACCACAAGCACAGAATCCGTGGCGACATTAACGTCCTTCTTCTCGGAGACCCAGGAACGGCGAAATCCCAATTCCTGAAGTACGTCGAGAAGACTGCTCACCGTTCCGTCTTCGCCACCGGCCAGGGCGCGTCCGCCGTCGGTCTCACCGCTAGTGTGCGGAAGGATCCGATCACCCGGGAATGGACACTCGAAGGTGGGGCGTTGGTCCTGGCGGATAAAGGCACATGCCTGATCGACGAGTTCGACAAGATGAACGATGCGGACCGGACATCCATCCACGAGGCGATGGAGCAACAGTCTATCTCCATCTCCAAAGCGGGTATTGTGACAACATTGCAGGCACGCTGCGCCATCATTGCCGCAGCCAATCCTATTCGTGGACGATACAATCCGACGATTCCCTTCCAGCAAAATGTCGAACTGACTGAGCCGATTCTGTCACGTTTCGATGTGCTGTGCGTGGTGAAGGATACTGTGGACCCTGTCATGGACGAGCTGCTGGCGCGCTTCGTGGTTGGAAGTCACCTGCGGAGCCACCCCAAGTTTGATAAGGAGACAGAGGAGATGGACGTCGGCACCTCCCTGGATCAAGATGTGAGTAGCTGTGTTTCCTTGAGCCTGATGGTCGCAGCTCATAAATTAATTCGTCTTTCGCCGCAGATTATTCCTCAGGACGTGCTGCGCAAGTACATCATGTACGCGAAGGAGAAGATCCGACCTAAGCTGTACGACCTCGACCAGGAGAAGCTCGGGCGTTTGTTTGCTGATCTCCGACGCGAGTCGATGGCTACGGGCTCGTACCCGATTACAGTGCGTCATCTGGAGAGCATGATTCGGATGGCAGAGGCGAGCGCGAAGATGGCGCTCCGCGAGTATGTGCGTGCGGATGATATAGACCTCGCCATTGAGGTTGCGGTAGGCAGCTTTGTGAGCGCACAGAAGATGAGCATCAAGAAAACCTTGCAGAGGGTCAGTGGTTTGTTCCTGTTCTGTCCTCAGAGCTCATGGGCTGTTATTAGGGATTCCGCAAATATCTTACCCAGTCCAAAGACCACGAAGAGCTCCTTGCCTTCTTGCTTGGTGGCATCGTCAAGGACAAGGCTAGGTTCCATCAAGTCCAGAGACACGAACAGCCGGAGTTGGTGACTGTGAAGCTGTCCGAGCTCGAAGACAGGGTACGCTTGATCAAACCGCGTCAGACGTCGATCCCATTCTAACACGCGTCCTGTGTAGGCGAAGGAACACGACATCTTCGATATCGCACCGTTCTTGCGGTCGAAGCTCTTTACTACGAATGGCTACAAAGTCAAGGACCGCGTCATTGAGAAGAGATTTAAGATGGACTAGGGTTGTATTACGCGTCTTATTTTGCTTTCTTGCTTGCGTGCATTCCTCTCTTGTACTGATCTGAGCTCAGAGCTGTGTATTTTTTTTGTCTATGATGATATTAGATATTCACCTTCGTAGAGATGGTGATATAGGAGTGGGGGTACTTCTAAAGCGCGTGTATTTTTGGATGGCCATTAAGCCAATGTCTGTGTGGGAGGCTTCCGGGGTTTGGGTTTGGTGGTCTCGGGGGCAGCGTTGGTCTCGGGAACAGGTACAGGCTCAGCGTTGGTCTCGGGAACAAGGGTAGGCTCGGCGGTGGTATTGGTCTCGGGAGTGATCACTTCAGCTCCTTCAGGGACTTTGGGGGGTTCGTCGTCGTCGTCATCCATGATTTCTGGAAGAAAATCAGCTGATATGATGGCAAAGGACCACTCGAAAATCCGTACCATCACCGTAGACGTCGGGGTGTTCTCTAAAGCAATCCTGCATGGCCTTGAACTTTTCCACACAGTTGATGCCCTTCGGTTCCTCCTCCGAGAATACAAAGCAAGAGAACGCTTCCCGAAATTGAGCGCCACAAGGACCATGTGCCATACCACCCAGGCACGGACAGTCCCAGTTAATTTCACCTGTGACAGGATTAAACGCGCCGCCTTGGCCCGCGTCCTCTGGCGCTGCCTCTCCCTCGGCATTCGTTGTACTCGCCTGGGCAGTTCCGTCCGAATCCTCGAACGTTGTAGATGTCGTCTCCGTTATTAAAGTAGAATCTTTGACGAAGGGGGCCTCAGGCTCCAAGGCCGACGGGCGCGGTATAGGTTCAGGTGGTGGAGACTGGGAGGACCGGTGGGAAGCTGTCGTCAGGGATGAGCTTAGAGAAAGGCTGGTTGGAGTGATGAGACTTACGGGGCAATTTTGTTGCGCTATCAAGTCTTATTGACTGACTGTCGGAAGTCAAACGCCAGGCCAGATATGTCGCGGTTGCTGCTGCCGACGCGCCCAAGGTAATGCCAAGTCGATTAAACGACTGGGAGTGGCTGGAGGGATGCGTATGGAGGCATCTCCGGAGAGGAAGCCGTGTAAAGCGGGAGAACATGGTCGACGGCGGGGGAGAGAGGGGTGCTTGGACTCAGTACAAGCGAAATAGTTCAAGTTCGGCGTCGGCGCTGAGTAAAATTCGGCAGATGTCAGCGGCTTTGAAATCAAGCAACTGTCAATAAGCCAATTGATCCGGCTTGATCGGAGTTTAGCTTCCATCAAATGTCTCCTGAGCTTCACGCCCCCGCCCTCAGAGTCAACCCTCAGGGAGTTTTACCCTCTTTGAAGCCTTTCTTCCCTCCCCGCTTTGACCATGATTTCCCCTAGAATGCCCGAGAACCGCATGTTAGACCGTAAGTACCATTTCACTTGAATGATGAATCTGATAGCACGTTTGCCTTAGGAATTGGACTTACGAACGACATTGTCTCATGCTATAGTAGTACCGAAGTCAAAGCGAAGGCGTATCAGCAAATCTGGCGTGAGATCGATGCCTTGGAGGTAGCTATTCGGGCATTGAAAACACGACACAACTCATTGAATGTCACCGCACGCCTACCCGACGAGCTCCTTGGGACGACCTTTGAATGGAACGCAGAGACTCTTCGCGGGGCAGAGCGTCTCCCCTGGATCAAGGTCGCGTTTGTCTGCTCCGACTGGCGTCGCGTTACTCTACCTCAACCTCGCCTGTGGAGCTGTATCTGCCATGTACCTATAAATCTGGTACCTGCGCTTCTACCTCTCTCAGGAGCAGTACCTTTGGACCTTGATTTCGTTGCTTATGACTCTTCCGTGGAGCGGACAACACAAGTATTGCTCAGCGTTATGCATAGGATCCGAGAATTCCGCGTTGAGAATCCTCGTTACCCAACACAGATCGAAGAGATTCTCTCTGACATGGCAATCCCTGCACCGCTTCTTGAAAGTTTGCAACTATCTTCAGTTCCCCGAACGCGTGCGTCAATTCTGCCAAACAATTTGTTCGGAGGGGTCGTCCCTCGGCTTCAGGCGCTAGACCTTCACGGATGGTTTCTCTCGAATTTTCACGAGTACGGCGCTCTGGAGGCTACTGCGTTGTGGCATTGTATCTCGACACGCCGAGTGAACGGGGCTACCCTGCGAGCGCTTCATATACTCAAATCAGTTGGTTTTACACAACTGCATTGCGAGGAACAGGCCGATGTGACCTCTGTGATCGACATTCTTCGCGAGATAGTCACGGAAGTTCATTGGGACGTAGAGGACAAAGCTGCTGCGGAATAGCCTCATCGGTCGGAGGACAACAGATTCGGGGGACCTGGTGGGGCCGACGAGAATTACTCCATCTTGGACAAATGATCGAGTAAGTGACCTAAAGGCTAAAAAACGTGTCGATTTTCGCTACCTTCATCAATGTCACGAAATATAGATATCCATCCTTTTGGACATATGGATGGCGCCCGGCCTTGAGTCAATATTCTTCGATCCGAGGTATCCACATGATGGCGCCCAACAGAGTCTCATGGCTGCGCGCTACAGACTTGGATGCGAGGCCTGCGCCATTTCTTGTCTGACCCGCGGCCGCGAGCTTCATGTCGTGCGCCACCCCTGTTCTCGACCTGCAGTTCATGTCGATGCAACCCCAATGGCTAATTTACTTTACATAGGTCTACATCGGCTCAATTCTTCCGCTCCTCGGCAAATACCCCGCGCGCACTTAAATAAACCCAGGGACTAATAAGAATATCACAACACTGGGCGCATCTGTTCGAAACTTCTGTTAGAATTTGGATGCATTGGATCTGGCAACTTCAAGTTCCCTCACCTGTCGCGTGGACGCTGTTTCTTGGGCCATCAGGTCGTTCAAACAACGTGCAATAATTCCAACAGCTTCCTCAACCTTAGCCTTGTCTGCGTCCGTAACTCTACCCAAAATCCGCTGGAACCTATCCGGGTGCCACCGCAACTGAGCGGCACGGATTCTCTCCTTCCGCGTCTGATTTTCGGAATGCAGATGAGAGACCAGGAACTGAACGATAGAAGCGGGCCTCATATCGTCTGGATCCATAGGCTGTAGAGTGACTGGCCAAGGGATCTCCGAAAACGTCAGGGGTTCCGACGAGGTCACCAAGCTAGCCCAACGCTCCTCGTATTCGTTCCATGCGTCAACGATGAGTTTCTCTGCCCTGGCCCGGTTTCGCCTCTCTCGCTCCTTGAAAGCATCGTAACTTCGCTGCTTTTCCTCTGCAATCTTCCGCCGCTCCGCCTCTCGCTTGCACCGGATCCTCGCCTCAATCCTGCGGATATCTTCCTCAACTACTCTCGCTTTCTTATCTCGCTCTGTAGCTCTCCGTCTCGCCTCCTCCTCGTGCCGCATCCACCGCTCCGCCTCGATCTCATAGGAGTACACCATCTCCTCCCAAATCTTCTGCTGGGCGCCAGGCCCTCTGACCGGACGGCGGTCACCGTCCTCTGCCGCCAAGAACATCTGCTGCTCCAGGATCCACTGTTCTGTCTTCCTGTCGCGCTTATCAAGTGTGATGTACTCGTGCTCGACAACCCATGTGTATGTGTGGGCCATATGCTGCCACGGCGCCTTGTCCTTGACGCTGTGGTAGGTGGCGGAACGGTGAGGCGTACGGTTTGAGGTCGACGGCGAGGGGATAGTCGTCTGTGAATGGTGGAGGCGGTGGTGATGAGCGCGGGGATGAAGTGTCGCCATTGAGCGGTTGTAGTATGTAGGCAAGACAAGAGAAGAATATGTCACCGTTCTTCTGTGCAGTTGGCAAGCAGTAGGGCTTGATATCGTAGGGAACATTCTTTGCTTTAACATCTAAATATATGTATCTCGATTCATTGTAGCATCATTGACGCGTTGAATCAGCGTGATAACCACGCCAAACGCCCCGTGGCCCTCCTATCAGCGGTGAAATGCGCATTTGGCGTCCACTTGATAGATACACCCTATACGATGACGGCGAGTAACGCAGCATGGTAAACACGTTTTGAGCTTATTATCCCAGATGAGATATGGATCAAGTGGTTAAAATAGGTGGTATAATACTGTTGCACAACATAGAACGTATTGTTACGTACTCAACCGATGGCTATAAACATAAAGCGTCCTGCGTCGCTGCCATGTGAGTAGGAGGTGTAAATAGAGGGCTTGGTGGATACATCGAACATTCGGAATAGGATCACGTGGAGGAAAATCCGGAGTCAGTGATGGATTCAACCTTGGTCGACGTTGCCTCGAGGCGCACCGAGTCTACGGCGATGCAAGACATCAGACTAAGGGTTCTCATAGCGGCAGTGTAAAGGGACATACTAAAGTACACATGGGCTTGGGCTTCGCGTGCGGTGAGTCGTTCCTGATGGTCGTACTTTAGTAACTTGTCGAGGAAATCCGTGGCTTCGGAAGAAGCAAGATGCTGGTTGTCGGCCGTGATAAAACGCGACCAAGACAACTTTGCGTAGCTGACAGAATGTTCAGTTGTGCCAAAAGGGTAGTCTAGAAATCTGGAGCTGACTTTGTGAGAAGGGACTCCAGGTCCGTCTCAAAATGAACGCTGTACTTTCTCAAGTACACGTCGAATTGCTCCGTCCCCAGAGTCTTCAGAATTCGCAGCAGTTGGTCGTTGTTATCTGACCCGCGGAAGAAATGTTCCCGTCGGAATATCTATGACAATTGAGTTGCGGGTTGATAAAAGGTGTTAATCTTCACGCACCATAGAGGCAAACATGCATCCGACACTCCACATGTCGAGACTATAGTCGTACTGCTTGTAACCAACTAATAGCTCGGGGGCTTTGTAATATCTTGATCCCACGCGAATGTGGTAATCTGTGCCCGGATGATAGAATTCGGCCAAGCCCCAGTCAATCAACCTGAGCTGTGATTGATGAGACAAGATGAAAAGTAGTATAGAGGTGCCATACCTTTCGATGCTCATAGTCGACCATGACGTTTCCAGGCTTCACATCTCGGTGCATGATGCCGTGCGAGTGAACGAAATCAAGAGCCTGTGATAGCTGTTGAGGGCGATGAACCTGTGGGAGAAAATGGGAGAGCTCATACCTTCAGTAGCTGAAAGGTATAATGTTTGATATCGGATTCTGTTAATCGAGGGAACAGGTGCTTCCACTCGACGTTGTCGACGTATTCCATTATCAGGCTGTGATATCGACCAGACGCTAGAACAGGCAGACATGAAGCAGGCACGCGCCAAAAGACAACATGAAACTCACAATCGAGAACTACATCAAGTAGGGCAACCACGTTCGGCCCACCAGTTAGATTCCGGAGAACCTTGATTTCGCGTTTGATTTTTTTGGCAGCTACGGGCTTCAGGACCTTAATGATACATTGGTCTTGATTGGCCATGTCAACACCTTCGAAGACCTGTAGGCACACATTATTCGCCACTCATGGCGCCAACGGCTGTGCGGGCATACCTCCGAGTACTTTCCACCACCGACGCGTCGGACAATCTCATATCGTTCAGGTTGGCTCCAATCGATCCTGAAGTTGTCTGGGGGTTCAAAGCAAAGAGATTGAGTTTGGGAAAGACACAAAAAAAGACACGCCACTGACCATAGTCGTACCAGGACTGGCCGAGTGTCGCGTTGACGTCGGCATAAACGCGCGCCATAGACTTGGGCGTCAGTGAGGCCTGGGTGCTAGAGGCAGGCAAATGGATGTGACGGCGCAGGAGAAAATGATCAGCTCGGTGGGCGCATTGACGGAGATTGAGAAAACTGAAGAGACGGTGGTGAAGCAACGGCCGAGTCCGCACAAGTCACGCGTCACGAGGAGTCACATCAATTTTTTTTCATTCAAAAGCACTGAGAGTACTGTCTACTTGTACAGAAAGATTAATGAAAGGCATCCGTAAATAGGAAAAAAAATATCAGCACAGTTAGATAAACGACAGCAGGTGACAGTGTATGTGTAAGGAATAGTGATTATAACCCTGGTAATCGCAACCAGATTAGCCTCGACTCATGCATCCATATCGATGAATGGAACTCACCAAGCTTCACAGGAAATAGATAGGGCTACGATTCATAAGCTGCTGAAGAAGTTGGGGCTTGCAGATACGAGAGTATCGCTGCAATGCTTCCGTTCTTCGTACAGAGCGTCTTCAGGTCCTCAAATGACCATAGAGGACCTTGCGAAACGTCCAGCCGCTCGTCGTGCTCGTCACGCGATCCCCGATGGCTTATAGGCTGGCTGAGGTCCAGTTCATTCTTGCCCGCACCGTGTCGGTGATAGACTTTGCTGCGAGATTTGGAACGAACGTGAAGAGGTGTGAGTTGGAAGCCATCGGACGCAGCGGCGACGCGGTCATGCGAGAAACGAGAGCCGAGATTGGTATAGGCATTGGCGCGCTGAGAATTCTTGTTTGAGTTGGCCGGCACTGGCGGAGAGGCTAGTAGAGTTTCCTGCAATAGCCTGAAAGCCAACGCTTCAGCCGCCCGTCGGAATCTAGGTGCTCCTGATTTCGACGCCTCGGTGGCCTTGTCAATCTGTTTCCGCACATGCGCTATCCACTGATACCGCACGACTGAATCGTCCATACCAAACATGTACCTCCGCTTCACACCATTGTGATTCTGGAACGCCACCTGGATCGTGTGTCGCATGAATGCACGTTCAACGAGCACAGGGCAACTCAAGGGGAGGCCCGTGTACTTGATTGCACTTGGTCCAGATCGACGCATGATGATCGATTTGGGACCGAGCGTTACCGCCTTGACGCGGAAGGAGACCTCAGAGGACTTCCCAAAGTTTAACACCGGAGGCTCGAAGATCATGTCCTGTCCGTAGAGTTCGATGCTAAGACCGGGATCGGCTTGGGGAATGCGGAAGACTATTGGATCCGAGTCAATTCTCCATGTCAACGACGCCGGGATTGCTCGCTTGATGGCAATGACCTCCACGGGGCTACCAGCGTTGGGGCTATGGGAGAGCCTTTCGTTGAGAATGGATTCGTAAACGTCCTGTAGAAGACCGTCGGACACTGAACTCTTTTGGTCGTACCGCCGGAAAGCAACGACGAAATCATCGCTGGTGACGTCCCGCCGTGATGTCTCCGTGAAGCCGGGTTCGTTGGCGATTTCCCCATGTAGCGAATTGTTCAACTGGACGATGGCACGAACGAAGCGGTGCGCGTGATCTTTGTTGTAATCCACAAGTCGGGCATTTGCTTCGTACCAACGACCGGCGAACGTCTCCAGGAGATACTCGAGCGCGTTATGTCCATTGTGTTGGTAATGACTCGTTCTGGGGATATGGATAGAAAGAAGGAAAATGCGCAATGCATGGTCTACTCTGAGGCCGTAGAACCTGAAAAAGTCCAGGTATGTCTTGAGAACCGCCTTCGACGTCCGTCTCGCAAGGTACTCCCCTAACCGCACACGATCCAGGTCCAGCGTCTTGAACAAGAGCTGCCCTGCAGCAGCAGCATCCTCCCCATGACCAGACCGAGAATAAAGTAAGTCGATGGCGCCTTCGGGATCTTTGGAGAAGTTGTGGACAAACGAAGCAATGCGAGTCCGAGCCTTGGAGCCATTCGTCTCTTCCGCACCAGTCTCCGCTCGTCCGTCCGTAAAGCGCAGCTGGCTTAGCTGCACGACACTCTTGACAGTGAATTTACGATCGTGGAGAACGCGGGTCTCTTGATCAGTGAAAACCGGCTTTGCGATGACAAGGATATCGCTGAACAGGAAAAGAAACCGATCTTTCACCGTGTTGTGGTTCACAACCTGGAATACAGGGGTGGATAGGAGCAATTTTCGCGGAGGGTTCTCGGTGGATGTGCCCCATATGCGACTATGCGACCGTACAAGCTCCTCGTCGATCTTCTGGAGGAAAACGGCTCCTTGGGGGCCGAGGGGACCTAGAGAATATTGTGACGAGGTCGTCGAGGATGACTCTGAGGTTGAGTGGGCCGGGTAGTCGCTGAGCGAAGACGAAGGATCGGGAGTCGTCGAGGAGAACGGATCAGGTCGCGACGGGGGTGACAGAGGTGAGTCGTCAAAGAATGAAATTCCATTGTCGCTCTGATCCGAAGGGGGCAGCGTCATCTTCATTTTCTTCGCCTTGGGTGTCTTCTCAGTATCGGTATGCTCAGACCGAGGGATGGTCGGATTTGTCGTTAGAGGGATATCGCGATTCCCATTCTGCCCTAGACGAACGAAAGTCTCTCCGACCGGGCTCGTAGGAGTAACCTCTTCCCAATCTGCCGACTGTTGGCTTTCTTGTCGTCGCATGACGTCGGGTGCTAAAAGCTTTTGCGATGGTGTATGGGGTCGAG
Organism: Asterophora parasitica; assembly: GCA_018282005.1. Taxonomy (NCBI): domain Eukaryota; kingdom Fungi; phylum Basidiomycota; class Agaricomycetes; order Agaricales; family Lyophyllaceae; genus Asterophora; species Asterophora parasitica. The sequence goes on along the minus strand of JABCKV010000002.1, from coordinate 160,220 downwards.
GGACAGGCGCGGGTGCAGGTATGGATGGCGCAGACGATTGCTTCCTGTTGAGCCACTGCTTAACAGCTGACAATGTCATAGGGAGTTTGTAGGATCCGCCAGTCTGGGATGGGGACCGCGGCGGGCCGTCGGGATGGGAAGATGGACCCCCAGTGTTGAACCTGGCCATGAGATGAGTGTCGGATGTCTGGTGGGACAACTTACGCTCCCTCGTTATCTCAGGGGTATGTCCAGGAGTGGAGGCAGAAAGGGGTGGAAGATTTTCCTCATTGCTGCTTGACATCACGATGTCAGGACTCGAGGCGGAGGCCGAGGGTATGCGGCTTCGCTGCTCCTCGGGTGCTGTCGTCATCCCGAACGGAAAAAGCTTCGCATGCTGATACTTGGACTTGTTCGCGGGGTTCAGAGGTGGTATGGGAGACGGACCACCTCGGGGCCCTGGTGCCAGCGGTGGTGCCAGCGAAGAAATTGATGCTGAAGCGGACGAGGAGAGCATCAACGGCGGCGGGGATTGCGCAACAGCAAATGGGTCCACCCTGTCAGTTTTCGCACTATTAAGACTGGCACCGCTTTCGCGGTTGATGGAGTCTGCTTGTTCCCGCCGTTCTCGCGTGACGATGCTGTTTGTGCGAGAACGTCGCCCAGCGCTTGAACCTGCCCGCGAAAATGTACTCTTCACTTTCTCCCATGTGCTCGGGCTATCGCCAATCCGCTTCGTATTGGGATCGGTGTTTCCAACACGATCGTCCCAGTCTGGAAATTCACCATACATTGGAGAGCGAGAGGCAACTGAGAGACGCATAGGATACGTTGGTGGCGACGTTGACGCATCACTGGCAGGAGTAAAGGATGCGGTCTGGGAATCCGCGGCACCGGAGATAGCGAGAGAGACATGGGACGGGGAGGCGGCAAGGGAGGTTTCCGATTCTACGACCAAACTCTTGGAAGATGAGGAAACACGAGGAGAGTCATCATAGACCTCCTGCTCTTGTGGTGAGTAGTAATTTCGAGATCCTGGAGAGTTTGGAAGTTCCTCCAAATCTTGATCTTCCTCCTCGCCTCGGCCATTACTTTCCTCGTCCTCATCCTCGTCTTCGATGGAAATCGGCATTGAGTCAAGCTCAGGAACTAGAAAACCGTCTGAGCAACAAGAACAGATCATAGAACACTGAAGCTACCTGGCGAAGCGACCCAACTGATCTCACGCTCGGAGTTCTCTTCGTAGGGTGTACGTGGCCGGAGCGTATCTGGCTGATACAGAACCTCTTCATCATCTTCGCGGCTGAAAATCTCTCTCAGAGGTGTTGCATATGGACTGCGCGGGAACGCGTCATTCCCAGGCGGTGTCCTGTTGGGAGTTTGTGGGCTGCGATTCTGCAGAACGCTGACGCTGACACCCAACGGCGAAGGAGAGTCAGAAGGATCGTTGGATGGGGCATCGGAGGGGTGGGGCAACCGTAGGGCAGGTGTATGCTGAAGCTGTGGGCCAGAGTATCCGAGATGCGTCCTTTGTGGGGGATATCGCTCGTCCTCGTCCTCTTCTTCAACTACTACACTTCGCCTTCTAGTTCGCTCATGCCGCTCTGGCTCTTGGTGGACTGGTTGGGGTGGCTCGGGACCTTCTTCCACTTCATAGGTTAGAGTACTGATGTACTGGAAAGGCGTCACAGATCTGCTCCGCAGAAGGAGTTCCGACAAAGCGTCAAACGCGGATGGTAGAGGTGCTTGTGGGATGGTGGGCGTGTTTGGGGAGGTGGACAGAAATTCAGAATCAGAGACACCCGTGTTGGCGCCTTGAGAACCGCGACGCGATCTTCGACGCCTTCTTTTGGGAGTTGGTGAAGGTGCCGAACGATCTTCTCCACTAGCTTGTTCGCCATCAGTTTCCTTTCCAATCCTGCCGCCGAGTCGACTAAGCATCAACTGACGCGCCGCAGTACGTTCTCCACCAGTCACGGTGTTACTTCGACTCAGTTTCCCAAAGGGTGATGGGGAGGGTGAGGAAGATCCACTGGGGTCGTAAGACTCTGTACCCCCTGTCAGTTTGTGCAGTGCCATCATCCGGCCTGCCGCATTACCAGCACTGTTGGAGCGCAACAGGCCCCTCTGCAATGCTTCCAATGAGGGAGGCATGACAGGACTGTGGGGTGACAAGCCACTGCCTAGCATAGATGGGTCTTGTGTTGGCGTGGGTGACCGTAATAGCCGTGACCGCTGCAGTTCGAGGATGTGAGATGGTATTGGAGACATAAGGGGCGTAAGCGCGGCAAGATTGAGCGGTGGGGGAAAGGAGGATTCGTCCTGTGATGAGTCGCCAGCGGCTGGCGGCGTCGGCGTCGGGGATTGCGTCGCCCTAACTTTTCCTCTCAGATCCTTCGACCCCCTTGAGCGGGAACGAGAGCGCGAGCGACGTTTGCTACGTGCTGCTGGACTCGGGGAGACTGCTTCTGCATCTTCCACGTCTGCCTCCGGCTCAGCTTCCGCCTCTGGCTCCACTTCCACCTCCACCTCAGCCTGGACCTTGACCTCAGCCTCCGCAACTGGTTCTGGGCCTGGCTCGGCCGTGTCTTCCTCTACCTCTTTGCGCTCTTGAGCGGGGCTGACATCCCCTTTCGCATCGTCTCCATTCGAGGCTTTCTCCCCTTCGCTGACAGCGTCAGTGTGCATTGGGGGTCGTCGCCCGTCCTTCATACGCGGCAATGAAGCAGCGCGTTTAAGTTTAGCAACAGCTGCCATTCTTTGCTCCGCCCGTGAGGGTTGCCGAGCATGGTCCATGGTGATTTGATAGGCTGGAATGAATGTCTTTGGCGCCACACAGCGCCTGACGAGGCTGTGGAATACTAACCTGCCCCTGGTCACCTCCAGGTTCGAGATCGAGACGTTTCGAGCAGAAGTAGATTCGTGAAGGAGCCCAAGGAGAGTCGTGTGGCGGGAGGAGAGCAAGTGTGGCTGTCCTGTAGAGAGGCGGTGATGAAGGAAATCGTTGAAAAGCAGTGGCCCTTGAAAAGCTCCCAGTTTGGAATCTGCGCACGTGGCCCAATTTGCCTCCGTTTGAATCAATTTTCCAAATTCCTCGACATCATCTCGCTAGTGCTATCGATCTGCAATCTTATTTTTTAGCTCTGTAAATTGGAATGAGCTGGATTGAGAGCACTTGACACCTGGTTTTAGGCACCTGTCAAGCGCTGCCAGTGCTTTTGAGCCCGCGCGTCTGCAACGTGCCCTTGTTCCTGTACAGGCCAAAACCTTGTCTCCGAGCCTAGTACTCTGAACCTTCGAAACTTCTCTGGTGGGGTGTTTTCCGATCCTCGGTGCTCCACCTTCAGCTTCAAGTTTCAGGCTCTACTAATTCGCGCTGATAGAGAAGCGAACTTTATCACCTTTCGGACGACACCACTTGAAGCTTGAAGGCGACTCCGACATATGTTGTCTCTGTAGAGCCTTTGTGCTGTTGTTATAAATCCAAAGACAGCTATTTGGACCGTCAGAAGACGTTGAAATAATCAGGCGAAAGAACATTCCACCACACGTACATACGGCGACTCGGTACTCGTTGCACAAGCCTAGGCCTTACTTCGATGCGCTCTTTCAGAGCATTTAAATAAGCGGGCCCCGTGGGGTCACTGTCTGATTGAGCATCTACTCTAACCTGGTCTTGAACTGCCATCTATACGGGCGGCGAGGGACAGCGCTTGCCAATGCTGGCTGGTAGCCTTCGGGGTGCATGTCGAAATGATTGATGCACACATGTCTGTCGCGAGTCGCGTCTCTCACGCGCAGGCGCGAAAGCGCGTGTAGCGGGGGTGGCGCCAATAGTACGATTGATGCGAGATGCAAGGTCCATTTCGCTAACAACGCCCTGTATTCTGCTAGGTACCATGTCGCAGCTCGCAAGGCATTCCCTTCCGATGGTCTCTGGCCCAAGCTCATGTCAAACAGCTTGAACTTTGGGTCGAATTTGGAAAACTTCAACGAAACGTCTGCCCAGAACCACTATTCGCTACTACTCTTGGCCCTCGGGCTGGGAGTGAGAGCTCTTGAGAGATTTATCGACGGAAATACATGACTGTGGAGCCAATGAGTCCATATACCTCCATATACATATTGTCGCCCTTCGAGTTACTCACATAATACCGTCACCTAATCCGTGTCCGCAGAGGCTTTGGTCTTAAGCTCCCTGTAACCATCGACGGCCGTCTCCCAGGGTATACGCGGCAGGTCGAACACGTCGAGAAGGCGCGAGTAGCTTCGGTTTCCTAGACGCGCAACGGGGCGAAGCTTGCTAGGATCAACACTGCTGCCGCTCTCATCGAGAACAGATCTTCTGATATGAATCTTCTTGACAAGTCCCAGAACCAGGGTGGTCGTAATCTCCGTCGAATCAGGCGGCGAGATGTCCTGGAAGCTGTATAACTGGATTCCACGAGTGGTGAGCGATTTAAAATTACTTGAGGGCATCTGGGAGAGATGATCTCACCTCGCATTCCAAGCTCACAGCGCTTTCCCTCACATAGGCAGGTTTTACATGTGCCTACAGCACAGCAAGGTCAGAACTCATGGTCTTTTTCATAGGAGGGAGACGGCTCACACTGGAGACCATCGTCAGTCCACTCAAGATCCATTCGTCAACATCGGCAGGTGCTTCCACGGAGGACGCGTTCGCCGCTTCTACTAGGGCCTCGCTTATGATGTTGACGGTAAACTCTTTGTTCGCCAGTATGTTTTCCCGCGAATCTTTTGGCCGCGCCGGGGACAGCCTGAAGGACACGCTAATAAGAGGAGGATTATGTGAGACCTGCGCGTGCAGGCAGAATTTAACTTATAGAGCCTGGGTTTGTAGTAGTATGACAAACCATGGAAAAGTAGCTGAATGGATGAAAAAACATAAGTCCATGGACAGGTAAGAAAAGGCAGACGCCTGACCTGAAGGGAGAAAGGTTTGGTCGTCCATTATCGGATAGAGTCGAGACGAGCGCGATAGGTCGGGGGACGATTGAAGAAGTCAGAAGCTTGTAGGCATCCCTATTCCCCACCTGTTCGGGAATTCAGTATGATGGATGCATGGGATTAGAACATACTGGGGAGATGTACTATTCATATCCCATGTCTTCCGAGATTCCTCTCCCTGCTCCTTCCACTCTCCATTGAGCACGCCATCGCCAATCTTCCAACCTGGTTGCGGAGACTGAGTTAAGACGAGCGCTCCATCGGTATCGAATGGTGGCAGCTGCGAGCTTGACATTGCGTCAAATTAGCCTGCAGGAGATCTGGCAAGAAATTGTAGAGTCGAAGGTTTTTGACTTGACAAGGACGATAAAGATCGATGGGCCGATGACTGCATTTAGTAGGTGGGACGAACGTTCGAAGTCCTGGCGAGCGGTTGCAGATCAACGTCTCAATTCAAGTCGCCGGCGAATATTATACAGCACGGTAGTTCGTCAACGGGTTCAACTTTGAACGTGGCTAGTTGCCGTCGGCCTATGCCCAAATTGAAAACGGAACTCCTGACGCGTCGAGGTCACGTGGTGGGTAATCTGTGTCGCAAATCGAAAGCGGCTCTTGTCCTTCCATCTAGTCGTCGACGTCATGATCCTGGACAAACCAGTTACGCTGGCGCACCTTACCGAGACTCACACTACCACATAATTTCCACCCCATGACTGCACAAGGCTACCAATGCCTCTCAGGCTTCTACAGCTGGACCGACACCCTCAAGGGCGTATATTATGGCCCGGGGTCGACTGCCACGGCCTTGCCGAAGTTGCTGAAGACTCTGCAAATTAATAAAGCACTCGTGGTCACAGGGAAGAGCTTGCACGACAAGGTGATAACAACCAACATGATGCATACGAGCGTTTATATTGACCTCGATCTAGACCGATGTTGTGAAGAAGGTCGAGAACCTCTTGAAAGAGCAGGATGCTTATGGCGCCACATTCTTCGAAATCGGGCAACATTCACCCATCGCTGGGATCCATCGCGGTATTGAACTCTTCAAGCGTTATCACTGTGATGGCATCGTATCCGTCGGCGGCGGTTCGCCTATCGACGCGTCCAAAGCCATCCTCTATAATCTGCAGAAGGAGACTGGTGGACCGACCTTATTCCAAATCGCCATCCCCACAACACTGAGCGCTGCGGAATATACGGTGACTCGAGTCTTCAAATTCACACAAGTCCGAATGCTCAATTCAATTTCAAAGATTGGAGCGGGATACACAGACCATGGTGGCCACAAAGTAGCCGTCAGCTCGCAGTCCTTGGCCCCATCTGGTGTTATTCTCGATGCAGAGCTGACTTTGGCAACGCCGGAGCGCCTTTGGTCTGGGTTTTTCATTTGTCGGCGCTCCCGCGAATGCTTACCTTTTCTTCTAAAGGTTATCAACTGGTATCCGTGCCGTCGATCATGCCATCGGTAAGTTCACAGTTCTATCTGCTCACAAGCTTCAGGCTCAACACGTCCGATGCAGAGACGTTGTATCGACCTATGATTCCCGTGCCTGTCAAGGTGCTCTGTTACACAGCCCTAGCCGACCTCTTTACCTATCTACCTCAGTCCAAGGCCGACCCACAAGCGGTGGATGTCCGCCAGAAACTTCAACTGGCGGCCTGGATGAGCTTGTGGCCCACAAAGTTGGAGCAATACAGGTTTGTTTACCGCCGGCCCGCATGGCAGTTGAGAATTCTCATCCCTCGTTGTTAGTGCTCTGGGCCTTTCGCACGCGCTTGGGCATAAACTAGGGGCCGCGTACAGCATTCCTCACGGCATCACGTCGGTAAGTTGTCGGTACAAGTCATTGTCAAGAGCAAATCAAGAGCATTGACAATCCACAAATTTCTTCAGTGCCTTACGCTAGCCCCGACTATTGCGCTAAAGGCGGAGCTTGCATCGCAGGAGGATAAGGAACATCTCGCCAGAGCCCTCTTCTATCTGCGACAGCCTTCTACGGGATCTGTCGATGGCGATGTTCATCAGCTTTCCTCCCTCATTCAAAGGTTTGCGGTTCTATTGCTCTACTACATGTCGTTCTGCAAACCGCTGCTTCTGATAGGCTCGTGGACGATCTTGGTCTGAGATCCACATTGGCGGAATACAACGTGCCACACGAAGATTATCACAAGATCGCGGCTGGAGCTTTGGGCAGTCAAGATGACCCAGATCTTCCGCAAGTGGTCAACATGCTGAAGGATATTTAAGAAGTTGGAACCACAAAATTCGCGTGTATGTTCGAGTGTGAGGCCTCGCAATTTGAAATGTATAAAAGCGGTAGCATAGGAGCCCGTCACGATAATCGAGTAGTCTAGACTACGCGATCCAGACATCCAGACAGCGCACCAATTGGTCTACGACAACAAGAGCAGTCCCCAATTCTTATAAGAGACGTGACCTGTGGGTAGGCTTTGCACGGAATAACCCTGGATGAGTCGTCCATATCTCTGGCATCAGTTGGGTCGCGCGCGCACGCCTCTGTCACCTGCGCTGGGACTTGCTCCCAAATCCGCTAAGAGGACACGTTTTCTGTCCGTTCGGCCGCGGAATCGTCAAGAGTTTCGCTGCTATTCATCCCTGGGAACTGTGGACGTGTCGCGCGCATATAAATTCAGGGCTGCCCTTGGTTTCATCATCCCCCTCCCCCGAAACACCGCTATGTCCCAGCGCCGTCATAATTCCACCAAGAAGAGCGACAACCAGACACCACCAGCGGCCAATGGTGCAGCCAAAGTCGACTCGGACGACGACGACAACCACGAGCACACGACCCACTCACACTCGCATTCACATTCACTGTTCGGCGGTCATTCACACGCAAACGGCGAGGAGCACAGTCACTCTCATGGGACGGAGCAGATCATTGCAGCATTAGAGGGTCAGGGTACGCATGGTCCACTACGTTTTGTTGAGTTTCCCCTTGATCATGATCACTTCAGGGGACAGAGGAAGCAGAATCACCATCGTTGGATTGGTTTGCAATGTTGGTCTCACGACAGCGAAGGGGGCGGTGGGATGGTACATGCACTCGGCCTCATTACTGGCCGACGCAGGACATTCACTAAGCGGTACGTGTCACAGTTTCCGTTGGACAAGGCACGCGGTTCTCACCAACTCCAATAGACCTTTTGGGAGACTTTGTAACACTTTTCTGCTGGCGTCTCTCTCGGAAACCACCTTCAGAACGATACCCCTACGGATTTGCGAAGATAGAGACAGTGGGAACATCAATAATCTCAATACTCCTCATCGGTGGTTCCCTCGGAATTGGCTTCCACTCATACCACCTCCTCATGGCTGCCCTCGCCCACTCGGCGGCCACACTACCGGCCGGTGTATTGCAGGAGGCTCTAACAACAGTAACGTCTGCTGCTCCGTCTATCCCTGTCATTGGTCACGCACATGTGCATGCGGTCGACCCCAACGCGGCCTGGTTCGCTGCGATCAGTGTTTTTTCGAAAGAATGGCTGTACAGAATAACGAAGGTGGTGGCAGACGAGGAGAAGAGCCCGGTGCTTTTGGCCAACGCGATACACCATAGAAGTGATGCATATTCCAGCTTGGTGGCGTTCTTCGCGATTCTGGGGTCGTGGTTCTTCCCAGCTCTGCCTCTCGATCCTATAGGAGGTAAGGTCACTCACTTGAAATTTGAATATCTTTGAAGAGTGACTGACGGTTGCTTACAGGTCTCCTGGTCTCCTTCGTCATCCTACGCCAAGGACTGGACCTCCTTCTCGGTGCATGGGGTGACCTCACGGACGCGGGTGTCGCGCCTAAGACACGACGGTCGATAGAACGCACTCTATCGCCTCTGTTAAACGACACTGGCTCACACCTCCACGCCATCCAAGACCTGCGAGCACGCCGGTCCGGCTCGCGGATGTTCGTCGACCTCACTGCGTCCGTCTCTGGAACGCTAAGCGTGCATGACGCGTCTTCCCTCGATGACAAGATTACGCGGACTCTGAAGGAGGCGAGAAAGGAGATCGCCGAGGTTCGAGTGAAGTTCCAGCCCATCGAGCAGGTTAAGAACTAGTCTTCTTTGCTCTTCTCCGGGATCCCGTCCTTGCTTTGCCGCCGTATTTATTCCTTCTTATTGTGACATAGTGTACATTTACCATATATTCTTTTGGATGTCCTGTAGTCGTTTGACTGTGGATTCGATATTTAATCACATCGATGCTGCTCATGTGTCAAGCTCAAAGTTGGAAGCCATGGACGCGTCGAAATGAACATAAAATACACAAAATATATAAACATGATATATAGATGAGTGTGTACAGTAAATACAGTGCATATCCGCGTTTCAAACACACGGGACTCTATAGAAGCCTTGGTGGTGGTAATGATGATGATGATGATGATGATGCAATAACATTAAGCAAACAGCGACACGACGGTAGACTGGATCTTGCCGTCCCTGATAGCCTGTGGAATTAATGAGGTCAATATTGCGGTGGAGTTTGAGAACAGAGAGAAAGGAACGGACCTCGTGGATGAGAGAGATGTTTTGGCCGATCGAGACATCCTCAACACCGAGCCCGTTGACAAAGCGGGCGTAGTTCTCGGAACCATGCATGCGGATGCCCAGAGTGACGCGAACGAACTCGTAGATTGCCCGGGTCTTGTTGAGGAAGCGGGCTGCAGGGGCTGCGCCACGCTCACCAGAGAGGTAGTCGCGGCGGAGCTGGTCAAGGAGGTTGGTAGCGCGCGAAGCGACCTGAGAGCGGAAAGTGGATATGAGGGGGATGGCGGTGGCGTTCAGGGACGCATCAGCGAACTCAGGTCCGGCGAGGAAGTCGACGAAGACGGTCGTCGTGGAGGCGGTGACGGCCTTCATCCTGTCAGCAGAGTCCATAGTGGAGGTCTTGTCGAGCGTCTGGGTCATGACAGAGAGGAGTTTCTTCACAAGGATGCTCTTCTGGGATGCAGAGAGGAACTGGCCAAAGGCACACGTGAGCTCGTCGTCGACGATAGCCTCGAGGCCGGTGGCGAATTCGCTTTGAAGAGCGCGGATGTCCAGAGCTTGGCAGAGGACGTAGAGGTAAGATGAGGTTAGCATTGTGAGGACTTCGAGCACAGCGACAGTAGCGCGGGCAGATATGAGCGCCAAGGAGCTAGAGTTGATTGGTAAGTAAATGCACTTAGGCAAGGGTAAATGTGGCGCACTTGACAGCCTGGTTGTGCATCTCTGCTGACTGGATGTGGGAAGAGACGGGGTTGGCGAGGAATCCGAGCTCCGAAACGTAGGCAGCAGTCGCGATGTCGACACCCTTGGTGTGGTAATTGAGGGAGGGATCAGTGGCGGCGAGAGAAGGAGGGAGGCCGTTGTTCATCGCGGGGTTAACGAGCTCAGTGCTCTGGGCGAATAGCAGCTTTCCGATGTGATGGAGCGCAAGACGGGTCTTCTCCATGGCGTTTGTGACGGCCATGGCCTGGAAGTTGCCACCGTGGTGCACCTCGCCGGTCTCGCCATCAATCAGAGGATTGTCGGTGGCTGCAGGCACGATCAGAAAGAATGGTGGAAGAATTCAGCATTTACACGTACTGGAGTTGGCCTCCTGGGTCACGGAGGTCAAGGCAGCGAGGATGTCCTCGATCTGAGGGCCGAGGAACTGAGGCGAGGTGCGAAGAGGGTAGCGATCTTGCCTCAGGGAGTACTGGTCGTCGTGAATCCCGACCTCGACTTCATGGAGCTGGGCGAAGGAGCTGCCGTCGAGGAGGTTGTAGATGTTCTGCGCGGCCTCGACCTGCCCGGGGTGGGGACGAGCGACAGCGTGGATGAAGGGTTCGTAGTTGGCACGAGTACCGAGAAGAGCCTCGGTACCCATTGCTGTGCAGACTTGTGAGAGAAGGGCAAGGTGGGCAGCATCGTTCAAGGCGAGGGCGGCAACTGAGGCAGAGAAGGCAGTTCCATTGAGGATACCGAGATGCTCCTTGGAGGCGAGGGGGAGGGGGGCGATACTGTGTTCCTTGAGGGCCTCGCTGGATGGAGACATCTTGCGAGCACCAAAGGCAGCGGGGCCATGGAAGACACGGATGGCGGGGTTAGCAACTGAAAAGGATCATGAGTAAAACTGTGTTCAACAGAGGGCTAGTATTTGCTTACTGAGAGTTCCAGCTACGTAGGACAGGGGAGAAAGATCACCGGAGGCAGAGATGCTGCCGCGCAGTGGAACAACAGGCGTAATGTTTGCTGAGAGGAGTTCGTTAATTTTCTCAATGAGCTCCCACCTACAGAGGATGACGTCAGTTAAATTCAAATGCAACAACGATTGACTGCGCCGCACCTCACACCGGAATGACCACGGATGAGCGAGTTCATGCGTATAAGCATGGCACCACGAACCCACGACTCGGGCATGTTCAGGGAGCTGCTGGCATCGAGCAGAGGGAGGACATCGAGAGGCTTCGCGCTCGAGGGGAGAACACCGGTGTGTTGATGCTGGAGGAGGGCCTGGCCGAGGAGGAGAGGTTGATCCGTTCGGGTGTCGGCTAACGGAAGAGGTATATTTAGACTGATGGCATGCCAAGAAAAATAGGACGTACCACTGCCTCCGAAGCCAGTCGACAGACCGTACACGCTCGTACCACTCTCAACTTTCGTAGCAATAACATTGCGGCTCTTTTGGACGCGCTCCTTGATTTCAGCGGAGTTGTCGAGCTCGGCGCGCACATTGTAGCGGGCTGCAGCGGTAACCGCTGCGACGGACATTGTCTGACCATCTACGGTGACGGGCTTGCCGTTCCTGCGTAACGATAAGACACGTCGAGAAAAGGAGGTGAGGAGACTAACTTGTACGCCTCAAGCTCCTTGTGCGTCTCCAGGAACTTGTCGAGGAGAGTTGAAGACGCAGTTGGTGTCAGGGTTGCGTGCGCTTTCTTCGTGGGGGGCTTCACATCGGCAGATGGTGCGAGGGTTCCGTTCAAAGTGTCGAGAGCCATTGGCATGTCGTGGTATGAATGAGACGGGTAAATGGATAGGAATGGGGAGTCTGACGCTTCATGGTTTCAGTCGATTGCGTCAAATAGGTTGGTGTCGGATGAGATCCGTTAGTGAGATCAGGGCACTCGAGAGATCCCTTTCAGAAATTTAGATAGAATGCCTGTATCTGTCGCGTCATAGTAAGGATTTTGATCAGAAAAACTCGGGGTCGAGTTGAGGAATCGTTGCCACACTTGCGCCAAGTTCAACCACGTGCTGACTAAGCAGCGTCTTCGATAACGTTTTGTGAGCGTTTGCGGGCAGCCGCCAGACATCGAGCCTCGACGACGCCAGTGCTCGCCCAAGCCATCACCCGCCACCGTCCATTTGGCTTCCCTGTATCCCTTATGTGTGCAAGCTTCCCTGCAATCGTTTCTGACCGCTATCAGCTCTGTGTTCTTATTGGTCCCAAGATCCTCCCGGAAAACCTTGGGAAAACCCTTCTCGATATCGCTGTGGCACCGTTGTCTAGTACGAACATAGAACTGGTTGCGCCGGGGTCTAAAATGCAATGATAAACGCGCATTCTTGACTGGAGGGAGTCGTCTGCCATGTCAATAATAGAAACGGCGCTAGATCTACGCGCATTGACAAGGGGCGAAGCCTCGCCTTGCCGCCGCCGCGATAGGACACCGCTCGACGCTGCTTCGCAATGCCGCAACTTCTCTTATCTCTCTCGTGTTTGGTTCCGTCCGCCGGGGCTATGCTCCGAGGCGGACGCAGATACTACTCGCAGATACCCTTCTACGGCCCACGTGCAGCGGGCACAAAACGATCTCCCACTGCCAATGCCATGCGACTGCGAAGCCGACACTCGGTGCGTGTCCGGCCTCTCGCTCCGTTTATGGGTCCAAGGTGCCACTGCCGTCGTCGACACGACCATGACATACCCCAGCCAATCACGTCAAGTGCCACTCAATGGACGCGTGCTCTCTCTTGCGCTCCCGTTCTGCTGCCCGGATGGATCTTGGCCCCCCAACATTCTACGTAGTGCGCGGCGGATGTGCTTGGGAGTGGTACGATCGGACAGCCCACGGTTGATGTTTTATCACTAGGCTTGGCTGCTGTTGTGCGCCCGCCAAAGACTCAAGAGCGACCGCAGTGCGCCGCAGTTCTCATCTTTCAGTCGCTGACAGTCATATCCACAGATCAGTATCTGAGCAAGACCATGGAGAGTTACAATGATACAAATCGTTACAAGACTAACTTTCGCCACCCTCGAACCTTCCAACCCTTCGAATTTTACCCTGGGCAGTTGCGCGGATGCACGTGTGTTCTGTTTATACAAACTGCGCGACCGCAATAACGGCGACAAAGGCATATGTGTTTGTCGGCAAAGATCATCCTCCGTCAGGCGTCTCGGTTCCCTCCGAAATGAACAGGGTATTCTTGGAGAGAGCGACCGCGCTGGTGACTTGGTCCTATGGTGTCCGTGACCGCGAGCTTGTGATCATGCGACGCGACGACACAACGCCTCGACTTGACAGAACCAGACCTCTGGGCAACCATCGTCACACTCGACATTCGACTGCAAGTGTTGCGAACATGACGACTTGGAGATCCCGCCGCCGTTACAGGTCGACAAATTTCTCGCCGCCGGACGTCGCTGGTGACTTGAATCTATGGTGTTCGACCACAGCTTGTGTTATTATGTATGATGGCGCCTTGGGGGTTTGGACTTCGCTAGAGTCCGCTTCAGCAGGATCGACCTTCGATTCCTACAGCGTGTTCAATGCAGGGAGACCCCGCCGTTAGTGCGTCAAATTTCGTGCCTGTGCATGTGCAGGTCTGCTTGGACGTCGCTTGAGGTGCTCGACAGCCTGTTCTTGGATGCGCATGTGCGTCACGCTGGTCGTCGTGGTGTAAAATAACATCAAGGCCACGAATTAGAGTATCTATCGCTATCGTGAGTAGTAGTCTTATTAGTCTATCTATGATGTGTATGTAGTAAATTCTGGAGACCGCGAAGATAGGACCGGTCAAATTAAGATTGCAGCCAGTATGCATGCACACCAACCCCCAAGAATCATGATCATCGCTTCGGAGGGCCGACACCGACGCCTTCCCAGTCCCCGAATTCCTCGTCGTCCTTGAACGGATCCACGGGCGTAGGTACGTGCGCGTGGCCAGGGGCATGCGATGAGTTTGAAGCGCTACCGTGTCGTAATGGGTCGTGGTGTCCATCCTCCCCGTCCTCCTCCTCCTCATCATCATCATCACCGATAAGCCCCACACCCTCCTCACCCGCCCCGCGTGCTCTCCAATCCACACTCTTTCCCTTTCCCTTCGTCTTCTCCGTCTCTTTCGCCTTCGTCTTCCCTTTCCCACCACCCGAGCCGCCTATATCACGTATCTGGAGCGGATTCTGATGGTGGTCAATATCAGGATCCTCGTTCTCGGCCCCCTTGTGCTCCTCGTCGTCGTCCGAGTCCTCACCAACAGCCCACAGCGTCTCCTGCTCGCCTCCAGCGCCCTCCTCCTCGTCGCCCACGCGTCGCCGGGTCTTTGCCTTTGCCTTTGCCGTTGCCCTTGTGCGCGAGCCGGGGACTGCGGGCGCGGGGGATGCGGGTTCGGGTTTTTTGTGGGTGAGGAGGACGACGCCGGATATTAGGACGAGGATGGACACAAAGATGAGGAAGAGTGTCCAGGACTGGTACGCGTCGACCTCGTCGTTGAAGATGAGGGAATCCAGGAATCTAAACGCAGATCACAGTAAGCGCGGAACGATGGCAAGTAGAAGGACACGAGACGCACCCAGTCGCGGTATACACGCCATAAAAGACAGGCACCACGAGTGTAGAATCATACACCTTCAACCCACGATTCAAGCAGATGATCTGAAGGACCGCCGTTGCGGCAAGGAGCAAGATAGTGAATATCGGAGCTGCATGGCCGAACTGGTTGCCCGGGTTCTGCTTGGAGAGAGATCCCGAAAGGAGCTTGACGGTGGCTTTGGCGAATACGAGACACATGCCGGCAAGCCCGCCACCGCAGCAGGCCCAGCCGATACCGAGTGTCCACGCGACCTGCTTGTCGTCTTGGGGGGCAGTCCAGATTTCCAGCCAGGAGGTTATGAAGAGCATGAGGGCGCGCCAGGCGGTGCGGAGGGCGCGGATGGCGGAGAGGAGGGCGGAGAAGATGGATTTGAGGGCGCGGAGCCACGATGGGGTGGTGGGAGAGTGGTCGCCATTGGGTATGCGGCCGCCGCCGCCGACGGGGAGGTCTGTGCGGCTGGTGGTGGGGGATTCTGTGGGGGAGGGGGTACGGGAGAGGTCGCTGCGTGCGGTGAGGACTGCGTCGAGGCGCTCTGCGAATACGAGGAGGGTGAGGAGGGCGATTGCCATGGAGAAGAAGAAGGAGAGCCAGCCGGGGCGGCGCCAGAGGTAGGTGATGTGTGTGACGTCTGTTTTGGAGGAGAGGCCAGAGTTTATGGAGCCAAAGGCGACGATGCCGATGACGCCGAGGATTACGATGATTGTGCCCTGAGTGAGGGTGAGCGGGAGTGAGAAGAGAGGGGAATGGTACGGACATAGATGTCGGTGCTGGTGACAGGGGTTGCGACGAGGAAACGGGCAAAGAGAAAGTTGAAGACGAGGGAGGTGGAGCCGAGGGGTGCGACGTATTCTGCAAAGAGGTGAGAAAGGATGTGGGTATGCAATGTATGACGTGCCTGCGCGCATGTACTCGAGGGCCAGAGTGCTTCCTATGAGCTGGGACAGTCTGGGGGGAGTCAGCGACAGCACCGAGGACAAAGAGGCACGTACATGTAGAGCAGCATGCCGAGGAGCCAGAGAGGACGCATCCAGTCTTTTTTGCGGGCAGCCTTTGGGACAGCACTCGTGCGGACATGGTCGAGCTTGGTGAGGTTGAGGCCGGCGGCGTTGAGGACAGAGGCGCCGAGGATGATGGCGAGGCCGATGACAAAGGCGACGACGGGGGCGAGGGTGGGCGTGTCGACGTTGGGGGCGGTGTCGACGTTGGGCATGAGTGGAGCGTGGGACTTGCTGACTGCTTCTGCCCCTCATGTCGCCCCTCGTCCGCCGAGACTGCGATCTCTTGTGAGTCTGCGTCTGTGCTGCTCTTCTGCGTGCTGACTGGGCGGACAGCGGCAACAACTGCACAAACGGCGTGCGTCCGTCGACATACGCAGCCGCCGTCGCCATCTGTGAGTCCGCAGTGCGCCGCAGCACCAAGCACTGACCCCTCCCAGTGCTGCTCTTTATCCTCTTTGCTGCCTGCTACACCGTGCGCAGACGCCGCCAGCAGCGCTTCACGTCCAACGTCGTCATCCACCACCAGCAGCAGCACCCAGCCTACCCGCCGCCGCCCCAGCCGGCTCCCGTCTTCGAGCCTGCGCCCCCCTACGCTCCCGCAGCATACAAGCCTCCGCCCGGGCCTCCGCCTGCGCCTGCTGCTCCGCCCCCAGTACAGTATCCCCCGCCCTCCTACTCCCCTCCCTGAACTACTACCCCTAATGTACTCTGTACCGTACTTTGATCGATGACCTAATACGAGCCCTGTCCGTAACCACCATGGCCCTGCCCCCTGAACTCCTCCAACAGGCCTACTTTCTCCATGTCCTCGCTACTGACCCCGCAAAGCTCATTCCCCCGGGCAAATCCCTCCTCTCCTTGATGGCCCGTGCCCCCGAGCCACCCCCGCCCTCGGCCCTCCATGCCCGTGTCGAGCAAGCTGTCCACAACGCATTCTGGGACGAGGTTCGACTCTAGTACCTTTTCTGATCGCACTCTCAATCGTCTCCAGGCCCTCCAGGCCCTCTCCTCCCCAGCACCAAATGTCCAGCTTCCCCGCCTCAAGCTGCTCTACTCTGATCTGCGCGACGCACTCCAGCCCCTCTTCCCACCAGACCACACAATCCTCCTCACCCTCGCCGCGCCTCTCCCACCCACATCGTCTCCCCTCCACTCCACAATCGCCCTCCTCCAAGAGATCCTCGCCGCCCTCCGCAAACGATGTGCACCCGCACGCGATCCCGACATCGACGCCCTCCTCCATCACCTCGCCTCGCCCCCACACCCCCAGCATGACCAGCAAGAGAACCCACTCGCACGCCTCCTCGTAAATACCCTCCGCGCACTCATCACCCTCGCCGACACCCTCAAGCGCGATCTCACCGATACCCTCCTGGGCGCAATGTCCGAGCCACAACTCACCGCCGTAATCCGCCAACAAGCACGTGCGCGCGAGCGTGAGCTCGTCCAGAGTCCCGCTCTATGGGGACAGCCAGACTCGGACCCAGTCGAGACGCTGTCTACCGCCTGGACCGAGTGGGTAGGGGGCGACGATACCGTGTGGACACCAAGACTGCTTACCGCCCTCGCGTCCCCAGCACCCGTCACATGCCACCCCCACGACGACCATCCCAACCCGCTCCCGCCCCAGTTCTTCTTCCTCCGCCCCGCGCTGCTCTACCTCCAGAACTACGCCCAGGCACTCGTAGTCGCCGCCGCGCTCAAGGCACTCGTGCGCCTGCCTCCCCCTTTGCCAGGTGCAGATGCACCGGATTTCGTCCCCCGCCTATGGACGCTCCTCAAAGCCGAGATCGACCGCGACGAGTACCCGATCCATTTCACCTATCCAGACGGCACTGCCGATGCCGAGGATCCTAGCGCACACTCGACGAAACTGGTCAACCTCGCGGACGAGGTTATCCGCGCGCGGCGGCTGTTCTCGTCTCCGGTGGATGAAGACCAGGAACGCGAGCTGCGCAGTGCGGTTGAGCGCACGCTGCAGCTTTCGGATCCGGTGTTTAAGCTTCTGCAGGGGAGGCTTGTGCGTGCCATTGGGGAGCGTGTAAGGGAGATGCTTAAGGAGGGTGGTGAGGGTGGGGTGAGGGTGCCGGAGAGCATGCGGACGGGGAGGGGTGCGGTCGCGGCTGCGCTCATGAATGGCGCTGCAGCCGCGCCGTCGAATGCCAGCGTCCTCCCCCCGATCAAGGGCTTTGAGGACGAGGTGCTCATGCGGGGGATTGAAGAGGTGGTGACAAATTTGGTTGAGCGTGTTGAATGGGTCGAGAGCGTGTGGGGTGACACGATCCGCTCGTCAGAGAAGCCACTATAGCCTTCTTCGCCGTAATTATCATAGATTATACATGTAAGATAAAGTTCGTGTGCAACGGGTGTCTCTCTCAAAGCCCACGAAACTGGCAGGAAGCAACTACTTGCCGCACCCCGGACAGCAATGCACGCCGTCGTGCACGAACACGTCGCAATCTGAGCAAAAATCGTTGTGGCACTCGGGGCATCGGTAGCGGCCGAGCGGGCTGAGGCCCTCGCTGGTGTGCGTGGTGGTTTGCGGCGGCGGGAATGGCCGTGAACAGCCGTGGCAGGATTTTGGCGCGTTTGGAGTGAGCGGGTCGTTCGCGGGTCTACGCGACGTGCAGTCAGCGACGGACACAAAGGACAACTCGGACGTACACAGCATCATACGCCTTCACAGGAAACAAATGATGATAACTCCTCGCCAAATGCGGCGAGCTCACGATCATCAAGCCACATATATCGCAGTCCGTCGGGACGTCGCACACCTTGGAGAGACAGCGGGGGCACAGGAAGCCCTCGCTCTTGATCTCAGAGTGGCACACGCATAGGCTCGGCGGGGATGTGTCGGGGAGCCGCGTGGGGAAGCCCATGAGCATGAGGTCCGCGCTGGGATTCGTCGTGCGTGGCGTGCCCGCGCCCGTGCCCGTGCCGGGGCGCGAAACGACGACCTGCACTTGTTGTGCGGGCGGCGGGATCAGCTCGAAGAGGAGGTCGCGGAAGTGCCCTTCGTTGAGCGCGACGCCGAATACGCCTGTCTCGGTCTCGGTGTAAGTCAATGAGCACGTGTAGAATTTGCGCTAGAAGGACGAACCGCCGGTTTTGTCACAGAGGTCCCGGCAGATCTTCATTTCTGCTGCGAGCGCGACGACGGAGATGCGGATTTTAGCTTTAACGCACGCGTCGAGCGTGTCGTGGATGTTCCCCGGGTCACAGGTCGTTAGCGACCCGAAGAGTATAACTATTTCGCGGGAGGAGTGCGTTGGTAGATGGCTTTGGGTCTGTTAGGAAGGAGCAGGGGTTTCACTGAAAAAGTGGCGAACCTCATGCTACTCCGTGCCATTTCTATTGCGTTTTGTAGACTCGGTTCGCCCGTGGGCTCCATTTTGTGGCGATCCGCGATGCTTTTCAAGACTTCTTGCGGGTTTCCTGAATAACGGTTTGAGAAATGCAACCATGGGTAAACCAGAAAACAGCACACCTGACATCTCGCCGATCCTCTCCCCAATACCCGCCCGCATCCCAACGACACCAATCTGGCCCAACGGATTCTGATCAAACCACTCCGCGACAAACTCCCGTGCATACTGCAGCATCAAGTCGAACCGCGTCGGGCGCATGTCCCGGTCCATCATCGACGCCGACAAGTCGAGCATGAGCACCAGGTGTCGAATTATAGTGCGCCGGATGGCGGTGGAGGGCGCGAGTAACCTGCATTTTTCATTTCACTGTTACTGCGCTGAATGGACATGAGGGAGAGGCGCGCGAGGGGATAGACAGACCTCCGTCGCCGGCCCCGTGCCATCCAGTCGTCGACAGAGCTCTGTAGGCTCCCCGCTTCGTCCTCCTGCACGGTCTCCCAGGAACGCGTGTACGACGCCTCCCATGTGTACGCTAGCTGCAGAAAGCAGATTTACGCGTTGAGAACGACTGAGTTGCGCATTGGGAATAGAGACAGACGCACTGTGTCTTTGGGCTTGCCTTTGCCCTTTCCATCACGCTTGCGTCGGGCATCGCTGGCTTTGCCCTTGCCCTTGCTGCCCTTGGCGATGTCCGCGTCGTCCTCGATGGAAATGTCAGAGTCGGAGTCGTTTTCTTGGATGAATTTGCCATTGTCTTGACGGGGAGGCATGGTGGGTTTTGACAAGGCTAGGTTGCCGGCTCCGGTGCGAAATCCGGACTTGATCGTGGTCACGCGGTAACCGTGTTCCCGAATCCACCCAAGGTCCACGATACTCACTAACCACCATGGAGAAGGAGTTGGCTACCAGGCCATACCGTCCGCCCCGTCTCCGTGGTAGATTGGAAGGATACTTCCAGAAGACTGTCATCGTTTTGGGTCTCTCCATCATCCTCGCCGCTCTCGTCACCAGAGCCCTGAACGATTCAGAGGCAGGAATTCTATCACACCCTCCCCGACATGCTTCAGCCACCATCTCTCGTTGCCATTCCATCACGGCCAAGGTATCTCCACCCCAGGACTTTCACAAGCGCTCGCACTCCGACCGATTTGTGCACGGCACCAAGCCCGTGCTCGTGAAGCGCGCGACGATTTGGACGGGAGGCAAGAACGGCACCGAGGTGTATCGTGGAGACATTTTGCTGGACAAAGGTCTCATCAAGAGCGTTGGGCGCCTGCATCACGGAGTGCTAGCAGCGTATGGGAGTGACCTCGTGGTTGTGGACGCTAAGAACGCGTGGGTGACACCTGGCATCGTCGATATTCACTCGCACTTGGGGGACGCGCCGTCGCCTGCGCTAGATGGAGCCGAGGACGACAACTCGAGCAAGGGCACCGTGCAGCCGTGGCTCAGGAGTCTGGACGGCCTGAATACTCATGATGATTCGTACCAACTCTCCATTGCCGGTGGCGTCACCACTTCCCTCATTCTGCCTGGCTCTGCCAATGCCATCGGTGCGTCCGAAATATACACTTATTGTGTCATACACTAGACCGCTGATTGTCTCTCTGTAGGTGGTCAAGCCTTTGTTATCAAGCTTCGTTCAACCGAGGAGCGAACCCCGACATCTATGCTGCTTGAACCCCCGTACAACATCGATACCTCCTTCCCCGACCCCAGTTTACCACCCAGGTGGCGTCATATGAAGTGAGGCTCATAGTACCTATGTTCTTCGACGTGCCTCACACTTCGCGACTGTCTAGGCACGCGTGTGGTATGTTCATGCTGGAATGCCTCCTGCCATCGTGTGCTCATGTTCATGAATGAACCTTCCAGGCGAAAACCCTAGTACGTGCCGTTTTATTCTCATGCACATTTTAATTGAGGTCGTTATCTTTCAGGCTCGCAATACAAGGACACTAGGATGGACACCAATTGGGCCTTCCGCGAAGCGTAAGATTTTCTACAGAGATGACTGGAAGCGACGGCCTAAAGGACTACCTCCAGTTATAAGAAAGCTTTCGATATCAAGCAAAAACAAGACAACTACTGCTCCCTTGCTTTGGCCGGGAAGTGGAAGGGCCTCGGCGATTTCCCAGAGGACCTTCAGTGGGAGGCCCTAGTGGATGTCGTCAGAGGCAGAGTCAAGGTCAACGCGCATTGTTACGAGGCTGTTGATCTCGATGCTCTTGTTCGCGTGAGTTCGCATGTGTAGACGACGGTTGCTGATTATTCCTGCTGACTGCTTCATCGAAATTAGCTTTCCAACGAATTCAAATTCCCTATCGCGGCATTCCATCACGCAAGCGAGGCCTATCTTGTCCCGGACCTCTTGAAAAAGGCTTACGGTACATCGCATGAGCTACCCTCTGGTTCGGTGGGATTAACAATGAACTATATGTAGGTTCTACCCCCGCAGTGGCCCTATTCGCGACAAACGCTAGGTATATCCATAGCTTTTCATTCGGACTCCAGCTCTGACCTACGAGTGCATAGATATAAGCGTGAGGCATACAGGGCTTCCGAGTTTGCACCTCGTATCCTCGCACAGCATGGAATCAATGTCCTTCTTAAGGCATGTTCATTTCTCAAGTCGCCTGGGACCAAACAGTTGACTGTAAACTAGAGTGATCACCCAGTAACCGATTCGCGCCATCTGCTCTACGAGGCTCAACAGGCTTATTACTACGGCTTCCCCCCAAACCTCGCGATTGCCTCTGTCACCAGTACCGCTGCGGAGGTGATGGGCATGGGTCACCGTATTGGTTATATCCAGGAAGGCAAGTGGTGCTCTCCGACCATGCATTTCGAACAATCCTAATGTTTTGTTGACACAGGATACGACGCTGGTTAGTATCAGGGGAATTGCGGATAGTTTGAAGCACATACTGACGGGCTCTGTTGTACATTGCAGATCTCGTCATATGGGACAGCCATCCGCTGGCCCTCGGTGCCACGCCCTCTCAGGTATTCATCGACGGCATTCCGCAACTCGAGTCCCCCCACGTCGCGCAGAAACCTCAGAACTATAACGATCTTCCCAAAGTGCCCAACTTCGACAAAGAGGCAGTCGAGGCTGTCAAGTATGAGGGTCTCCCTCCGCTCGCGCCCAAGAAAGCCACAGGCGACGTGGTGGTGTTCACAAACGTCAGGTCTGTGTATAAGCGGACTGCAGATGCAGTTAAGTTGCTGTTCGCATCAGAAACTGAGCTCGGCGTTGCTGTGGCGCAAAACGGGTCGCTGGTCTGCTCAGGCGTGCATGTGGACTGTCTGACTGCACTTGACGGCGCGGCCGACGCCACGTTCGTTGACCTTGAGGGCGGGTCGATCGCTCCTGGCCTTGTGTCGTTCGGCTCACCCCTCGGCCTCAATCACATTCAGGCGGAAGACTCCACGAATGACGGGGATGTGTTCGATCCCCTTGTCAAGGGCGTGCCGAAGATCTTGGGAGGCGATACAGCTATTGTTCGTGCCGTGGATGGACTGCTATTCGGGAGTCGCGATGCATAGTAGGTGTTTTTAATTTGATCCAGCCTGAGTCAAAAATCAACTAATGCCTTTTTTATCGCAGCCTCGCGTATCGAGTGGGCGTACGTGGTGAATGTTCTGTGCATTTTGATATGTCATTCATGAATCGGCTCTCTACCACCTAGGTGACCTCTGGCATCACCGCCCCGACGCATGGAAATTTCTACTCGGGTCTCGGGACGTCCTTCTCCCTGGGTGCAGCACACAAGCTTGAGGCGGGGGCTGTCATCCAGGACATCACGGCTGTTCATGTCTCCGTGCGCCATTTCTCCAAGCCCAGTGTCAGCACGCAAATAGCGGCCCTTCGCCGTCTGCTGCTCGGCCCCCACAAAGGCGCGACTGGCCACTATTTCAAGAAGGTCGTAGAGGTCAGTCAGCCTGCTTTGATCTTGCTTCGTGGCTCCGGGTACTGGTTTCTGATGGGTATGTAATATCGCAGGGCGAAATTCCGCTTGTCGTGGAAGCCCACAGTGCAGACATTATTGCGACGCTCATCATTTTGAAGAAAGAGATTGAGCTCGAGACGAGAATTAATTTGAAGTTGACCATTACGGGTGCATCAGAGGCACATATTCTTGCGAAAGAGCTGGCGGAGTCTGGGGTTGGGGTGATCCTTAACCCATCTCGCCCTTTCCCATATGTTTGGGAGGATCGCCGAATGTGAGTTTAAAAAAGATGGTGTTCAGGAAGAATCTAATTTTATTACATTAGCCTCCCTGGCCCACCGCTCTCGAAGGATAGCGCAATCGTGAAGCTGGTGGATCGTGGTGTTACGGTTGGCATCGGATGTGAGGAAATATGGTCGGCACGGAACTTGCCTTTCGATGTTGCCTGGGTACGTCTACATTCCAAGCATTCAGGGCTATTTTATGCTAATGAGTAGAATAGGCCGCTATTGAGGCCGGTGGCAGGATCTCAATGAAGGATGCGCTGGCCATTGGGTCGGTGAACGTGCAGAAATTGCTTGGTGTGGAGGTCAGTGAAGAAGATGCGGATTTGGTTGCGACGCGTGGCGGAGAGCTGCTGGACGTGCACTCCAAGGTGGTTGGAGTACTGTCGCCGCGACGGCGCTCTGTAGAGATTCTGTAGAGCGGCTATGTACACAATTCGCGTGATCCGTAATTTATTGTCAGGGCCGTTGCCGCCATTTATTCAAAGTCCGCCTTACCGCCAGACCCACAAGCAACGTTGTCATTTGCTCTCGACGCGCACAACGATGCCCAAGCCACACAAAAAGGCGCCTGTCGTCGCGGCACGACCTCTCACCGACTTTTTTACGCGCAAATCCGCCACACTCCCCGCGTCAAAGCTCGTTTCCAGCCAAAGCGAGAACGCGAAGCCTTTCGCCTCACCCCTCGCAAAAAGCGCGTCCAACTCTTCCGTGCTCAACTTTTCCGGGTCCAGTGCAACAAAGTCCACAAATACCATCTCTGACGCGTCGTCTCCAGCCACGCCTCGGTCGCGCACCTTTATCGACGCCGTAGAGATTGTCTCACCTGGCAGATCGGCAAAGAAAGGGCAATATCTTATGCCCCCAGCATTGGTTCTCAGGAAGTGTGCCAAGTCCCCCAGCGTTCGCTCTCTCAGCCCCCTTAGCCCCTGTCCGTCGCCCAGATCCCGGTCGCAGCGCAAAGCCAAGTTTGACAGTGATTCGGACCAGGAGCCGCCTGCTCTTGCGGTGTACGTTTTGCGATCTCCTGCGCCCCAAACTGCACCCGGAGCAACAGCTATGGCTGCACCCGCACCCTTGAGGGCCACGGAAAACTTGACCCAGTCCCGCTCATCCCCGAACTTCAATCCTACGAAACGACTGCGCTTATCGTCCCCCGAGCCTTGCAGCGAGCTTGCGCCGACGAGCCAGTCGGATGAGGTCGACATGGTCCCTAGAACTTACCCTCAGCGGGATCCCCTCTATGTGAAGCGCAGTGTCGATGAATGGCGGCACAGCGCCATGGCTACCCCCAAAGTCGTGCTTGACAATGACAACGTCTTCATGGATAAGCCTGCGCCTGCTCGCGAATCACTCCCACACGATGAAATGTCTTCGCTTTCGCCCCTTCCCCCGTCGCCAAAGGCGCTAAATCCGACGACTAAAGCAGAGCAAATTATTGCAGAGATCAAGGCTAGAGCGTATGCTGCGACCCACCAAATCCGTTCCGAGACTCCGGTTCGCGAGTTCAAGGATGAACTGAGTGATAGCAGCGATGACGATATGCTTCCCGAGTCTCCAATCAGAGCCAAGGTGAAGAGGTATGCAACATCCCTTTCAATGCAATGCTCCTTCTTCATGATTGCACCTAGCAATGTCACTGGTCTATCACATCAGCCCTTAGCTACGTCCAGCCGAGCACCGTCGGGACGATACAGTCTCCGCAACCGTGATCCTTCTCCCTCGCCATCCAAGTCGAAACACATGTCTGGACCCTCTTCTGTGTCCAAGCGCACGCGCGTTGCATCAACTTGCACCCCGGTGACCCTCACGCAAGCACAAAAGGGCAAAGCAAAGGCGTTTAATCCCCTCGATGAACTGCTCAGGGAGAAGAAGCGCGATGACAAACGTGGTAAAGGCTCTCAGGCATTGCGCCAGGCAGAGGCGGTCCTCGCTAGCCGAGATACCATCATGATCGATGTGGACGACGACGACTTTGCGAACGAGGCGGCTGCCCAAAAAGCCCTGAATTTCCGCCAGCTCATGGATGCGAAATCGTCTAGTCCTGTGGCGTTTGGTTCTCTTGACAGTGAAGACGACCTGGATGATGAAGACCGTAAACGACTCTTGGGCGAGGAAAACGGAAAGACGATTGCCAACATCCTAGATAGCGATAGGGCTAGCAAACAGAGGGAGAAGGAGAGTAAGACGCCTTTGGGCATCCCCCTTTGGCAAGTGGACGAGGCCTTCCCCGACCTCATGGATGTGGATGAAGTGGCGCTACCGACCTTGAGCAACACTAAACCGAACCCAGTGCTCTTCGCGTTGCAAGGCGCTGTGAAGCGCAAAGGTGAGCTGGCACGCCATTCAGGTTACCCTGTAAATTTTAATGCTCGACCTCAGATATCATGCAGGCCGCTCTGCTTGTCGGGTCAGGGGTCATCTCGTCGATTAACCTGACCGAAAACTCTTGTGTTATCCCATACCTGTGCAAATTAGGTACGCAAGTATGTGACTGCACTGTATATGTGGCGTTCTGACAATCCGGCAGCACTCTCTTTGGACGATACTGCTCTGTCTAGATCCGCTCTTCAAATGCTCACTCACATCTGGCGTACTTCTATACCACCTGTGCCTGGAATCACATTCGCCTGCATTCTATCTATTTTTGCCCGACTTGGTGCCCAATCCACTGCACTCGATGCGATGGGCTGGCCCACCTCAGAAATCAAATCGGTACCCATCTCTTCAGGAGCACGCGAATCTGTTCTCTATCGGTTGGTTGCCCTCGTGACCGCATCGGCCCAGTGAGTCCAAGTGCTGTAGTAGGTTGGCGCGAATTTGACGCCTCTTGGATTAGATCGCGTAGATTATCTGGCCAAGACACCCCAGATATTCTCATGTCTATGGTCTTGCTGGCCAACGAGCCTTCAAGCCCCCCGGAGCTGCAAACCGACGTGATGCTCGCCATCGACGCAGTCTGTGGAACTATCGCCTCTGGGGCTGATATTTCTGCCCTCGTGAGTAATTTTAATCATCATCCAAGAGATGCAAACCCAACGCTGCTCTCAGGAACCCACGATATGTACCAGGCTGTTGAAGTATATGACCACGTTGCAGCCCGTCAACAAGGCGTACATTTCGGCTCTTTTTGGGTCTGGCACAGGCCGTACACAGCGCATTGCTCGGTGGATCGCAAACGGCATCATCATTAATGCGCAAACTGTGACCTCCGTGCGTCTGCTGTATCTTTCGATGTTGTTCGTTTGTAGATTTACCATTGGGTCATACAGGCGCAGTATCGCGAGTTGCCCCCGCTCCTCCCGCTTAGCGTGGAGCTGATGCGCAAGAAGCCCGAAAGGGGCAACGTGGAATACGGAAAGTTCGAGCAACACAGCAACACGAACTTTGTCGACATGCTTTTCTACGTCCAGATACTCAGCGTTGCCGCAACGAACATCGTGGGTTATACCTTGGAGGAGCGCGCGCCGCCTCGACCACGGTTCGATGCAATGGATGAAATGGATCTTGGGGTTCAAGATAAGCCGCACCTAGTCTTGCTTAAGGATGCGCTTGATGTCGTGCACAACAAGATATGTCAGTCACTAAACCATCCTATTCCTTGGACTTCCTTACGCTTTTCCAGCCGATATCCGTGCCACTCACTTGGACCGCTCGCGCACAAAGGCCGCACTCAAAGAACTCGCGCTGCGCATATACTATCAGCGCAACCCCGTAGCCAAAAGCCGCGGTAACATCAGCAGCTACTTTAGCAGGACCAAACCCAAGCCTCGGCCAGCCTTGCGCATCCCCTCAGGCTCCTCCTAACTGCTTCTTTTCAACACCTTCCTCTTCCTATCTTGTCCTGTTTACCCTGCCGGCTGTTTTGTATTTTGGATCGGATGCCTGTAAGCTGCTTCCTCTGTCTTGCCTCACCATTACCATACCCACATCCCAACTACTTTAATTTTGCTCATAGTTACAGGTGGCTCGCTGGGCTCCCATAGTGTACTAGATTGGCTACTCTCCGCATAGATACAGTTAGATTTTATTATTCGTTATGTCATTATTACATCTCATTCTAGTCTGTGTATAGCTCAAATACTAGTTGAGATCCAGGTCGATGTCGAACGGCACTGGTGGGTATTCAGGGGGTGGCCCTGTTTCGTCTTCATCGCTGTTGAGGTCCAGTTCTATGTCCCATACTGGGCTTGGCTCCCGTGGAGGACGGGTCGAACTCGGAGGGATTTCTTTATCTTGCCCTTTGTCTGAGGCCCTCTTCACCACAGGTGGCACTGGCGACTTGGTAGGCGCCTCGGTGGGGCTGGCTGCAGATTGAGCTTGTGATTGGGATGCAGACACCGCGACAGGAAGCGTCCGAGTCGCGCTATTCCGCACAGGCTTTTCGAATGTGTTCTTGACGTTCTTGACCTTCACTTGACCGAAGCCGGGGAGGTTTCGCAGTTGTTCAGAAGTCGCTTTCGCTATGTTGGCGAAGCTCTGGACAGTTGTCGTCATTTTGATTTGGGGAAAAAATGAGAAGGACGGACCCCGAAAGAAGTGCGAAGTGTCTCAACGTCTGTTTTGTTGACCTTGCTGATGCTGGTGAGCGCTGTGCGTAGGATCGCATTGTAGTCTTTGTCGACGCGCTCTTTGATCATGTCCGGAGGCTTGTGTTCAAACTGCTTCAGAGTGGACAGGTAATGCCCCGCTTCTTCAAAGCTGTAGGACCGGGATCTTCAGCTTCGCGTGGGATCGCAAGAGGTAAAATTACAGACGAGAACGCGACGAGCACTGTGATGTTGTTAATCAAGCAAACCTTGGTAAGCTCTCGCATTGCATCGTGGTGTTCTGTCTGGTAGAAAATGTCAGATTGTGAATGCTGGGTTTCAGAAAGAGCCACACGATGTCGCATAGGATGAGCAGGATTCTCAAGGTGTATGAGTGGCCCAATTTCTCGACGCGGATGTGAATGTATTCGGGATGCAGTCGGTGGTACTTCAGACTGCGAAGGGTGAGTCTGTCGTCATTTTGCAACAAGCACACGACATGCCTCAAGAATAGCACGCCGGTAGTTCTTCCGACCTGATAGTCGGCGATGATGTCGCCGAACTCTTTGCCCACATTTTTGATACAGTCCAAAAGAGTGTTTCCTCGCTGAGTCGCCGCGGCTCAGGCCTCGAACACGGGGACAGTGTGTGCACCCACCTGGAGAGGGTTTATGAGGATGTTGTTTCCAGTCCCAAGGACGACCGGGGGGACAGGAGGCGTCTTGGAAGGCGGTAGACCATTTGACGCCATGAGTGCATGTAGCAAACAGCCGGATCAACGGCCCGCGTGGTGAACGAAAGATTCGCATGGATGGCGCGTCCTTGACCAGCTACTCCTCTCATCGCAACATCCACCATGGACAAGCTGCCTACCTACCGTCCCAATCCCCACCAGAGACGGTCCCCGCTCCTGAGGTCCCCGCTCCTCGCTCTCGTGGCCACGGTATTTACTCTCGGCGCACTCAACCTGAACCTTAGATGGCAGGGCACTGCAACTGCCAATCTGCCCTTTAACGCCGCTGAGATTCTGCAGAAATGCAGTGCCCTCGATGTCCAACCTGGTCCGCCGGCGAATTTCCACTCCAGGACTCATTCCGATCGATTCCAGGAAGGAACGGCACCCACTCTCATCCGGAACGCGACTATCTGGACTGGACGCGTTTCAGGCCATGAAGTTGTCGTGGGGGACCTCTTGCTCGATAAGGGCATCATCCAGGCTGTCGGGGAGATTGACCAGAGTACCCTTGACGCGTATGACGATTTAGTAGTCGTCGACGCGGCGGGTGCATGGGTTTCCCCTGGGTACGTCGCGTTGCTCGAATCAGTGTTGTGATCTGACCCATGTGTACCCGCAGTATTGTCGACATGCACTCCCACCTGGGAGTATCTAGCGCACCGTCGCTCGAAGGTTCAGATGACACAAACTCCTTCAAGGGACTCGTACAGCCGTGGCTGCGTAGTCTTGATGGACTCAACACCCATGACGAAGCATATCGCTTGTCTATTTCAGGAGGCGTTACGACGTCTGTAGTCCTGCCAGGATCCGCCAATGCTATTGGTCCGTTCTATCCCTCGCTCAGCCTGCTCGTGATTTAACCTTGTTCCAGGCGGCCAGGCATTCGTCATCAAGTTACGTCCGACTGCAGAGCGTTCCAGCTCATCTCTGCTCCTTGAGCCACCTTTCTCTTTGAATAAGAGCGACACTGAGCATTCGTCTCGGCCTCGCTGGAGACAGATGAAGTGAGTTTGTGCTACATACAGAATACCACCTAGTACTAAATGTCTTCACCAGGCACGCGTGTGGTACGTTCTCGACTCACGCTGCGGCGACATATACTAAAGAGCAATATACGGAATGCAGGAGAGAACCCCAGTACGCCCTTCACGATTGATTGAGGATGCATAGTAACCTTTCTTAGGCCGAGTCTATTCTGGTACCCGAATGGACACGATTTGGGCATTCAGACAGGGGTTTGTCGACTTGTACCGTTCCTACTCGTTCATAAGAAGCTAATTTGGTTGACATGTAGATACGACAAAGCCCGCTCTATCAAAGAGAAGCAGGATCAGTATTGTGCAAGGGCACAAACAAACCAATGGGACGGTCTTGGTGACTATCCGGAAGACCTTCAATGGGAAGCTCTTGTGGACGTGCTCCGTGGACGCGTGAAGGTACGCTTCACACAAGAATGATTTGGAGACTCTCACTGACCTGAGCTTAGGTCCACAACCACTGCTACGAGGCCACCGACCTCGATGGTATCGTGAGGGTAAGTGCAAAATTCCCGTGTTGTCCGCGTATTTTACTGAAGTTTTCTACGATGCTTGCAGTTAAGCAACGAGTTCCAATTCCCTATCGCTGCGTTTCATCATGCACATGAGACCTACCTTGTCCCAGACTTGATCAAGAAGGCATACGGTTCGTTGATCATCTTTTCCGCTTACAACGTGGCTCGTCTCTAGCTTTCAAAATCAGGACCAACTCCCGCGGTGGCTCTGTTCGCGACCAATGGAAGATACAAACGCGAAGCATACCGTGGCTCCGAGTTTGCAGCTCGCATTCTTGCCGACAACGATATCAGGGTCATCGTGAAGGTCGAGATTTCAATCTGGCTGTAAACAATCTAACCTACTCACCTTACGCCGAGGTAGAGTGATCACCCTGTCTTGAACTCGCGCCACCTCGTCTACGAAGCACAGCAAGCTCACTACTACGGTTTACCCGAGAATCTCGCTTTGGCCGCCGTAACATCTACACCAGCAGAGGTAATTGGTCAAGACCACCGAATTGGATTTGTCAAAGCAGGTTATGATGCCGGTGCGTTATTTGAATTAAATTTCAAACATCTCCATTAACGGCTTGCGAAAGATCTGATTATATGGGACAGCCACCCATTGACCTTGGGAGCAACTCCGGAACAAGTCTACATCGACGGCATTGCCCAGATCGCTGAGCCGTTCTCCGTTGAAAAGTCAGCGGACCTGCAACGCACTCCTAAGACCCCCAACTTTGACAAAGAAGCCGAGGATGCTCTCAAGTACGACGGTCTGCCTCCCTTGGAGCCTAAGGAGGATGATTCTGGCGTTGTTGTCTTCACTAACATCAGCAGTATCTATCTCCGTCGTGGTCACGCCATCCGCGAGGTCTTCTCTGTTGCATCAGAGAAGGAATCGGGGACACTTGTAGTCGAGAACGGCGCGGTCATCTGCGCTGGAGATTGCTCCGAAGTGTCTATCGCGGGGGGATCTCGTCGCGTCAATCTGGAGGGCGGATCCATCTCGTGAGTTCCTCATTGTGACGCAGACATGCAGTGTGCCTAATAACGTGTTTAGCCCTGGTCTCGTCACTTTTGGAAGCCCTCTGGGTCTCGTGGAAATCCAGGGAGAGGCATCAACGAATGACGGAAACGTATTTGACCCCCTTACCAGTAAGGTACCCTCCATTGTTGGGGGAGACGGAAGCGTCATCCAAGCCGTCGACGGAATCCACTTCGCTGGAAGGGACACACTGTGAGTAAAACTGTGGTAATGACATAATCCTGTTTAACCTGGCCTCACACAGGCATGCATATCAGGCTGGCGTGACTACCGCCATTGTCGCCCCAGCGACCAGAGGATTTTTGTCTGGCCTGAGCACAGTGTTTTCTACCGGGGCTGCTCACAAGCTGGCACGCGGAGCAATAGTGCAGGACGTTGCCGCCCTTCATGTTAAAGTTGGCTCTTCGTCGGCCAGTGTAAGTACTCAAATTGGCACTCTGCGCCACTTGCTGCTTGGGGGTGGCAAGGGTACCCTCGCTGAGCGTTTCCGCCAAGTCACAGAGGTACGGTGTCCTTGTTTAGTTATAAAAATGTTCTGGTTAATTTCTGTGCGCAGGGAAAGCTCACTCTTGTCGTTCGCGTTGAAAGTGCCGACATTATAGCATCCCTCATCCACCTCAAGCGGGAGGTTGAGGGCCATAGTGGCAATACCATCAAATTGACATTAGTCGGTGCCTCTGAGGCTCATCTTCTCGCGAAAGAAATCGGCGAGGCTGGTGTGGGCGTCATCCTGTCAAGTCGTCCCTTCCCCGGTACCTGGGAATCTCGAAGGATGTGCGTTATCGCCCACGTCGACTCCACCTATTTTCCAGAAACTGACTGGGCACCACAGTTTGCCCGGCCCCCCTCTTACGCAGGACAATGCGATTGCCATCCTGCATGCCAACAATGTCACGGTGGGACTTGGTGTCGATGAAAATTGGAGCGCACGGAATACACGATTCGACGCTGGATGGGTGCGTGACAAGTCTATCGAGTGGAGTAGAAAGCTCACGGCTAGTCATTATAGGCCGCTCTTGAGACAGACGGACGGCTGTCCAAAGGCGATGCGCTCGCCTTGGCTTCAGTAAACGTTGACGTACTCCTTGGTCGGAACACGGAGAACAACGATCTAGTTGCCACCAAGGGAGGAGACCTGCTCAGCTTTGAGGGTAGACCTGTTAGCGTGATATCCCCGGACCGTGGAGTCGTCGACCTATTTTAACGCTACATAAATCGTGGGCTATGGAAGGAAGGAATACACTGGCTGTCATTCCGTACACACATGAAACAAAGATGCGAAAGCAAACACCGATAGCAAAGATACAAAGCCCTACGACGAACGTTCTCCAATTTGTTGCTTGACGAACTCGCCAATTCCTGGTAATGCCCGGAGAACTAGCTTCACTGGTTGCGACTCGTCTGGAACCTGTCAGGATGTAACCATGAACATCAAAACACGTCTACGCACCTATTGGCACCAATTCGCCGTGCCTCCTGAGATCCTTGGCTTTTATCTCGGGTCCCAAAATTCTGTGATTCGATGGAATGACAACGAAAGAATTCTATTGGTTTCCTGAGCTGAAATCCATCAACAATCAGAGACAGGGTATGCACCTTCCGATACCACTCGGTCACTTCTTCTGCGTACTTTGGAGTTGCCGGGACAGTGGAATGGCCCACTATTTGAATTACAGCCCTTACGGTTTTCATGACGTTTGAAGCTGCACAGTTGCCTTTCAGTTTCGTTTCGACTATCGGAGATAAAGTCCAAACGTACTTCTGCGCTCAATGAGGTCCATTATAGAGCGGCCACCAGGCCCATGACCTATGACGATCACGCGGCGTGCGCTTGAAAGTCTGTGATAGAAAGGTGGAAAACCCTATCGCTGTGAAAAGAAAACTCGAAACGTACTGGACGTAGTTATCCCAAAGGTATGTAAGAACATCCCGACCGAAGTCTTCAGAAGACTTTCCGCGCTGATATCGCATTTCAACTGCCCGTGACGCGGTCACTTATAAAGGTGCGAGCCGTACCAAGTTATTGACAGCAGGTTTCGGGAATAGATTCGCATCGAGCAAGGAATAGCCTTCCTTCTTGACCCACGCGACGAGTTCTTTTGAAAAGTCAAGCTGTGCAGGCAGGAACATCAATTTTTTTGCTCAAGTAGTATGCTGAGACTTGAATTACCAAATAAGAACGCTCCAGTTTGACATCAAAAGTAGCGGATGACTGGACCTCAAGGCGAAGGTTGCCGCTAATACGAAAAGATGAAGCTGAGTTTATGAGTAAACATGATGATGAAAAGCGCTTACAATTCATGTACGAAGATGACGAGCGTATCATTGTCAAAAATATCTGGCCTGAGGAGGAGCCGTTTGCCAAATTGCAATGGAATGGGAGGTGTGGACTTACGTGCACATTATTTGTGTTGAAAAGCGCTTTTCGAGCTCTGCCGTGATTAATGGGACCTGCATCATATCGTGGTGGGTATACAAATAATGCTGTCGGTGGGCTTTGAGGATTTCTGAATGGAACGAATTTAATCATCATATTATGTTGAAGGAGTTCGGTGGGATTACCAGGAATCGAGAAAGTAATTTCCTCAAGTCCTGCAAGAAGTACGAAGTACAAGTAAATCGTAGGTCAATGGCAAACTGCGAGGGGAACACACCTTCTCGTGGTTCACAAGCCTTGGGATCTACGCTCTTCCAGTACTTGCTCTGTTGTTGCGCTACTAAAAAGACCGTTTCCGTGGCAGCTTCTCCAGCGATCATGGGTGGTAGTGGATCAGGAGCTTCGCCGAGAAGGACACCTGCTACCGCCAGGGCAGAGTTTGATATCGAATCAAGGTTGTATCCCCCCTATTAATTGAAATGAAAGTAAAACGACCAGAATGAGCACGAAAATGAGTAGGAGCATACTTCGAGCGCTACGACCAGCCGGCCACCAGCTAATCCCGCAAGCATGTGCGTCATATGGGCATACCCGGTGGGCGTTACATGGCACTCTCCGAGATCATCGCCTTCGGCTGCGTCAAATCCTGCGGAGACTGGGCATCATGGAGCACTCATGAAATTATGCCCAGGGGAAGATGAACAGTGACAACCCACTGATGACGAGTTCAGGCGCAAACTCCATGGCAATAGGCATCACTACCTTTTGAAAAGCGTGGATATAATCCGCGTCCGTCATGCCTCTTTCTGGCCAGGGAATATTGACAGAACTAGATATATTTAGCAACCTTCTCATCGGTCGAGAGATATCCACTCACTATCCCAGCCCAGGGCCTTCTCCGCACGACTGCAGACCGCCGAATGGACCACAGGGATAAAACGTTCCCTGCTCGTACCGGTGAAGAGAGACGTATAAGACACTGGGGTCGTCATTGAAGGCTCGCTGCGTCCCGTTTCCTGTCAAGGTACCGTTAACCCGGCTCGAGTCCTAAAGCACGAATGTCTATACCGTGGTGAACATCCCTGTAAATTGGTCAATCTCATCATTGTGTAGCTGATGATGCGAGTTACACACCAGTCCAGAATCATTATTCGTCGGATAGGCGTTAATTGCTGCACGACTCTGGCCGCGACGGCAACATTGTTGAAGAAACAGAAGCCCATGTGCTCGTCCGGCTCTGCGTGATGTCCCGGTGGTCGAACAATAGCAAAACTTTTCTTCAGCTCATTTCGCGCCACAGCAAGACATGCCTCAATCACGCCTCCACAGCTCAAAAGGGCTGCACGCGTAGTTCCATGCATGACATAAAGGGAGAGTTGTTCATAGTAGTCCTCGGAATCGATTCTATCCTGCTCGGTCATTTCTTACGCGGTTTTAGTAGTTAGGATCCAATGGCGAAAAACACCCGGCGAACAACTCACCTTGTATCGCCTGAACTTTATCCCAGTGGTCTTCGCTGTGTACCAGCATGGCTTCTTCTCTCCGGACAGGCCTGATCGGGAGCCACTTCATCTTCTTTGTGTGTCGACCAACTGTCAGAGCGTGATATATATAAGATATCCGTTCAGGCTTTTCTGGGTGACCGGTGGGTGAAAAATGGGAAGTCATTTCAGTCGAGTAAACATAGCCGACAGTGAAGTCAGACTGATGTAACGGAACTGATGAAGCCCGAGGACCGTCCGGAACGCGGTGGGCTGCTAAGGAGATCGCTGGATCAGGATCGACATCCATATATGCGGAATTCGAGAGCGAGGGTCCGTCGCCGTTCGTCGTCATCCCCAGAGTCGTCAAGACTGAGCACAAGCAGAAGGAGGCTCAAGTCGTTTACAGTAACAGTGAACAGAATCTACTATTCTTCGGTATTTGCTTCCGCCTTTATTGGCCTTGGAAAAAGCTGGCACAAACAAATTATTGGGATAATTCTCACGTGGCCGGGAAGCACTGATCGAAACTTCAAGGGGTTCTTCAATATCAAACACACTCCAATACCCATCCATACCCATACCCAATCCACACAAACCCACATTGAAGAGACCCATGGTTATGCAGGTGCAGGTTCTTGTAGGTAGGGGTGCGGGTCATATTTGGAACACTCATGGTTTACCCATGCCATTCACTAATTGCCTCCAATCAGCCTGCAGTCTCTTCTTATACTGGGCCTCTATCAGTGATTTCTGATACAGACTTGGACTCTCTTCAATGCCTTTCTAACTATGTCCAGGACCATACCTAAAGACCAAGAAGGCCAGAGAGGAAATTTGCAGTGGTCAATTTACTGTGGAGAGCTTTTTGAGTTGGCACATCAAAATATTGGGTGTTGCGCCACTACCATACCAAATATAGACAGAGGCCATATTACACAGCTGGGATGGCGATTTGGCAAGTATGCCAGCATACAAGTTTGTATAACATTTCAAAATCTTGCAAGTCACATCAGGACCATTTGCACTTGGCATCAGGAGATCAGGAATGTGTTTGCTCAAATGATGAACGGGCCCCGGATCTAGGGCACCTCATCAGGACATTGTGCACGTGTAATCTCGTATCACACACAACTGGGAATATTTGACGATAAATAACGTCATATTAGTCTCTACTTCACGCTGGCTGTGGAGACATAGCCCGAGAACGTGTGTTTCGTGTACATATACATAAACTCGACCACCAGGAATTCAGCGACTTTCTAGACTCTCCAACGTCCTACTTGCCATGCCCTTCAGTTATCGGGATCTCTTTTGTGGCGGCAAAACCTTCTGCTGCTGTCTCCCAGTGCGAATGGGAGTCATAATTATGTCTTTTCTGGGAATTCTAGTGGGGGGTATACTCATGATTGTTCTGTGGTTTGAAGTTTCTAGTAAGCATTATCTCAATCTGTTCTCGATCTGGCATTTACTGCCCATTCTTAGGCGCTAGTACTGGAATGTCAAGTAGAGAGCGCGCATGGTTCATTGTTGCTGGTCTAGTGGAAACATTTCTGTTTGTTGCATCAATCCTGGGGTGGGTATAGCTTCGGTATTTCGCAATTCTTAGCTTATGATGAATGTGTCTAGATTCGTAGGCACGATTGTCCGGAAACAAGTCTTCGTCCAGATATACGCCTGGTTCATCTATGTCCATCTCCTCCTAAGCATAGGCGTTACGGGATATCTCCTCTATATGGTTACGCATTTCTCGAAGAATGCCACTGCGAAGGCCTGTCAAGAGACGATACAGAATCAGCAGGCGAAAGAGCAGTGTACGGGCCTTCTGGATGTTGCTCGAAGCGTCTACTTTGTGGTGGCCACTTTCGTTCTCTTGGTAGAGATGTGTATGTACCACTCTTGATCTTTGCTGCCGGACTTCACCTGAACCCATTTATGTGTTTTCCAGATGGCGCTTTAATTGTGACGCGTTATGTAAATCAGGTGAAGAACGAAAAGCGCTCCGCTCGTGCGTCGCGCCTGGACAATGAAGAGGCTTTTGCCCTTGTCTCCAAGAGCAAGGGACGTTATTCATCTCTACCTGGTGATCATGACGAATCCATCCCGGTATACGCTGGAAGGGAGGAATTTGATCCCTATGATGGGCTAACTCAAGTGCGCAGATCCACCGCGTATGATGGCGTCCCCTCTCACCCTGACGGCGTCGGCTACGGTGGTGGAAACTGGAAACATTCCGATATTTCGACGGAAGAGAAGACGCAGATGAAGCAGAGAGACTACATGGAGGAGGCAATGGAACAAAACGGCGAGGAGACGGGATTGCGTCTTGAACCCTCACGCAGAGTACCTCCCACCATCCTGACACCTGGACTTGAAGCGCGGGACGACTTGCCGAGATACACACTTTCTGACCCATCACCTATTCCTGCTTCGAAATGACCCGCAGCGCTTCGCACCTAGATCTCTTACATGGACCTTTCTAATACTTATTATAACAATCACCACAAACCAGGTTGACCATTGAAATCAACATTCAGACAATTAACTCAGCGCACGTGGAAGCCTTTGACATACACGACCAAGCAAATCGCGGACATCGGCACATCGTTGTGGCAAGGTTCGTCAATCCTAACACTCGGCATACCGAGTCCTGGCTCAACGTTCCTATCATCTGGAGCGCTTGTTGACCACCATTTACTTAATTTCTGTCCATATCTTATGACATGCCTAAGCAGCATCATGCCCAACGACAGCATATCATCGTTTCTGTACGTTTCGTTTATCGCCTCACTATTCCGTCTCACAAGCCATATCATAGCTTGACGCCCTGTGTTATCAACTGCACACGCTCTCTTTCATCCTCTCCCCATCGATATGGTCATTTCTCTGCCGCCTTGCGTCGCAATTCCAATGTTCGCCGAGGGACCTTGACCAAACAGCCTCTCGGTCATTGCGGTTCTTCTTCGCCAATATCCTGCTGCTCAATCTCTCAAGTGTATGGAAACACGCGACGTATGGCGCCGCGGAAGGAAGAGCCATCGTGCTCGACTTTGTTGGAATGGGTGCGTGACAATTCCCGCTATGTCGCGTGAATCTACTAACAGGACATTCGGTAGGCTACGTCCCGTCGAGACTACAGCTGCTTGGCCTGGACTTCCTCATCATCTTCCTCCAGCTCATCCTCGCGACTATTGCATACGAAACCTCCTTTCTTCAGCACGGTAACGACACCGATACCCCCGACATGTTGCTCCCGATACCCGACTCACTGTTGTCGCCAACACCCTCACCGCTCTTCACGTCGCTCCCATCAACAACACTCCCCACAGCGATGTCACAACACACAAAATCGTACCCGCCCAATTCCACTTCACCATACGTTGTCGACCTCCGACTCAGCCCTATCATAGAGCGACTGCGGAACCCCCCTCCTCCACCCCAAGCGAGCAATTCAGACGCCTCTCTCCCGCTCCCTAATACTACGCCGTGGCCACTACCAACTGGTATGAGGATGCTGCTCAGAGCTAGTGCCCAAATGAGGAGGGAAACGGGTGAGGGTACACCCGGCAGTACCAGAATTCCGGGCAGTTTAAGCACACGCGATGGATGAGTGCAGTCAATGAAGGTTGGCTCATTCCTTCCTTTTGGATTATTTCATATTCTACCGGTCTCCTGAATTATTGCGCGTCGCGTCGCGCGATAGTCCGTGGAATGATAAGTGTTTAGGATAATGAAGCTGACTGCTGATCCTTGCTGAGCCTCCGTGAGCCTCCTGTCTTCACCACTTCCGTTTCATCTAGAAGAGGCTCGTCATAGAGAATGAACTATTTTCAGGAAGAAACTCACAGCTTTGCGCAGGCACTCGCCGAACTGTGCGAACTCCTCCCTGCACATGTCTTTTCTAACATCCGTGTAACCGGCTAGTATGCATTTCCCGTACACGGACGCCTGAGTAGCGCAAGTCGACGTCGTGTGCAAAGCAAACTTATTAAGGGGCGTTTTCTGCGATGCCGCGGCTTTCAACGCGGTCATTGCGGATGGTGGGTGAATCAGAACAAGAGCCACAACTGAAATGGACGAGAGTTGGCTTATGTAATCGCGGATTTATCTTTCGTTTCACGGCCGCGAGAAACAACTTCCTGCTGACAGGCTATAAGCCTCCAGCTGCCCGCTGGCTAATATTTTCAGGCACGAGAACAATACACCCCTAGTCTCCCGCCTACACTTTCTTGTAACACGCGGGAGCTTCGTGTCTACTACTCTGTTCGTCGACGCGACGTGCCCGTCACGGTCTCAGGATGTTCAACCGCCTGCTCTTAATCTCATGCATATGCATAGTAATCGCCCTCATCTTGTACTTCTTCCATTGGAATCGATTCATTGGCTTTCTTATTGGTCGCGCCATCCGACTCTTGTACTGGAATGAGGAAGCCTCGAGCATTTGGGTTGAAGTCGGTACGTCGTTGTCGCCGGGCTATCCGTGTGGCTGTATTGACTGCCGCACAACACAGGCTCCATCCACTTCTCGCTGATAGCTGGCAGGATTCTTCTCAAGGACGTCGCCTACCATTCCAGTAACCAGACAATTAGGATTGTGAAAGGACGGATACAGTGGAGGTACTGGATACGAAGACCCACCTCGGAAGAGGAAATTGGTATTCCTAAAGGTGGTGAAGAACGTATGTCGACCATTTTTCTTGTTCTTGATCAGAAGCTTACAACGCTTCTTAAGAGCTGGCCTCGCATCCCATGCATTGCCGAATTCAAATATCATTCCAAGGATTCGAATGGTTCCTGTATAACCGAACGGCAGCTTACGAAAACATCATCTCGCAAATGGAGGCCAGTAACCTGAGCCGTCCTGTTTCTCGGTCGACGGAGAGAAGGCAATCCTTCAGGTCTTTACGTCCCGGTGTGTTGTTATCTTGTTGGGTCCTATTAGTCGCGCCCACTGAGTGTTATCACCAGCGACTTCCTCCCATTTTCCTCCCCCCTCGTCCTTCAGGGAATTCGCTGTTCCGTATGGCATTCGGAAGGTTTTCGATTGGGTTAAAAAGCAGCTGCCAACTCTGGATCCTAAAGACTTGCTACCCCTCGGCATAGAAATCAGTAAAGGAGCAATAACTTGTGGGAACAACTCGACCCCAAGTTTGCTTGTTGCTGAATTCCAAAGGAGTGAAGGGACGTTCGGCATCGTTGAAGTATGTTTATGTGTGTCTTCCCTAACCACATAGCTGAAATGATATTCTAGTCTAGATCGAAGTTTGACCTTTACAAACAGCTATTTTCGATGAAGTTTCAACATGCTGTTATTCGTTATGTTGACAACGAGAACTATGCCGATCCTATGACATCAATGGGAGAGTTTGTACATGGCCGTATCATTCAGTGAGATCATCGCGCGTTATGTGAAGCCTAATATTCACGTTTCTCAGGTACTCGACTTTGAGCCGTTCTTCCTCCTACCTGTCATATCGGTCCTTCGTCAAACTCTGGGACCGTCTTGGATTGTTGACGCTTGCCAGAAAGTACACGCTGGATCGTTGTAATCTCCATGCCATGCAGAAGCAACGAACCCCGCGGCCAAGCAAAAAGTCCCTCAAGAATCTCGACGAACCTACACCAATAGGCGCGGACTTTACCCAGGTGGAATATGCGATAGAGCGCAAGATTATCGAGACGCCTTTACTCGAACTTTCATATTATTTCGATGCCGTTGGAGAGGTCCCACCTCTCGCGGACCATCGCGAGAACCTTGGGATAGATTTGATTGATGTTGGGAACGGGGATGTAGCACCCGAGTGGGGCTTCGACATCACTGTAAGTGGGGGCGTCGTCCGATATGGTCCCTGGGCGGACCGCCAGAGGTGAGCTTCCGTGATTTCAGCGAGTCATTGCCTAGCTGACTTCATACATGACAGGGCTGAGCTTCAGAAAGCCTTCTTTCCCCCAACGCACCATGATGGCGAGGTAACACCTCCGTTGAGACCTGGTGACAAACGGCTTTGGACCGCTATGCGAGTGTTTGTGGAGCTACGCGACAATACTATTCTACACATCCCTTTTCGTGAGGCTTCAAAGGCACGAGTGTTTGGTCCGCAATACTACTCCCATTACTCATGGGGCTTCTAGGATTGGCAGTGGGATGGGAAATTCGATGTCCCCCAGCGACAGCGAGTCCGGGAATCGGCTGCAATTCATGTCACTGTTGGAGATTGTTCTTCCATAAGTTACACTCTACCAATGGTAGTGGATCCTTCTGGCTATCGGCCGATCCTGGAGGTCCATCTTGATACCGTTGTAATCACGTCGAGTTTAAACGACATTCGACTAGTGACTGCCGAGTCCTCTCGTGTATGTTTGTTTTCCTGTGGTCATTTGTGTGTCACTGATCTATAGTCTAATAGATTCATTGCGAAATGTCCACCCCAGTGAAATGGAACCAAGAACGGAAATGGATCGTAGCTGTGGCCCTACGACAGGCTGTTCTATACCTTCTCCGCGATCACATCAACATGTTCACCGACCTAGGGAGGGATTGGACGACAGGGCCGCCAACTGACTACCACCGTTTCATCCCAATAATCTACGCTTTCGAGCTTGAAATGCATCACTTCGAGCTTAATCTGTACGCCAACGACCACAACATCATTGACAAACCATTGATAAGGGATGAAAACGGTATGTACCCGCCAAAGGACTGAAGATGTTCTGCTGAAATTTGGAAACGCAGCATTGATTACACTGCGAGCACCCAGTATCAATCTCAAGACAGACATTCCGTCAAATCAGTATCGTCCCGAGTCCACGACAATCCCATTCTCAGTAGAGGTTCCCAACGTGTCAGCCACCCTCGCCCTTCCGCGATGGAACACAAACGCGCTGCATGCTCCCCCAGAAGGAAGCAGCTTCGGCAATATCCTTTTCTTCCGTCTCGATGGATCTTATGAATATTTTGCGGAAGTTCGGGAAAATTTTGTGGAACAGCTTAAACTGAACTTCAATGTAAGCGTCGGGAGTTCGATGGAATGATCAATCCATTGACTCCAATTTCGTCACCCAGATACGCGATGCGGGCGTCAAGGTGCTCGGATGGGCCATTCGTTATTTTATGGTTTTGCGCGACAACTACTTGGGATCCTTCACCGACTTTTCGACCTTATATGAATATCTAGACAGACGGAAAAGGAACCTACCGCTCGGGGACCCAATTCTGTCCAAGTATCGACCTGGAAAGGTGGGCACCATATGTCATCTTCAGGCCTTTGAAGTAAACCGACTATCGTGTAGAGCAATATGATGCAAACTGAGATTCTACTTGCTTTGGAACGTGGCACGATGATTATGCCAGCTGGGCTTCCGGGGTCGTCATCAACGCCAATCGGTCATCAGGCGAACGCCGGGATAGGTGAATGTCTCATCGTCAATGTCCCCGACCTTCAAGTGCAACTTCGGATACATGATTACTATATGGGTGCGTTGGGGGACCATCCTGTGGGAAAACTGTACTCACTGGCCCGTAGAAATGTCTCTCAATGTTGGCACCCTTTCCGGAGGGCTTGTCTCCGATTATCCAGAGAAGGTAACCTATAAGAAAACGGCTAACGGTGGAAAAGACATTATCCATATAGATGGTGAGTGATTGCCCTTCATTACTAGTAATTGTCTAACACTCATCTCTGGTAGGGCTCGACATCACGGCCAACCGATTGTTTGGACCACAGCCACGGACCGCCACCTATGTCTGCATTTGGGAAATCAACCTCGGTCGCGTCAAAGCGCTTCTAACCGCTTCGGAGGGGCGGTTACTGGCCGCTGTTGGTGACGCCTTTCGATTGAATTTTGTGGATTTGCCAAATGCGCCTGCGACCAAATTTCTTCCCCCTGTCGATCCGGATGGTGGGTTTTTTGACTTTGCTCCATATCTTTTGCTGAGAAGCATCGAAAAAGTCGCCTTTGTCAAATTCTCTCTCAAATCTGTCGATATTACGTGGAGAGCCGGACAAGCAGCTTTGGTGATCACCTTGTCAAGAGGTATCAACGTCGACAACAATGATGTTGGTGGGCGCTACCATCGCAAAGCCACCAGGCTGAGAATCGCAGAAATATCTGTGAAGGTTTTGCTAGCCACTTCACTGCATGGTGGACGCTGGTTGGAGGCTATGGAGCTCACCGCTGATGCTTACTTGGATATTTATTCGGCTCCTCTTGGATTTCGACGTCTATCTCAAGCTCAGATTGCATATATTGAAGAGCAAGATCACTCGACTGGCCGAGCCCGTAAAATGTTTAGCACGCTAGCTTCTCGCATGACAGAGCCCCCGAGTAAACACTTCCTGCCTAATTCGACCCGCGGTTTGCTGACGTCCATTGCAGGAGCCACACTTCATAAAAATGGAGTCTATCTACCGCACCCCACGCTGCCCAATAGACAGCACACACCAGAAGCTGCAGGCCCATCACAACCTGCACGGAAAGAGCGAGTCCCGGATTCCTGGGCAAACCTGGCTCATCTCTCCGAATCAGATGCAGAAGAAGGGATATCAGAAGCAGATCGTGATGCGCGCCTTGCG
Organism: Asterophora parasitica; assembly: GCA_018282005.1. Taxonomy (NCBI): domain Eukaryota; kingdom Fungi; phylum Basidiomycota; class Agaricomycetes; order Agaricales; family Lyophyllaceae; genus Asterophora; species Asterophora parasitica. The sequence goes on along the minus strand of JABCKV010000002.1, from coordinate 116,589 downwards.
TACGTTGTTGAACTCTCGCAAAACCGAGGGACATTCAATTCTAACGAACGATGTAGCAAAACGCGCACATCTTCTCCTGTTCCACGCTTCGCTTACGACGACGACCAGAATATGACCAGTGGTGATGAATCCGACAACGAAGACCTGACAGATGCCAGTTCCGATAGTGATTGGTCCGAGTTTGCCAGTGAGTGTCTAGCTAAAGCATATTGTGCTACCTGTCAAATTCCTTTCAAAGACGCGCCAGACTCTGACGAAGATCAGACATTACTCCAGCATTACATCCATGTTGCTCGCCACTACGCAGCACGTTCTCTCGAATCACCTGAGCTGTGGGATGGATGCCCATTCATCGTCGTTCGCGTGAGCCATATAGTTCCTCCTAAACCGATCCTCCATCTGACACTTGACCGTTAACGTAGGATCGCACACCGTTGGACACGTCTCACGAAGCCCCTGATCCCCTCGAAAAAGGAAAAACATTTAAGATGGCTGGTATTCCAAAAGTCCTGTGTGACGACCAAGGATCCACTACATTTCGGTTTAAAGGCAAAAGACAGGTGTCTATACAGGTCACGCCTCTTGTGTTACCAGCGGCATTGTGCTTTGAAGAAGATATGAAAAAAGAGGCATGTATCTTTTCCCATCCCTCTACACTCGTCCGATGAGTTCTGATGTGTCTTCGTATAGCCACTAAGCCCAGAGCTGTGTCTTGATGAGATGATGGCCAGTCATCTCGGTACTCTGTCAGGCTCTGGGACAACTTCGTGCACTTTCTTTGAAGCATCGATTCCTTCGGCTACTATCCATGTCATTCAGCGCATCTTGATGACGGACGGACACCCCAGCATTTCTCGCGACATCTCAGCAGCTAGCAAGACCTCTGCGCTTGATGTTATCTCTGTCGTTCAAGGACGCCTTCGGGGTATCTTTGCATCAGGAGCCCTTACAAAAGACGAACATGTCGTGAATGTAGGCTTCGATCGGCTGTCGATGTCTTTGGACATGTCCGTCGATAAGAAGACCATCCAGCCCGCATCTCCGCACGACTTCGTCTTCAGCTATGACATTGAGGATTTCCACGCGTGCTTTGCGCAGGATTCCATCGCTACCAGCTGGGGGGAGAGCACGATACAACTTGGTCAGCTTGGACCTGAGTATATGGTAGCAACCGGTATTGCTCTAACCCGCGGTGGAACACAGCTCGCCACATTGGCTCGGAGATGGGGGCAATACTCCTCGACACAGAAACGAACCGTCGTTTCCGACGTCATGCGATGTTCAAGCCAGAAAGCCACCGTAGATCCCCTGTCAACGATCCAACCCTCATATCTTGTCCAGAGCGGCACACCTCATGTACTGCGGACAGACACCACGTTCAGGTTTTTATACCATCTCCGGAGTTGCCTCTGGCATTTGGATGCCAAAGAACGGGGTTTGTTTCGTTCGCTCCAGGGTAGCAACGAGGGCGTTGACCTACATGAGCTTACACCTCTGCTCGCATCTCGTCTACTCGCTCTGGATCTTGACGCTTACAATGCCAATCCTTCTGAGGAGCCTATCTTCTCAATCTTGAAGATCCACGACTCCGTGCTGGCACCGCACGATGATGGACCCCCACGTAGATCCATATCAATCAAGTTCACCAAACTTGCCATTGTGGTCTTGGATCCATCCTGTACCTCACCCAGTGATTTGGTGGTGACGGACCTGGACATTAGGACGCGCACGCTGGCAGGCGATGTCCTCCAACTGCCATCCCTTTACCCCACCAGCATGTCGCAAACTTCCCTGAAGGAGAAGCATCCACACACTGCTTTCAAGTCTTCGGCGTTGGTATCTGTTGGCGATATTACGCTGTCCGTGTTCCCTCATTTGATGGGCTTCGCCCAACGCCTTTTACGGGTGCGGAGACATTACTACTCTGTCCCCACGGAGCCATCTAGTAACATCCCTACTTCCCTCCATCTCTTGAGCGTGGATGTAATCTTCTCCTTGCGACATCTTCAAATCCAAGCTGCCGCTGAGAACCTGGTTTTTGAATTTGGGCTATTAGGGGTACGCGGCGCATGGTCAGTACTGTCACGGCCTCGGGGCTATGAAGGTCAATCAATGAACTACTCCGCCATTCTCGACAAAACCTACGTGCTAGCACGGTCTCCATCAAACACGACCAAACGAAGCAATCTGGACATACTGGCTTCTCTCGAACTGACCAAGGGGAGGGTCAACATAGTCTCACGGAAAGATGCCACCTCCAAAGCCAAGCACCGTCTTGTCTTTTCAATCGGCGGCCTTCGACTACATATTCCTCGTAGTGCTCTTCGTCTCTACAGGTTCGTTCATGAATGGAGAGCCGATTTCCTCCCGGGAATAGAAGCGACCGTACAGGCCCTCCTTGCTGAAGTGCAAAGGGCCCCTTCGAAACCCACATCACCCCAGTTACAGCATGCATCTTCACGACGTCCGAGCTTTCAGGTGCAAGGACAACTCTCGCACATAGGCATTTCCCTTCAAGTCATGCACGGGACCTGGCTTTCTTGGGAGGCCGATAACATCATCGCCTATGTCAATTCATCCAACAGTGCAGCTTTAGAATACGCCTTTGGTCTGCAAATCGCATCCGTGATGATCAGCGTTTCATCAAAACCGTATGCGCGTGAAGCGGAGCCCAGCACTCGAGTTCAACTCATCCTCCCACCCTTGTCTGCCACCGGCCATTACGATGGTGTTGGAGTCCATGCCATTGCACTGATGGACTTCATTGAGCTTAAAGTCAAGCCTTCTCACTGGGACACTCTACTTGCTGTTCAACAAAAGTTCGGGCAAGATTTCCATGACCTGGTGACGCTAGCTCAAGAAACAAATATCCGCCAAGCCGCTTCGAAGACGCCGAAAGCCTTCAAGGTTTCGAAGCCTGTCCCCAAATACGGCGGATCTTTAAAAATACGCGGGTTTCGGGTTGGATTGGAAGGTCCTTCATCCACCGTGTATTTCGAATGTCTTGACATCGGAGGCGCAATCAACAACTTCACTGGATTGACTTGGAACCTTGAATTATCGGATCTGGCGTTTTCTCTTGCACCTCGAGCCATTGTTCGTCCCAATTACCCAGGTTTCAACAGAAACCACCGCTCAGCCTTCGTGATCATCGATTTCAAAGTTGATGCCAAAAAGCACCTTTTTGACAGTGCTGCCGCCACCGTCATTCAGGTGTCGGTGACCAAAATCCATGCCGTAATGCAGCCCAGCTCGATTGGGGAAGTCGGCGATTTTATTGACCATCTTCAGGTAATCTATTGAAGCCCGTCGTGTTGAATTTTTCTGACGCATGGTTCAAATGCAGGCCGAAATGCATGATCGCAAGGAGCAACGTGCTTTGGAGCTCGCAGCTTTCAAAGAAAAAACTCAGAGCATACTCAAGACCTTTGAGGTCGGGATTCAAGAAACGCAAATGGAGGAGAGGTCCTGGCTGGAGGATTATATTGTCAATGTTTCCACTCGAAATATTGGGGTCGTGTTCCCATTGACGCACGATGAGGATCTTCAGCTTCCTCAAACAGGAAGTAAGGATTCCAGTGCTGTTCCTGCTTTCCTGTGGTCTATCAAATCCATCGAATTCGGAACCCATCGAGGCGAAACTGGGCAAGCTGCAATGAAAAGTTTTTCGTTCCAATTTGTCTCTCGGTAAGGACCTTCATTTCCAGGATTTTTTCCGATAAGCTTATGATGCAACCCAGTTTCCGCCAGTCTGCTCCCGGCGATTTCTCTGGGGAAACTCATCAAACTCGGAATAGACTTGTCTACCCCGAAATGGAGGCACAACTGCGCACAGTCCGTTCTGCGTCCTCACGTCACATCTGGGTTGGAGCCAACGTTAGCGGCTTCGTCCTGGATCTTGACTCGAGTATCCCGTCGTACGTTTTCTCCTTGATTGATGTTTACCGTCAAGGGAAAGATCGTGTGGACAGACTATCTAGCAGTCTGCCTCGCACTCCATCTGCCATGGAGCCTGAAAGTGAGGTACAGCTAGTCAGACCCCACACCACAATCCCAACGTCCAGTCTGTTCGCATCGCTGAAGTTTCTCAGCGGCAAAGTGCGCGTTTACAGCGGTGCCGCTTCGAAGCTTTATCGAACGAGGCCGTTTGCGCATAGCCACCAAGAACCTTCGGACGAACAGGTCATGGAAATCGGTGCGGAAGTGTTCAATCTCCCTGTAGTGTCCGTCTGGGCCGAGTACCGCGCCACCCCTGCCTCTCATAAACTCGGAGGACCTCGCGACGTCGAACCATCTATCCTCATGTTCAAGAGCACGGTACACTCGAGCCAAAACACTCTCCGACCGACATTGCTTCCCTTCATCACCGAGCTTGTGAGCCACGTAGAAGCCCGCATGCGGCGTGTCAGCCTTCAGTCGTTGCACCCACTTTCCACCGTTGTCACCGATGTCTCAACGGCTCTTCACGAGCAGGAAACGGTGGATCCTGTTTCAAGCATGCGCATTAGCTTCAGCCTTCGCATTGACCAATCAAAGCTCGAGTTAACTTGCCAACCTGACGTCAACGTCATCGCTGGCCTACACTGGGATAGCGGAGGCTTTGTTGTCAACGTTTCTCCGGGAGCCCGCAAAGTTACATTCACGGGCAGCGTTGCGGGGTTGACACTTGGTCTTAAACATGGCTTCCTGAGCGAGGACTGTGTCATGCTCGACGCGCGCAACCTTGCGTTCTCGGTCACATTCGCTAAACTTGAAGCGGAGCAAGGCGGTTCCGTGAGCTCCGTTTCCGGCATCCTGGACACCGAATTCTTGGGAGTGGTCCGCTTTTCACGTCTACAAGACATCCTTTGCTTCAAAGCTGTCTGGTTGGATCGTATCCCAATATTTAACAGCCAGGCCGCGACTGTAGCCCCGAGGACGCCAGCTCGGACGTCAGCAACCATGCCATCGATTGCACAGACCAAACAACATTTCACCACCGCAATTCTTGTTCGAATCCGACAGATTACATTGGACGTTGACCTGGGGCAGTCGATCAGTGCTATGACTCTTGATCTCAAGGATGCTGTGATGCGCACAAAGCTGACGGACGTTATGAGCGAACTGTCTGTGTTCGTCGAGGACCTCGCAATAACTGCCAAAGGAAATGTCGCGGGCCACGCTCGTGTTCCGAAATGTGTCTTCCAAACCATCCGTAGTGCCGAAAGTTGCTCGAGCGGAGGGATTATTCGAATGCTGGAGCTGAGCATGACCAGTGGTCCTCTCGTCGTTTCTCTCGAATCTGACCACCAAAAGCTGCTTCATTACCGGTGGGGGATGCACTTTCGAGTCATTTTACTACATAACTGACTACTTTGATATGTCATACCCTTTCAGTGCTGAACCGCTCGAAGTCAAGATCTTCGACGACTGGAGTGTGATAGCGCACCAGGAAGACGCAGGAACGAAACCTCTACAGCTGTCATTCACGGTCATGAGTCCCGAGATTGTCTCAGTGGTCACCGTTGGCACCATTCCCAAACTCCTCGCGTATGTCAACAAATTCAAAGCGAATCTGGATGCCCAGCGGTTAGGTGCAAGTCGGGAATCCAGAGCATTTAGAGTTACCCGGACACCCAAACCCGACAATCCTCTTTCTGCTGTTGCAGAGGCGATGCTCGATTCCGCTCGCAGCCGTTTCAAGGAGGCCGAGAATGGGTTTTCCTACGTCGTCATGCAGCATATGAGTCTTCAACTCGACTTCCTCCGCTTGGTAGTCTTCCCCCGAACAATGGACGACTTGGAGATAGCTCAATTCATCGGTCGCGATGTTCGTGCGCGCTTGGACCGATTAGTAGACTCCGAACCTAATGCCGGCAAACGAGATCTACTCCTTTCATTCACATCTATGACAATCTCCAAGCACACGGGGCTTGGGCACCCACAGACGACAGACTTGTCGGACGGGCGAGAATGGTTGGAGTCGCTGCTACATGGTGCTCCGGAAGCGATCATCGTAGGCTTGCCTTCGATGACCATGCACATGATTAGTGAGGAGCAGGTGGAAGAGTTGACACGAACCCTAGTGTACGACTTCCACAGTGAATTCGTGCGCCGGGAGGGTAATCGGGAATTCAAGGATATATACATTACCCTGAACGTGTCTCTCTATTCGTGGCTTACCATCCTGCGGAAAAATCTCACGAGGGAAATGGAGCAAGTCAAGGCGACAACGGATTGGAGGGCTTTGCTTAACACATCCCCCCAAACCGGTGCACCCCGGAAGAAAATACCGGAGGCTTTGAGCCTCGGTGGCTCGCTGCGATCGTCAACCATGCCCAGCCCACCGTCGGGTCGGCCATTCTCACCATTCTCACCCTCTACCGCGTTGAAGTCCTCGATGGGCGGCACGATGGTGTCATCACCTCAGCCCGGAGCGACTGGCTCGCGTAGCACCTCGGCGTCAACTTCGACAACCCCTGGACCTCAGACTTTCCCTTCTCTCGAATCACCCGTCCTGCAACCGACCAGGCGCTCAGGAATCATATATCAGCCCCGGAGCAGGCACATTGAACGGCTCACTATGCGACAACTGGGCGAAGCAACTCCAGACGTGATGCACCCCTTCTTCATGAAGAAAGCGGGCTTCAATTTGGAGGATTCATTGCCTCAGTATGTCAACGAATATGCCACGGCGCCGTTGGAAGAAATTATGGAAGTTTTGTTAAAGCTATACAGCAGACAACTGCTCTCTGGTCGGAATAAATAGACGTTCATGATTACTCTTGTACACTATCTAATAACTACATTAATCTGTCATCCGTCTCCTCTGGACCAACTTGTTCATTCGTGAGAGATGGTGTTCTGTGCCACCTGTACCAGGATGAGCAGCTGAGCTCATCAACAGTCTCTTCCCAGTTCGCTTTGATTTTCGCCTTGATACTCTGGAAGAGACTTAGCAATCCAGGTTGCTCCTAGTTTATATAACTGAACGAATGGGTTTCCGTATCATCGCCGGTCGTTCAAGCTTTCAAAATTTCGAACGCACGACCTGAAATTAGACTTGCACGCGGAGTAGAACTTGAAGGTACACAGGATGAGCAGGCTGCAGCCCCACACCTGTATTGGAAAGCAAGTGGCCAGAGTCGACTGACGCTGGCTATTTTTATCAGACGGTATCTACATCCATATCATCGAACATTCCGTCGTCCATCTCCCCGAGAATGTAATCCACCATATAACTCTCCTGGACCAACTTATTCATTCGGGAGAGATGGCGCTCCGTGTACGGGATGAGCGCATCCACCAGCTCCTTCAGTGCCGTGCCGCTCTTCCCTGCAGAAATTTCTCCTTGAGCAAAGGCTGCCTCACCGTGTTCATCCCTAAACGCTTTCATCACGTCGTCTGCCGACCTCAACTTCACAATGGCATGCAGGACGCCCTGAGCCACACGACTCGCTTTAGCGTTGGTGTTCCAGTCTCTGGTGAACTGGAGCAACTTGGCGAGATCGGATCCGCCCATGGTTCGGATGACTTCATCCACAGTGGACCGCCCTGTAATGGAGGATTCGTCCACATCGTTCGTCTGGATATTCCGGAAGAGATTTAACAATCGTCCAGGTTGCTCCATCGCTAGAGCTAACTGAATCGCCTTCCGATAGTCATGGAGCGCAATGTAGTTATGGAAATCTTGCTCCCTAGTGGCGTTGTCAGCAAAGCGTGTCAAACGGGAGTAAAACTGTTCATTGACTTTTGAACCAGGTTAGCACGGGCTAATTCTTTTTCCTCGTCCTGCGCTTCCGTGCAATCCTCCCAAAACGTAATGACAGAGTCTGCGGCGCCTGACACGATGCGCCGCTCGTCTTCGCTGACAGAAAGCGCCCAAACCTGAGTCAAGAGAAATCAGCTAATGGAAAGTCTAGTAGAAGAAACTACGTCCTACCTTATCCTCATGATTGTCAAGAGTGGCTACGCACTCTTCCTCCTTGATATCCCACAGCTTGACCAGCCCATCGGAGGCGGCACTAACAACCTGTAACCCCTGGTTCAAGAAGCCGACCCTCAGCACCGAATTCGTGTGTCCCTCAAAGGTCTTCAAACACGAGAAGTCGTCCAAGCTCCACAGCTTCACGGTCTTGTCGCCACTTCCTGTCGCCATAGTCCTCTCCGTCTTTCCAAACCGCACCGTCCAGACCCCACGTTTATGTCCCTTGCATGTCCCGATCAGCTTGAGCTCCCCACGAGCAGGCTTGCCCGCAAAGGCGGGAGTGTAATTAATCTCGTAGATCTTCGCCGTCCGATCCTGGGAACCAGAGACAAGCAGTCTGTCATTTGGTGAGATATCTAATGCGTTGATGTCCTTTTCGTGGGCCTTATGTGTCGTAAGACTTTTACACCTCAAGGGCTCCGCTTTGTCGTCCTCCCACACGAGCGGCACCTCTGCCAGGTCCCACATTTTTATTGTACGGTCCTGGCTTCCAGTGAACATAAACTGAGGACGTTCGAGCTCCCCAGGAGTTCCGGCTTTTCTGGAGAGAGCTAGTGCGCCGACACTTTCTGCGTGGCCCTCGCAGATACCGACGCAGCCATAGCCCCAGTCGGCACTCCTAGCTTTGGGAGCGAAGGAAGCCCATAATCGAGCTGAGCGGTCCTTGCTGCCGCTGGCCAGTATGCGCCCGGCGACTCCTTGGTCGAGAGCGAGCACAACGTCGGTGTGGCCTTCAAGAAGGCGGGCGTCGTAAGAGTTGGCATCATAAACACGGATAAGGGATGAGTTTGTCGCTATGGCGAGGTGAGAATCGCGCTGTGTGGACTTTTCGGAGGCGGAGGGGAAGTTTGGTGACAGAAAAGTCGCGTCAACGATTTCGTCGTTGTAACCGATGAGCTGTCGCGATAGGGACTGCGTCGAGAGCGAGTGAAAGACGATGTTTTGGTCGGCGTGAACGGAGACGACGTTCGACATTAAGGGAAGATACCTTCAGGGAAAAGTTAGCAGATGGTACAGAAGATGATACATGGAGGAAAAAAACGCACAGCACGTCCACAATTTGCCTCTGCTCCTCCTGTTCGTCGGAAATCTTCGTTTGTTCCTTACCCAGAGTAAATAGGACATCTCCATTTTTACCATCCCAAATTTTGACGACACCTTTTTCGCCACCGGTGTAGAAACGAATGCCATCAGAACCAGAGGTAGAACCCGTAAGATCCTCGTCGGGTCGAAGAAGTCCAAGAGCCTCGACGCGTTCCAGTATAGGGATCGTTTTTACAAGGGTAGGTGCAAAAGCCTTGTCCTTCCCCTTGACTTTGTCACTGCTGGACTTCGACGGGGCCGTCGACGAGAGATCCCAGACCAGCACGACCGAGTCTCTTCCACCGCTGACAAGCCATTTACCGTCGAGTGAAACGTCAAGTCCTCTCGGAACGGAATAGTGACCCTCGAGGACAGCCTCTGGTTTCCCTCGTCCCCCAGTAGCATTTGACGTGGCCAACAAATCAAATATACGAATGCGAGTGTCCACAGAGGCCGTGATCAGGCGCATTTTATGTTCCCGGGTAACAGAGGATACGTCCTGAGGATAGTTGAACGCCAAGGCACTCACAATACCACCGTGGCCCTTGAACACATGCGTGACATATCCATTGCGGATATCCCAAACCTTCACAACGCCATCTGCGGAACCAGATGCGAGATATGTTGAAGTGGGATCGGTCTTGCAGACGTGGATTGGTGCGTCATGTGCGCGAGAGATAACTCGAATCGGGTGTACCAGCTTCTTGGAAGGCGCAGCCGAGGAAGCAGGGATCTCGAATATGCGAAGGGCTAGGGACGCCGTGAAGACCAAAAGATGGGTGGACGAAGGCGAAATGCAGAGTGAGTTGATCGTTTGAGTGTCCTTCTCCGCGATGTTAGTTGACCGTTATGGCAAGATAGTGGCAAGCTCACACTAGCAAAACGGCATATTTCGAGGCCGGTGGAGACTTCGGTCAAGAATATATCTTCAGATACACATGTTACGATTCTGTTTCCGTCCGATGTAATGGCTACTGGCCCAGAGGTGTACAGAGGGCGAATGGAACGCGCGTTTTTAAAACTAAAGCAGAATTAGTATCTCAAGCAAGGTAAGGGGAAATGACTTACGCTGTCTTGAGCTTTGGTCGCCCTGGAATGACCGCCATGAGACTTTCGGCGCGATGTGCACCACAGAAAATTATCTGAATTTGCCGATGTTTGGTCGGCGTATTATTAACCGAGTCGCGACTTTCCACATCGCGCACAGGCACCTGCCCATGGCTAGGCAACGTTTGAGAAGTTAGAACAACATATACTGACTGTAGCTTGGGAGAGGATGCAATTCTGATGGCCACATATTACAGGGTCCTCAGAAGAATATAACTCTGCTACGGTCATTCTCCGCTTGACCCAGTATTAAATACGCTAAGGAGGGCGAAGCAGCCATAAAGTAGGCCGACGGGATAAGCTACGAGGAGCCGTTGATCAGACATTTGAAGAACGGCGACAAATATCCCTGATGCTGAATAGGTGCACCACAGTATTGAGAGAATAGAAAGTAGGTATCCGAAAGTACCGCTGCATGGCGCGTCAGATCGCGGCTCATTCGAAAGAGGCAGATAGGACGTACTCCATGACCATCATGACACTAATTGCACTGACCCCCACCATGGGTAATAAACAGTAGCCCAACACGGACACCACGCGATACGCGTCAATACCTCGCTCGGACATAAGATTCAAGAGAGTGTACATTGACGCAGAACCGAAAAGCCCAACACCGTAGATGTATCCGAAGTTTGGCTTTCCCGACTAGAGAGGGAGCAAGATTGGAACCGCGGTTCTCGATCGGACTTTGTACGTGCTACTCACGAATAGCAGACATATGCCAAAGCAAAACACGAAGATAATGGGACCAGCCATGTCGGCGTCGTCCATTATGCGGGCATCGACGCCGCGCAGCGGGTTGAGTACGGTCATGGATTTTGCGCGTATATGTTGGAAGTTGATCCCAAGCTCTGCATGAATACTTAAGTTGCCTATGACGCGTGACTTGGCAATGAATGTACCTTCTAGCAGCGGAGGCTCGCCCTCGAATCCACCTGTGCCAAACGCCGTCCACCAACCACCCGCACCCGGCTGGATATTTCCCCCGTACCCCGCCGCCGCACCCTGTTGAGAGATGGAGCCCTGTGCGCCTACATTTCCGTCTAAACTTGGCCGAGAGCCCGGATAGAATGAATTAGGATCGGAGCCCGCTTGCGGGGAGTAGAATTGAAGCGGAGGCTCTGGGACTACTGGCTGAGCATAGTAGGGGTTTTGTGAGGATGAGGGGTAGGAGTCGTTGGTGTCCTGCCACATGAGTGCGCTACAGAGCCGCGGAACACGTGGCACTACATTTGCTTTTTTGTTGTCGCCTGTTTATAGTATTAATTGGTTTTTGTTTCAGCCATGGTAAGAGCTCCTCGATGCCGTGCACTTTTCTCGTACTAATCCTTTGTTCTCCTCTATAGCCTCAGGTGAGTAAGCACACCTAGCCCAAGTTGGATCTTTTGCTCATCATACTGTCATTCAGAACGAATATATCGAAGAGCATATTAAACGCCATGGTCGGCGGTTAGATCACTTCGAGCGCAAGTACGAATCAAACCTACTGCCCTTCCTGTGACGGTCTGATTGTTAATCGCAGACGTAAGCGTGAGGCCCGTGCTGCCCATACGAGCTCTGCGTTTGCCCAAAAAGCCTTCGGTATCAAGGCTAAGCTGCTGCACGCAAGACGGCACGCCGAAAAGGTTCAACTCAAGAAAACTCTCAAGGCGCACGACGAGCGTAACGTCAAGCAAGCCGACTCATCAACCGTTCCCGATGGCGCTCTGCCAACGTACCTTCTCGATCGCGAAGGTCAAAAGGACGCCAAGGCGCTCTCAAGTGCGATCAAGCAAAAACGGAAGGACAAGGCTGCAAAGTTTGCCGTGCCGCTGCCGAAGGTCAGGGGGATTGCGGAGGATGAGATGTTTAAGGTCATGAAGACGGGAAAGAGCAAAAGCAAGGCGTGGAAGCGGATGGTGACCAAGGCCACATTTGTTGGCGAGGGTTTCACCAGAAAACCTGTGAAAATGGAGCGCTTCATTCGCCCGATGGCTCTGCGGTACAAAAAGGCGAACGTCACTCATCGTATGTCACCCTTCTGCTTTTTGACATCAAGACACACTGACCTTGGATTTTCTTCTCACAGCCGATCTGAAAGCGACATTCCAGCTGCAAATCCTGGGTGTCAAAAAAAACCCTCAGTCACCGATGTACACGCAACTTGGCGTCATGACGAAAGGTACCGTGATAGAGGTGAACGTCTCCGAGCTCGGGATGGTCACGACTGGTGGAAAGGTTGTGTTCGGAAAGTACGCCCAGATCACCAACAACCCCGAAAACGATGGCTGCATCAACGCCGTTCTTCGTACGTTCTTCCTCCTTTTCGGATCTCAACCCCAGTCGCGCTAATGCTTCATTCTTCTCCCTCCAGTCGTCTGAGTTTTATCTCGTTACCCCTGACACTGTATCTTTAGTTCGCATTAGCACGCATCATTTCCTCAATGTCACCAGGCATCACCCACGTATATGTTTGTGAGAGGCGTTGGGCTAGACTTATTTTAGTTCTTGTCCAAGAGTTGTTAAAAGAAAAGCCGTTCTGTTTCTGTCGAGTAGAGCTGGTGTACAATGTTACATCCAGGATAGGGGGTACGTATGAGTGGCTAGATAATGGGGCGCAGGTGCATTGAGAGTGTTGTGAGTGTGTGTACAAGGTCTGGTCGAGTAATAAAGGAATGAAGTGTTTTTAGTGTGTATGTTCTGGCGTGAAGAGTTGAAAGCCTCTCGGGCCTTCTGTATTGGTCAGGAAGGAAGAATAATGAGCTGTTGAAGAGGTCAGGTAGGTTGAACTTGCTGATGAGCTTCAACGGTGGAAATCTCGGCCCGAACTGCGAGGCTACATTTGTGGCGGATGGTGACTGTCTGGGGGTGCGAACGTCATGCCCATATCTCCCTGCACGTCTCCAACATTCCCAGCGGACCTATGGCAATGACTGTCAGCAGCGTTGACTCCGCATCCGACATGCGCCGTAGGCAATGAGCCATGACGCATAGCACTCAGGTTGAGGTGTGGGATAGATCGCAGTGGGAGTTGGGTTGGAGATACCGCGATCGCAGCAGCGGAAGTAGGGTCGCGCGTTCGTATTTGATCGTAAGGATATGTTGTAGACAGGTTATCATCGACGAGAGTGAAGTCCCGAGTGAACGAAAATGGGCGGTGTGGGTGTGAGTGTAATACATGTGCGTTCCCCACGATGGGTGGGACATGTGGTTATTCCCGACGTTCCGTGGTTCGGTGCAGTGGTTGGCTGAGAGGGTTATCCAAAGGAGACACGGGTGGATATGGGGATGGGAATCGATCCAGCGTTTGGAATTGAGGCAGGTTTCCCGAAGGTTCCACCCAATGCAGGAACAGAGGGCAAGGCGGCGGCGCTGAGTTGGCGGGAGGCATAGGAATGTTGTAATTGCCAAAACCTGAGTTGTCCCCGAAGACAGTATCTGGGTTGCAAGGAATGGCAGCTCCCGATAAACAATGTCGGAGTTCCTGCCTGTTGAACAGTAAGACGAAAAATGCAGGAAAAACGATGGTTGAATCGACTTACAAGAAGGGAGAAATAAACCCCCACCGGGGTTCCGCCCACTCTAGTACCCGGACGAACGTATTGACATCTGCGATCAGAGGCTCGATAACTTGGATGGTCGGCTTGACATCCTCCACTCCATTCGCGCGCATCATATTTTCTTGTACTTTGAGATCCCATATTCTCACTAGAAGCACCACTGAGCAGATCTGGGCTGCATAGATATGGATAGGCCACGCAAGAAGGCCACGCAGAGTTTGTGTCTCGGAAATACGGGCGCACGCGCGCGCGGATTCGACGCATTTATCCATGGCAGAAAAGCCTAGGGATGACAGATGCTTGGATGAAGAGGACGGTGAGAAGAAGGGGGGGATGAATGGTTGGTAGATGAACATCTGGATTAAGTGGTAAGACGTTTGCAGCGTCGCTGCATCCACCATGTAGGGCGAGCCTTCTTTTTGCTTCGACCAGCTAACTAGAATCACGCGAAAGTCGTAAGGAAATGACGCGTGACCGACATCATAAGAGACACGTACGATGCTCAGGAAGTGAGGCGACCCACTGCGTCAGCGCAGTGTCCATCTGTTCGAGAACCTCCTTGCGCCACCGTGGGGGTGACAGCCCAAACAAAATTTTTGATCGATCCACGGCATACTAGAACATGCTAAATCACTGGCATGCAGAAGGCAAATTGATACGAAAACAAACCAAAGTCTTGATTGCAAACGCCAAAACCCTCGAGATCTTGATGAGCTGGTTGAAGGCGCCCACCACCGCTGGTATACCCTCCGGCTGCTTGAAATTCATACTGGGGTCCTCCATCTCCCAATACTCATCGTCGACCTCCAAGGGGATATCTACATCAAAACTGTCTTCTTTTTTAGCCAGAACCAGAGCGCAAAAAGTGAAAATACTGACTCCTCTGCCCCGACACTGCACCCACGGCCGAGCAGTGCACACTCGACACGGTCGAAGACGACGAGGCACCAGAATGCGCGCTTCCACAGCTCTTCGTCGATTGTGGGTGTGTCTTGGTACACCTTTTTTCGGTGGGCACCGACGTCTTGTGCTTTGCGGATGCCGAGGCCTACTATGGACCATGCCAAAGGGAAGTAAGGCGTGCCTCTGATGTATATGCCGTAAAGCTGTCCTGGAGATCAGTTAAACGTCAAAGAAATGGGGAGAGGGCTTACGGAGTAGGTTTGGATCTCGAAGAGAGTTGCAGGGTAAAATAAACTTCGCCGGACTTCGAAAAGGTCTGTGATGCACACTCAATACAACAAAACGGTGAGGCGAGAAAGCCAAACACACCCCTCCCCATCGAAAAATACTTCCATCCTGCGAGACCCCAATTCAAATCCCCCGTGTCAATCGTAGCGCCCTCCGGTACGACCCTTGCATCGTTCGACCACCGGCTGGCGACCGCAAAGATGCCCAAGCACACAGCGGCAAACCACACATTAGTGTGATGCAGGTGCTCCTTCCACTGACGATTGAAGGTTGGCTGGTGGAGGAGTGGAAACCGGCGGTTGACGTGGAGGAAGTAGAGGTGGATGAGCTCCATCGCGAGGTCGGGGGGTGGGAACTTTGCTACAGTGAAGGAGAAGAGGTCGAAGCACTCCATGTGCAGTTCTTCCCACTCACGTTCATTCTGCAGTAACGTGAAGTATTAGTGTTGAAGATATATAATAACACTGATGTCTGGGGTGGGTTCGTACTACTCACTTGAGGTATAGTCCAGAATTCAGGACGGCGATGGGAAGGGCCTCCAGGTGGCATTTCAAATCCATCCGGACATGCGCGAGGGGTGTCTTTATCACGTTCGAGCGCATCCAGAATATGCATCATCTTGAACCTCTGTGTCGCCTCGACGAGGCCAACCGAGCTGCTCTTCCCATGAAACCGTGCATAGGCGGACTCAGGCTGCGGTTCAGCCGCGACGGTCTCGTCCCCACGCAAGGTCAACTTTTGTGCAAGGCCGCTGAGACTTTCAATTTCGATGATATCGAAGTTCGCTGGCTCTTCCGAGGAGGCCGAGCCTGGGGAAGAGAGGGAGTCGAGTAGGTGCGGTGCGCGTCTAGGGTTCGACTTGGATTCAGGTGGGTATTTGATCTCTGACCGTGACGAGGACGATTGGAGTGGTGGTGGATCGTCCTGCAGCTGCAAAAGGTGTAGGTCTTTCCAGGAGCCACGGACCACAGGCGCTCCGAGTTCATCTGAAAAGTCATCGTCTGGCCGAAGCTATATATAGACGGTTGATAGACGGTGTCGTAAGTTCACGCTGATGGGCCTTCGGCCTCAAGGCTCACCTGTGTTAGCAGCGCTTCAAGCTTTTCCATCCTGTCCTCCAATCCGGTTACATATCTGTAACAATATGTCAACATGAAATCAGGGTGACAAGTGAGCGACTTACGCCTTCGGCGGCCCACGAGGCTTGGAGGCCTCTCTGCAGAATCGAATGGATTTATCACAATGATGGCACAGGCGGAAGACGCGGCGCACATATATGTACAGGGCTTGAGCGACTGCAGGCAATTGGTGCAGACGTTGTCCGGCATTTTAGGGCCGTCGCATTTGCTTTTGCGTCGCCTACACGTGTCGCAAGCTCTGTCGATCTTTCGCTTCTTATGGGCAGAGGTGGCGCGATTGACATGACCTGCAGGCGGGGAGATAGACGGGTCCGGTTCAGTTAGGTTTATGGTCATGGCAGCGTGCGATGGGCCGTCGTTGGTGTTGATATCGTGGGGCTGGGACGAGGGTTCCATGCAATTTCTCCTCAGTCCGGAGACTACTGGGTTGAAAGATCGTGAAGAGCAGTGGTACATGAAAGCCAGGACCAGAAGCTAACAATCTCAAGGGCGACTTCACGTGTGTACACGGAATCTCCATCTGGTTGCAGACGCCCACGACCATTGCCTACCATTGCCCCAGAGACTTTTTCATTAGAGCGACAATTAAACGATAGTGTTGACGACGGGGGACGGCGTTAACTGGTCCCGTGTCACGGTTGATAGCGTGTTGACGACTATGTGACCAACTCATCTTGTGCGGCAACCACTACCACTGTCATGCGATTTTCCTCTCTTTACCGCCCAATTATCGCCTTTACGTCGCCCCGTAGAAGCGCAACCAACCTCAGCCGTCCAGCCCCTCCTCCACTACCTCGGGACCAGCAACGCGAGTTTGAGGATCTCCAACGCGCCGCCCAAACCCCACTGTCCACCAAGGCAGACGCAGAGCTCGCACTACACCCCGACGCGCGCACACCACTATCTCCAGACTTTGAGGGCGACGTCAATCCTGTCACTGGTGAGCAAGGCGGGCCAAAGTGGGAACCCGTTGGGAAGTGGGGCGAGCAAGGCGATTGGAGTTTCAAGGGTCGCGTGTCGGATTTCTAGAAAGAACAAGGTGTCGTACGCCTTTGTGTTGAGATGGATGGTCGGATGTATTGTTGTCTCGACCAGTGAGTCTGATCATGAGCCAGTAATTCAACCACACATTCCTGGGGATTTTAGGAGTCTGCACAACACCCGCGGCAATCATGGAAAAGTAACGCCAAATACTGTACAGTGTATACACGCATGCAATGATCAGATCGCATAAGTGTTGTACCACCACCCGATGTGGCTACCTATCCCATGCCACACTCTACGTATGGCACCAACATGAGATCGTCAACACAGACCTTTATTGGCGCACCTACCGACACAATATATCAATGCAACCACGAAAAAGCAGAGCTTAAAACAGCGGGTTCTGACATTGACATTGCTAGTACTCACTATGGTATGTACTGCGTGAAATTACAAGTTGTACAAGAATAGCGACGGAAGACAGATTTTGAAGATAGGAGATCGACGGACATCGCAATCGCAGGGTTTAAGAACCGAAGATGATCTTCGAATACGCGTTCACCGCCTGATACCGCGTGCTGTTGGGGCGACGCCACGACCGCGCCGAGCTGGGTATTAGGAGAAAATACGGCGGTCAGCAAGCCGTAGACTGCTAAGAACTTTGTGAAATTACCGTTGGCTGAGAAAGGAGTCAGTAAGATATGCGCGGGAAGATAAGATGTACACACCTCGCATGATAGTTGCACGTCCACGCGCTGTGCCAATACCCCTTCCTCTCATCGCATTCGGTCCCACACGCTTGAACCTATGAGGTCCGACACGTCCTTCAGTCAGAATGATCCACGAACGAGAAGGGCTTGAGACTCACATCGGGGCATTCTGTAGCATATCCGGTACAATGAAGAACCGCACCATGCTGCCGCGAATATACACCTGATCTAACTGTGAAACCCGCCCATCGCGTCCAGTAACGGTGATATCCTTGAGTGAGATGTTGAGATTGTCCTCAGCTAAAAACGAATTTTACATCAGTATGCAAGCCCAATGGACAGACAGAGGTAATTGCGAGACACCTTCTGCAAGTTTGCCGCGGTAAAGTTGCCCTGTCTTGAGCTCCACCGTGATTACATGTCCAAGCGATTCGTGCAGCAGCTTGACGGGAACTCCGAGGCCAGCCATTGTCGTAGGGTTGAAGATGAGCTGTGAACGTTGTTCAAGGCGTGTGGGAAAACATTGCCCGACACAAGCACTCGCAAACACGAAAAGATGTTCAATTTGAACTAAAGGCTACATTCTTCCAGGTTGTCTATGAGAACAATTTATTTACGGAGCAGGCTCATGATTTCTCCTCCAGATCAGCGAGAAACGCAACCCAGGTCTTCTTGTCGATTACACCTTCGTCTGTTCCAAAATCAGCATGGACAACCCGTATTGAAGCGTAGGTCACTTACACAGTCCCTCAGTATCAGTAACGACGACATAGCGGGCTCCGAGTTTGACGAAGAATTGGTGGATCATTTCCAGGGGCGAGTTTGACTGGACGGTCAACGGAGCCTGAAGGGCAGATTAGCTGACATCGTCCTGCCAATTGATTAAAATGTATGCAAAATGGATGCGGACCTGGTCCATGTAGTCGCTAAAGTCGAACAAATCCTGGTGTTGGTGCGCGCTCTCCTCGAGAAGTGACGAAATCGACGAGGCGCCCATATTGTGGTTATAAGTGGTGTGAAAGTGGATTTCATCTTCTTCCTCGTCTGCCACGAGGCCTTTTCATTGTGTCGTCAGCGCGTATCACCAGCAAAAGAATCTGACGCACTAAGAGCATGTTCTAGTTCACTTGCTCCGATGTAGCCAACCATTCTGAGACCATCGTCATTCACGTCCCTGCGGAGGATTGGGAAGCCGCTGTCGTCGTTCCCAGATGCGGTCAGAGAGAACAACTGGTCGCGGAGGCTCTTGACAGTGTTCTTCCTGTCAAGCCTGATAATCTCGACATCACAGGAAGTCTGCAAGGCATGCAATAGTAAACAACGGAACTCAAGAGAAGACATTTAGTACGACTCACCACGTCATTGATCTGGAGGTTGCCCCAGAGATACTCATGCTTGGAGTCGAGATAAGGCAACTGGTTGAGCTCGATTACAAGATCATAAATTCCCTTGGGCTCTAAAGCATCGGCGACGGTTTTGGCCACCAGAACCGACAACATGACAGGAACGGCGTAGGTCAGCGTATCGGTCAGCTCGAACATAATGACAGCTAGAGAAACGGTCGTCCGCGTCACTCCAGAAAGGGTCGCCGCTGCGCCAACCATCGCGTAAAGGCCCGGAATAATACCTGAAAGGCGGTGAGCTCAATAGAAACAAGAGGAGAAAGATATTCACAGTCCATATCGCCCCCGCAGACAGCGAACATCTTCGAACCCGGATCCTGATACTGCAACCACTGCATCAAGATGCCCATGACGCGTCCAGCGCAGGCACCGACTCCAAGGGACGGGATGAAGATACCAGCAGGAACTTTGATGCCGAAGGTAACAACTGTAAGCCCTGCCTTGACTATCATGGCCACGGAAATGGCGCGGACGACAGGCCAGATACCAAAGAACGTGCTCGGGTCAGCAGAGCACAGGCCGGAAACTTGCCTCCCGGCACCCTTGTGACACTCGGAGAAGAGACTGGCGACCAGCTCTGTCCCGCTCATGCGCGTGTAGGGGTTCACGAAACAAAGAATTGTGGTGACAGTGGAGATCTCGAGGCGAGATTAATCAAAGGATATAATTGTAGAATGGAGAGCCTGCTTACGAGAAGAACCTCCGCGATGGGATGCGACTTGAGCCAAGTTTTGTTTCGGACATGCTTGCTCCATCTGTGGTTCAGCTTTGAGAAGTAGGCGCCGTACACACCCTGAACATCCCAATCAGAAAACTGCCCGCGAGACTGGCAAATGAACGAACTCCGAAGACTCCCAGAAGGATAAATGGAAACAACTCATATGCGTGCCAATCCTATAGAAACGTGAGCGAACATGTCCGTAGAGGACAAATAGTGAGTACCTTTCCGTAGGTGACCTGGAAAAGGACGAGTTTGCCGGTGCCGAAAGGGTCCAACATCTTGAGGGTGATAGCTGCAATCATTGCACAAAAGAAACTAGATGATGGGTGTTAAATAAGTCTACCCCCATGAATAGCCATGTAACGAACCTTCTCCACATGACCTTGGGA
The DNA here is from genome assembly GCA_018282005.1 of Asterophora parasitica. Lineage (NCBI taxonomy): Eukaryota > Fungi > Basidiomycota > Agaricomycetes > Agaricales > Lyophyllaceae > Asterophora > Asterophora parasitica. The sequence goes on along the minus strand of JABCKV010000002.1, from coordinate 96,357 downwards.
GGGAAGAAATACGAGACTTCCTCTAAACTAAATAGAGTTCCTCCAATGGGCGCACCAAAGGCGACTGCAACACCAGCTGCACAAGCGGCGCTCAAAATTTCACGACGTTTGGCTTCGCAGAATCTTCAGCTACTGATCAGTGGGGAACCTGGAAATTATTTACCTTCATTGTTTTCGTATTTGCTGAAAAAACGACTAACAATGTTGCCGATGCAACTAGCAATATGTACGAAAGGTCCTTCCTTGCCGAGAGAGAGGCCGGATGCAACAGACAACGCAAGACCGACAGACTTCGTGAACAACACGCGTCCACCGAGATAGCCGTGAATGACAAAGCCTGAAGGATGTGTTTGGTATTCTTGTGGGGCACGTTGAGGCATACGCCACTCACCCGAAAGGATGGTCTTGATTTCTGGAATTCCGCTACCAGCAGCCTAGTGGCTCAATTGAGCAAGACATGTGATAGTATGAGCATGAGAGACCTACATAGTACATGATTTTCCGTTTGGCAACAATTGTGCGGGGTTGATCTTTAGAGTCAGGGTTTGACCCAGGAAAATCAGCCTTCAGTACGCCCGACTCTTTGCGTGTCACGAAGGTTGTAGAGTTGGTGAGGTAAATGGTGAGTATCGTCGATACCAGCGCCAACTCAAGCTACAAATAACTTGTTAGCTGTACCGAATGGAATACTTTATGGCACAGCTCACAGCAATGAGAGCGTAGAGCGCGTGCTCGGCAAATTCTGCCCCTACACCGCCTTCGCCTTGGGAAAAAACGTCGGCCCATGTCCTCCACTCCTGGCAAATGACCTCCATCCCCTCGGGCGCGGTGAAAATATCATCAAGCGCAGGGCAGCAAAAGCGCTTGGCCTTCCACCATGCATCACGACAGTATCCTTCTTTGGTATCAAACAACCAAAGCTCACTCCGAACCACGATAAACGCGACAATGGCACTGAGGAAGCCAACGATGGTCACGACAAACCACCCCAAACTCTTGTCGACAACGAGACGAATGCGGGATCGAAGAGACTTGCGCCTTCTGAGACGGGAAAAGCGCACAGAGTCCTTGATGGCATCATGAAGCCAGTCAATAGAGGTGAAAGACGAGTACCACACTCGGATGCCATTGATCTTAGCGTCTGCGTCTGGCTCTGAATCGTCCTTGGAGCGCAGGGGGGCGTCGTACGAGGAAATCGGCCGCTGGACGCCGAGTCGCGAGAACGCCATGTCGCGTAGGCCGGCTGAGGGCGGAGCGGAAGGGTTGGAAGTGGTCCTTCTGAGGAAGCTCAAAGATGGAAGGTGTGTGACTGCTCGGCGCGAAGAGGTATGATTGAAATTTGGATGGGCCGCGCGACGACGCGACGCGGGTAACGTGCCGTACGAGGCTCCGGAGAATTGAAACGAGGTGCTCTCGGTAGGAGATAAATTTGGGGAATTCAAAGATGATTTGGATGGGCCGTCCGGAGCCCCGTTATTAGCAGTGATTGTGTTGACGGTGGCGCTGCTCCCGATACGCATGAGTCGCTCACGACGCCAGGTTGTCGATGAAGGTCCGTTGGATGTCCCCTGACCATCAACGCCCGGAGCTGGGCTGTCTGGTGGCGGCATGGTGGCCAAAGTAGGATTAAATGAGCGGCGATGTAGGAGTCAAGAAAGGCGAGGACCCGGTCGAGTACTTGACAGTACTTCCAGGTGGTAGTTGACCACAGAAGAACGGTTGGGACATGTTGTGACATACGATTGCCGAGACACAAATAAGGCGATTTCTGCATTGGCAAAGCCAGCTCGATATGTACAGGTTAAAATCTACATTATACAGTAATCCTACCGTCATCTATTATAGACTTAGTACTCCTCGCATACTCCTATGACGTTGTCTGACCACTGCTACCAGGCAGAGGCGACGCAGTCGCGGGATCCTGAGTGCTGCTAGAGGGATTTCTCGACATCAACGAATTCAACACCATCGCTAATCCGCTCATCTGAGCCGACTGGAGCAACGAGACGTTGATTTCCAAGCTGAGCATTGTGCCGTTGGAGGTGGATCCGCGGAGAACTGCCGGTGGCTGTGGTTGACCGACTGGCGGAAGGGATGCAGCTGGAACTGGGACAATGCCCAGCGCGTGAAGCGACGGTAATGAAGCTACCGGAAGTTGTACAGGGATAGCCGCCTGCGTTACAGCGTAATGGGCTGTGGTAGGCGCGGGGGAGATTGAGAACGTGGAGGTCGAGCTGGACTGCATGGGAGCACCATACACTTGCGTGTATCCATAAGGATATCCGCGATAGTACTGCGGGGGCAGAGTAGGCGTGGCGACAGCAGGTGTAGACCCGTAGTAGGCCGTTCGAGCTGTGTTGGAAGCCATACGTTTCTCTCGCTCTCTGCGTTCCAACTCCGTGCGTGCTGTTCGAAGCTCAGTATTGAGCAAAGTGGTTTCCGACCGTTGGGAATCCAAAGCTAAGGAGGCCAACAGGACTACTTGTTCGTCGGGTGCTGACCGCTATAAAGGTTGCGATGAGATATCACGACTCCATACGGACCGAAGGGAAGTCCCTCACCGTCCCTAAGCGGGTCTTGATCTTACGGAACCTTGCCTCGAGTACATCCCGTCGCCTGTGACACTCCAACGCAAACTTGGTCTCTATAACACAGTTAGCGTAGGAAAAGGAATAAATCCAAAACTCACCTCTGATTTCGTCGACCAAATCTTCTTCCGTTGCTTTGCGCTTCCCCTTGCTCCCCTGTATTAAAAAATCCAGGTCCTCCTTCGGTTGCTGGAACACATGGTAGGGTAGAAGTCGCTCCACAACGTCCACTGTATTTCGGAATGGCGTGTCTACGTCGGGGTACAATGACAAGGCGTGGTCCGAGGCGAGACGTGATGCAAACCTGGTTGAAATAAAAATATGTAAGATCGAATCCTCAGAGAAAGGAAGAACTTGAGCGACCTTGCATTGGTCTTGGTTATGATTTCTTGCTCTTCCACCGACAGTTGCTTCTGATATGATCTCTTGGAAGGGGTAGCAGTGTCCGGAGAACCACTTGTATATGCCGCTCGCCATGACGATGGTCCTGCTGACGAGGGCCCTGCAGAGGCCGTAAAATTGTTAGGAGTGGAGATCTTGAGGGCTGGCGAAACGACATTGGAATGATCTACGGCGTTGGATGGGGAAGGGAGACAAGAAGACGAGGAAAAGGCACTCGACATTCGTCGCTTGATTTGTTTGCTTTGGACATTTCCAAGCCCGTGACCTTCGATGTCCTGTTCAGGGCCGGTTGACCAATGACTGAATTTCAGATTTCACGAATTGGCGGCACGCGAAAAAGGCCTCCTCCTAGTGAATACAATACATAGTACTTATTCACTCTACAACAGACAGGCCCCCAGTCATATCCTCGCCAATCGACTAAGTAGTCATGTTGGCCGCCTCTTGCAGTTTTTGTGCTCGACCTTCTGCCTCTGCCGCTGCCCTGGTCTGTATCGCAGCTTTCACTGTTTTAAGTAGCTCAGCGGCGCGCCCCACATCCTCAGCATTGCTACCCGCGACTCTCTCCAAATAGTCTCGTGCGAGAAAAAGGTCTCCATTTGGTATTCGCATTTGGTATTCGGCCACTTCTAGACTTGACTTCGCATAGTCATGAATAGGACGGACTAACGGGGCAACGCTCAGCCTCTGTGAACAAGGGAAACGAGCCTACTCAACTATCGGTTTGGCAAATTTCAACTATTCTTCGATGATACGCCACCGCTTCAGCGGGTTCTTCGAGCGCGCGGTGTAATTTCGCCAGTTTCAAGTGAATGGTAATTTCTTGAGGATCTGCTGTGATAAGTGCATGCTTGAGGCAATCGACGGCTTCCCGAAGTCTACAAAGAGGGCAAGACCTTAGCTTCAAGGTCGATATTATAGTGATGAAACTTGCCTCCCGATCTCCTCATAGCACATTCCCTGCGCTTGCCACAGGCGTACGTCGTAAGGTCTGGACAAATGCATTAGTCACATCCTAGAAGGCAATGTCAGAGAGAAAATACCGTAAAGCTGTGGCATGTTGATAATAATACAAAGCGTAATGGTGCATACTGAGGAGTTCATAAGCTTGACCAAGGCCGTACCATGCTCTGTAGTCTTTGCGGTTCACATCTGTAGTAATTGGGTCATCAGGCTTGCAAGACATATAGACGAATAAGAATACTTACCCACAGCGCGACGATACGCTTCGATAGCTGCATGTGAGTTCTTCATCTCGACGTACTCATGCCCCATCAATGTCCATGCCGATAGGTAAGTCCGATCGAGTTGTGTTGCTCGTCGGAAGTATTTGACGGCTTTCTCGTGCTCAGCTCGAAGCGAATAATGATTCCCTGACGTCCAAAGGATATTAGCAAGCGTCGAATGGATCACAAACCAATCCAGCAACATACCTACGAGACAGCAGACTTCTGGCCGATCTTTATCAAGAACCAAGAATTCGTGGGCTAGTCGTGACAGTTTGAGTCTGTTGTCTGTGACATACAGGATGTTTGAGAAAACATCGATGTCGTCGATCCGATAAGGATCCAACGCAAGAATTCTCTCAAATTGGACCTCCGCCTGGCCGAAATCTGCAAACGGAGGTCAGGATGGGCATCGATTCAGATGTATGTAAGGTCTGACCGTGAAGATGATAGAGAACGCAAGCGCGAAGACTCATTATCCAGAGGCTATTGGGGAAAAAATCGTGACCCAATAGTCGATCGCAGAGGCCAAGTTCGTGTTCTGAAGGGTTGTGGAGTTCATTCAAAGTTCTAATTTGGAACATCTGCACCAGAGGATGTGTTGGAGGCAAGGGAAGGAGTTGTAGAAGTGATGACAGCTATTGTAAGCATGAGTTTTCGCCCGCCTCAAAATCGAGGTGGAAATCACCTCTTCGCCGTCGCCAATACAACTGCCTAGGAGCGCCCATGCCGACCAATTCCAAGGGAAAGCAGAAATGGAGCGAATTGTGCATTCTATTGACTCTTCTCGTCGTGATAGTCGCGAAAGAAATAGTGCTTTCCTGCAGCCTACTCAGCGACTTCAAGGCACAAAACGTCACGACCTACAGAAATAGAAGCCAAGGATCTGTAACATTGGCGACCAGGTCAAGGAGTTCATTGAGCGAATTATTGACTGGCACCGGTGGCTGATGACGATTATCTATTGGGTCGTAGTTGTATAAAGGAAGAGAAAGATCAAGAAAGACCTACTGTCGAGCTTATGCCAGTCCCTTTGAGCTTTCTTTTCACTAGCCTTATTCAAGGGCGAGGTCATGGATATGTAACAAGAGATCATTGAACGAACTTACTATAAATTGGCTGTAAATACTCAGAAATCGCGCCTTGGAGCTTCTACATTCTTGTAATATGTGGATGGCACGTTTAAACTCTCTCGCATCGATACATGCACGAGCAGCCAAAAGAACATCCTCCTCTCGTGCTTCCAGATCATCCTCCACGGCACGAACTTCCGGTGGTTGAGCTAGCAGCAGCGGGGCGTGAGGGTGACGTGTAGAACTCAATTGCAGAGAAGTTTGAGTCAGTATCTGTGTGGGTACAGGAGATTCTTCGGCAAACGGTGGAGGTTGGGGTGGCGATCGCGTCCTCGCAGGCGTAGAGGTCGAAAAAGCAGAAGCAGGGATCGGAGGGGAATGGGCAGCTCTTCTTTTGTTCAAGGGAACCGCAAGATGCATTTCTGATGCCCTAATAACAACTTGAGATTTTAAAGTAAGGTACACGCGTAGTGTGGACATACCACTTCGACGCGACAGAGAGACATCGCTCAGAAGACTCTTTGATCGCACTCCTCAGCTCTGCCACCATTTGCACATCGACAATAGAGGCGGCCGTCATGGTGTAAGACGGAATACGAAGACTTCTTGGGCGCTCTCAACGGCGTCGTCTCGGTATAGTTCGACCGGGTTGGAGGCTGATGCGTTGAGGCTGTTAAATGCGTCAACGATGTCACATCTCAGCGCTCGGCAGTCAAGAGAGCATTGCTTACGGATAGCAAGCACCGATCAGATTAATTATGCGGCAAAGGACGCTAGTCTGTTAAACAATGAACGTGAAGAACGTGAGGATGAGGGGCCGAGTCGAGTTGAAGTAATAGACTAAGTTCAAACTTTCGAAGCGGTCACATGCAGGTCACATGCCTGCTTCTCCCACGCTGGTTCGCCGGATTTGGAGTCTGGAGTGACCGCTCTAACATTCAGCTCCTGGTACAGCCAATGCGCTGGGCTTAAGCCTTGCGAAAGGGTATCGACTTCATAATGATGTCTTTTCTCGTTTATTCCGTCGTTGTCTGCATCCTGATCATTCTTCGTGCCTACTTCATTTTACCCCACCGCGCCAACCATGTAACTCGGCGAAGAAGACGAATGTCAGAGCCCTGCAGCCTTGCGATATTCCTTGGGTCGGGTATGCAATGCTCTACCGCCACAAGGATCTAAACGGTGACTCACTCAATCAGGTGGTCATACCGCGGAAGCGCTGTCTTGTGTTTCTGCGTTGGACTTTTCTCGCTATACACCACGAACATATATTATCAGCCAGGGTGACACCCTCAGCGCGCGGAAGGCGTCTTCTCTCGAGTTTTCGAAAAACACCGCCGGTGTACGTGACTCAGATTCTTCTTCCAAACATATTTTCACCTCCCACCACACTCACAAGGACGCGGGCCGATTTTCGATATTGACAATCCCGCGGGCGCGCCGTATACACCAGTCGCTTGCCACCACGCCACCTACGGCAGCCATTTCTCTTATGGCTTGTATCTACCATGTCACCATCAAACCCTTATTTTCAAACAATCGGCCCACATTGGCCGATGTGCTCTTAATCAATGGCCCTGGGACCTGTTCCGTTCTCTGCTTCGCGGTGTATGTCAACAAGGCATGTCAAAACACCAGAAACTCGCCAGCCAAGCTGATCCTGACCCCCCACAGTTCTTCGGTCTACCAGCCCCGCAGGTCATTTACGTTGAATCGTTTGCGCGCGTAGAGTCTCTCTCGCTTTCTGGTAAAGTTCTCCGTGCAGTAGTCGACAGGTGTGTGCATCTTTCGATCAAACGCTTTGTCTGGCTCATTCATTTTACCGTGCAGATTCATTGTGCAGTGGCCCCAGCTCTTGCAGGCTGCTCGTCGTGGCGAATATCATGGTTGGCTGGTTTGACATACATAATCATCGCAGACGGCCCTCTTTACCAAGAAGGTTCGAACTTCGCTCGATATCGCGCTGATGGTCCATATTATTTAACCATCATTCCATGCTGACCTCGTCAGACAGCCTTTATTGAAATGCCTCAATTTGTCGTGTATCAATGAAGGAATGAAGGAACGTAAGGTAACCTGCATTGCGAGTTGATTAATAGTGGTTAGATATAACACTTCTCAGCGGTGCCCTATGTAGAGCAACTGTCGATCAGTGCTCAGCCGATGTGGACACAAGATAAATTACTTCGGAAAGTGGGTCTTCATAAGGTCTAAAACATATCGTGCACATAGGCAACCTATGTACTGAAAGTTCGTTAACAAGAGGACTAAATAGAGGGGTGTGAAGAATGTAGGTGTGCAAATGAGTTATTTCCGGGTCCACCTATCTTCTCCATTGTTTCCACCCCTTCTCACAGGACTCGCACTGCGCCCGCGACCTCCTTCTCTCTTGCTCGGTTCCCATCCTCCACCTCCACCCTCAGTCTTCGACGGGTTGAGCCTCCTCTCAAGTCTTTGTCCTGCTCGTAATGAAGAGACGAGATCTTTGGATGCAAGTCGCAGGTGCATAAAATTGCAGAATCCACCACGGTTACATTCGCCATTCTCGTTCTGTCGGCAACATGCTTCGCGGAAGTCTGTGACAGGGGACAACTCGGCGTAAAGTGGTCGCCCTGAGGTATGATTAGACGTACTTCAGGCAGAGAGGACAAAATCCGTACCTGCATACCACCGTTCGTTGCAGCTATCTACCGCAGCCTGCGCCTCCGTTTCCCATTCATACCTTGCATACACGTTACCAATCAGATGGTCGCCAACATTGTCACACACCTGTGAATCAAGTTCGGTAAGCAGGAATGTCAACATGGACTGAATGCACTTGCGTGTAGTTCGAGAAGATGGCCAAACTTCGCTAGTTCGCAATACAAGTCTTCGTACACTGCGTCAAAGCCCTCCTGAAGTTCTTTTTCCGTAAGTTTGCAGACAGGGTCGTGCGCTGGGTTGTGGTAGACGTTCGGAAGCAAGATGGTTTGAGAGAATGGAGGTTTGATGTGTTTGCGCGAGCAGCGATCTCCATGGCGGCAAGCGCCAATCTTTGGGAGGATGAGGTGTCAGCGTTTAATACGAGAGGCAATCAAGCCTATGGGAACATACTTTGTAGTAGAAGGAGCAGTTGACGCGATCCTGCTCAGTTCCAAAAATATTTGCCTCACGAAGGAGGTAAGCGAGCACCGTTGAATCAGGTTACGACGGAAACTCACCAAATGGGAAGCCATGGAGGTTCTCTCTCTTTTCTGTGTGAATGAGCTCCAGCTGTGAGATGGGTTGGTGGGCTACAGATGGTTTTCGGCAGAGTAGAGGAATTGTCGCGTTCAGCATTTGCTGACCAATACAAACATGTGTCGGAGTTATTCCTGAATGAACTCCGCGGCAGTGGCCGGTGGCCGCATCGTGGCGCCAACGTCTGAAGTGTTGGAGCCCGCAGATTGAAAGACATAGGCCGGTTACAAATTCTAAAAGCTGGAAGACCACACCTGTTACTGAGGAATATCTGCCGAGGATTATTTCGGAGCGACTCAATCGTAACCTTGCTCTTCCCAGCAGTGGCCCGCCACGTCCAACCTTTCCGTAGGTTTCAATATCTCTGTCATAAATGTTGCCATGCACACCCATTTCTTCTATTTACCTACATAGGTACTCATCAAAGATTGTTGCGCTTACTTGCGCGTCATTTCTTTTGCATTGGAGCACCGCGCCACAATTGCCAACCCAAACGTTGAATCTCTTTGGGAAGCCCAGAAGAAATATCCTCTAATACTCGTCGAAAATTTGTGCTGAATGTTTGACGCGGGAATCATCTCATCATGTTTTGCCAGATATTACATGTTTCCCGGGATAGAGACGTTGACTGACTGAGGCAAGGAAATGAGTGGACAGCCGTAGTGCCCCCAACAGTGGAAAATATGAAGAAATCTAGGCTTGCAATAAAGATACACTACTTACGTATCCTAGAACTATGCTCGGCGAGGCTCCCAAGACATAAAATCGTCGCATAGTGGACTTGGGCCTGTCGACATCATATCCCACGACTGTAAGCTATTCGAAGAGAGGTTTTTCGAAGGCGGTCGGCGTGGACTGGGGCCATGGAGATTTGGTACGAGAACCCCTCCATTTGAACGAGACCGATCCTGGCTAACTAATGGCATATCCTCAGGGGATGTCATTATATTTCCGAGTGTATTTCTTTAGGCAAAATTGATTAAGTCTACTGGAAGAAAAGGGAGGATAAATCACCGACACGTACGTGGTAAATGTATCGAGATCCGAAATACGTTGATTCAGGAGACAGTTTGATCCGATATGATGACTTGACGAGCGGGCAAGGACATCTGCCGCTTTTCGGAGTCGTATTGAGAGCTCCAGGACAGTGTTGTAGTTCGTGGATTCATGGAGACAGCCGCAATGGCCACCGTGCTGCTTGATAAAGCAAGACTCGTCGGAACGGCCAGTTTTCAGTACGCCAAAATCTTCGGGACCCGCCATGCCAGGGTATCCAAGAAAAATAGATGTCAAGTCGTAGTCAGGAGACATTTCTGGCTGCGCAGCAATTCCGACGTGTGGTTGGGCATAATCTTCCGTCGGGGTCATGAGGGAAGGCGAAGGCGTGCTCTGCGGAGATGATGAATAGTACTGCGAGTCTGATGAGGAAGGGCGCCGCCCTTGGAGCATAGAGATGGAGGGGTAGATATTGGATCCTTTTGCCGTCGACGAACGTGTAATGGCCCGGCCGATCAAAGGTGAACCTCCGGCGTCTGATGGAGGCGGTGAGGATGCGTCGGACATAAGATCTGGGGAGTCTGATGAACGGGAATTCCATCTGTCGCCGGGACTGCTTCCCGGCTGAGACCAGCGTGGGTGCGGTTTGTTCTTCAACTGTGAGAACGCACTCAAACTTCGACGAAATGAGTTGACACGAAAATAAAAATACCTCGCGGATAACGCCCTCCAGTTCTGCGACTCGTTTGAGTAAACGCCCAGTTTCGTCTTGGGTGTCAGATCTCTGGCTTGGATCATCAACCTCATACACGCATAGACCGGTCTAGCAGGATGTAGTTGATTAGCGTGAAAAAGCGGTGTAATGTTGGAGGAAACGAACAAGTCCAAGTTGCGTACAACGCGCACACGCTGGACGCTTTCGGTCACACTGATAGAATATGAGTTTATGATCGTCTTTATCAACATTTCATGTTCGCGTACCATGCGTTTCGAGGTGTGGCAGTTTAGGCAAGATTGTGTAGTTCGATTACGGCGCCTTGCATGCATACGTTGGACTTGGTCGCCAAGTGAATACAATAAGTTTGCTCACCTCTTTCGGTGATCACCATCCGCCGCGGGAGGGTTGGAGGTAGCACCTCTCTTTAGTTTAGAAGTCGATGATTCGGAGGACATGAAGTTCTAGACACGGGCAAGCGTTTGATGGGTAAGTGTAAACGCTTGACACAGAATGGCTGGTGGTATTTGTATGGACGCTGTAGAAACGAAAAAGGAAGGACCTCCGTCGAACAGCGTTACGACGAATCGAATCGAACGCGTCAAGCAAAGACCCCCATGCAGACAATCAGGGCAGACAAGCGAGGGAAATTCCGGAGTCTGCAACTTTCCATCATGTCGGGATAGGCCAGAGCATCGTCAACGTGAGAAGCACATGTGGACTGGACAATCATCATCACGACAAGGCAGCGTTTTGATAGTACCATGATCATCAACTTGGACCGTCAGTCACCTGTGCCATCCGAGCCTGAATCCGGGAAGTCACCACAGTACACCAGGCTTTGGATAGGAGAGGAAGAAAGCCTGCTCATGGGTGTTTTCATCCAAGTTTACGCGTAGGGAGCAGCATGCTCGGAGCCATGATCGCACGGAACAGAGATTCGTACCACAGTGACACGGGACTGATGCGTTCCGTGGCGCCCGATGCGCGCAAAATCCGAGGAATCAGGGCACTCTCTCAGCCTTGTAAACGGGTGGTCTAGTCGAATTGACATCTTGCCAGTGGTACTATTATGGTACGTCATTAACCTTTTATCGCGAAACTAACGTTCATAGGGTCGCGAGAGCACTCTTCACTGGGAGGCTGTTGGGACTTGCATGGAGTCGGCGTTGAAGGTTGCACAATTTTTATGCCCGTTCTCTCCGGTGAGATGCCATCATTTCAGTGAAAAAGCACTGTGCATGAACATTACTCTGACAGCTGCATTTGGTACTGCATACATGGCCATTCATAAGTTGACATCTAATCATGACCTGGGAGTCGACAGAACTTCATCAAAACAATGTTCCTCGGGATTTGTGTATATATCAAGACAGACCGCCAGGGTACTTTTGATTTTCCCAAGGAGTTCAAGGTGGTCTCCTGACTTCAAAGTTGCTGGTTGAAGCTGGCCCTGGACGCGAGTGTCCGAGCATCCTATTGGTGCCCGCCTATTTCGCGGGCCATTTTCAGTGATTGGGCTCCTTCATATATCGCAGCACCAGTGTTCATTGAACATGATTTCCTACAATTCAGGTGTGGAGTTCAAGCTGGGTCTCGGTTCAGTGGGAATTTGGGCATTTCAAATTGATTCACTCAGCAATAGCTCTCAATGTGGTAGAATGTCGTGTTCATGTCGTGCTCGAAAGACTCCTACGCCAAGAACAGCCACGATCTATAAGTAAATGTCCTTCATGTATCTGGATTAATTATCGCCCCAGCGCTGAATGGATAGCCAATGGCGCTAGATTAACACCTTGTGGTTGAAATTGTCCTGATGAGTTTACAGCCTAAGGCTTGAGGAATGTCCTACCGCGGTGTCCGAATCCGGAATTGGTGGTATTCCCCGAGGCTGACACCTATCAACACCATCCTGGGCGCCCTGTTCATATGGCCATTCTGTCAGTCCCAAAAAGGGATGCCTACGGTACTTGGAGCTAGCCGACCTTCTCTCAGGCATGCGGGGGCACAGGCCGGCGGAACGTCTTGTTTTTGATCTGGTTCAAGGGAGCACGCTGGCACCCCTCGATATACGGGTTTTGACCAGGTGTGCGATCCCCCTTGCCACCATGTCTCGCGGGACTCATCAATCAGCCGAACCAGCTCTCTCCTGCTTTTTTTGAAAAGGTGCAGGGTCAAGCCTTGATGCTCCCAAGGTTTCCTCTCACCATCAAAGTCGACGGAGGACGGAGTTAAGACAACCTTTTCCATGTCTTCGTCAGGAGGCACCCCAGGCCCAGGATGCACGTAGTGATGTCTGATTCACAGATCTTTGAGACTGGAGTAACTTGGGGTAGAGGGGTCCCTGGCGCGCAGGTAGTCCTATGAAATATCGGGGTTCAAGATGTTACTTAGTGTTCATTATAGATGCCAAAGACTTCATAATACAGGTAAAGATCGGTCACACACTTGACTGGGCGATCGCTCTCATGCAAATGCACTTCCTGCCCCACCGAGCAAAGTGAGCCACCAGGCGCGGTAAAGGGACATCCAACCTTCCTCGTCGATGATTCGCTTCCCGCAGTCAACAAGGCCTAGGTATGGATCGGCCTCGTTTCTTAGCCTGCCGAACGTGATTAGGTTGATATTCAGTGATGAGCATTGAAATAACTCACCCAATTACGTCCTCTTCGGCACCAGAAAACTCAGCGGTTTCTTCCGCGTCACCGTCAACCTCCTGAGAGACGGAGTTGTATTCTGAGGACGCGTGATTACGCTGGATCGCCAATCTCGTCGCAATGACCTCTAATGGTGTTAGAATGGCGGTGCTGAGGACTACGAGGACCAAATATATCGACAGTTTAACAATCGAGATGTCGCCAAGTCCACTCTCAGTTTTTGCAGACAGTTCAGGCACGAGAAGTCGTCGGAGGGGTCCGAGACCCAGTACAACAATTACAATGTGAAGAACTTCGGCCGGAAGCAGGCCTGGCGTCAGATAAAGGATCCATGGGCGACTGCGCTCAGTGGGCGTCAGCAGGATGCGCAAATTTTGCATGAGCTGGAAATATGGGAGCTTGTGGGGTGTTGTGATTGACCTATAAATAAACACGCTGAGCTTAGATTTGCTGAAAGATGGTGAGGTGCATACCGGTAAGTCAAAATTGCAGTTGGGAGGGATATCAACATCATTCCAACGCTATAGACCAGCGTTCCCTGTTTGAATGTTAAATGATTGTTCAGCGAACGCCTGCTGATTGAACACTAACCAATACTCCTGCCTCTGGTGCTCGGTAAGCACCATGTCGGGTTCGGGGCGCATCAAGAAATAAGAGGATGAATAGTGTTACAATGACGGTGCTCAGCAGTGTAGGCACTACAGAACATGGTGTTAGCTTGCGTGTGATGGAATGAAATCAAAATAGACTTGCTCAGCCCTTTGTACAGCCCAGGCCAACCCTATGCGAAGGTCAGTCAAATGAGCCCACGCGATTGCGAATGGAAGACGAACCTCTAATCTGTATACTCTCGACATCATACCGAAGTACGTGTGGATGACGGGGCCAGTATGGGCTTGTGCGCCGCCTTCAGGGTCTAACCGTAGCGCTTTGGGGTTGTAGTTCGCCCTGAAGCGCACTAGGACACCGGTGAGGGGGACAATTATGGCGAGACTGAGCGCCAGCGTCGGTATGAGAAACAATATCTCAAGAAACTTCATCGTAGCTGGTGTAATCGTGTACCTAGTAGTCAGCAGAAGAGGTCGTTATTGGCACGTGTGCCCAACGCAGTCTGTGACTGTGTGACTTCCTGATTTAAAGATTTTGCTCTCAACCAGTTGAAACCATACCATCGAGTCTGACTACAGATGGTGTCTTCTCTTCGGAATGATATCAAGGCCTATCCGACCTTTTCTCCCTTCTGACGCTGTTGACAGTTCTCTCATCTGTATGTTCTGACCCTTGGTTCTTGCTAAAGTATGCGTCAGATTCTATGAATGAATATTCGTTTTCCCGTTTTTTCTGGCGACAGACGCAGCCTCTGCGATCGCGCTTTTGCCAAAGCCTTGTTTCCATACGGCTTCATTGATCGAACATCAAGCAAGCGGGAACACGAATAAGGAAAGACCTATCAGGCTGGCTATTGTCCCGGATATCCAGCCTTGCAGATGCTTCGTCACTGTTTCCCTTGAAAGGTCATGTTTCTTTGTCGAGGCCATCTGCGTCATATACTCCGAGTCCCTTTCTCTCCACTTTTTATGTGAACTACGGTATTGGTACTTGCATATATGTAGCTTGACCTTTGTGCAGCAAAAGACACATGACCATTTTACTTTGACTACCGGTCTTGTGTGATATTTACCATCTACTGTCGTCGCTCAAGGAGTGAAGCTTGAAGCTTGAAGGACCGTAATCCGAATTTTTTCGCCTGCATTATATACTGGATTTTGACTCCGACAAGCAAGCTCCAACACGCCTAACCTTGTCACCACGACTATCGCAACGTTTGAAGCGCCATTTCTACCACACATCGTGGATACACATCATATCCACATATCCCTGAGCATTGCTTCCTTTCATGCAGTCCACTGCGGAGGCCATCGCCAGCAATAAGGTTCGTTCACCATAAGCAATAATGCAAATTTGTATTCAAAGTGGTTCGGCGTCTTTGCTCCCGGTAGAAAACTGCCCTCGAGCAACTCACAATTAGTCGGCGACAAAATCCAAGTTCCCCATATCACCCCACCGCTTCCTCATCGACCCCAGGGAGCTCTACGCTGGCCTATTCCCCGCCAGCACAATCACGAGATGCGACCGTTGCATCGAGGTTCTTCCCCACAACACCGTCGTCTCTCGGCACCGTCCTAGTTCCAAGCTCAAGTCCACTTGTCGCCGACGGTGAGCCCCAGCCTTACCAAGCCTACACCCACTCGAGTGGGTATGACGTGGCAGGCGGTGCCGGTGGCAGCCATACCAATTCTTGGAGTCAGCATCCTCGAATGAGCGTTGACCCGCTCAGTGCTCCGAGCGGCTTCATAACCTCTGCAGGCCATCACCACGCGTCTTTGAGACGCCCGTGGGGCGGGGATGGTGATAGCACAGGAGGCATGCAGGACGACGGCCCTCCTCGAAAACGGTTGAACCTTGGTCCCTCTCACCACGCGCTCGGCATCGGCGGCTCCCCACCTTCCCCCGACATTCAACGCCCCAGCGGGCGACGACGGATAGTGACAACTCAGAGCATGGAATCCAACGTCACATCTTCTGACGACTCCTTGCCAGACGTTGCGAAGATCCTGGCGGGCCCGTCGAAGCCGCGCATCATGAGGGGCCGGTCACCGTCACCCGCGGCTTCCGCCGCTGCCGATCCCGTCTCGGATCCCAAATTCACTCGTTTCAGACTCACCATGCCTATGGAATCCCCCAGTCGCGTCCAGGCCGCGTGGTTAGCTGCCAAGGGAGATGTAAAGAAGGCTACCGAGTTGCTGTCCGATACCCACTGGGTGGCTCCGTCGTCACCTACAGTGGCAAAAACGGAGGTAGGGCGGGTCAAGGAAATTGAGGAGGCCAACAAGGCCCAGAGGGTTGCTGTGAAGGAGAAGGGGAAGAAGTCGCTCATCTACGCCAATCGCCCTGTCCTGGAGGCCAAACCGGCTTCAATAACAACCCCTGCGCCAAGGCGTGTTATCGACCTGACTGCCGTTACCACATCCCCCGATACACCCGTTACGATGCCTCGACTAAAAAGGATCAAGAAAATGGTGGTGGACTCTGAATCAGAGGCAGAATTTGGGGAAAGCGACGATGACGATGGACGGAGAAAATCTGGGCGCTCAGAAGATGCTAAAAAGTTTCGGGCATTGGAATATTTCAACACGACGGGGGCCGAGGCCCTTCAAGAGTTGACAGGTATGCTCGCTTTCGTCCTCCGTAGTCATTCGTCGTATTAATTTACATACAGGTTGTACACCTGCGCAGTCCGAGACCATACTTAAACTGCGCCCGTTTAATTCCATTGACGACCTCACTACCAAGCTGGGCCAGGGCAAGAAGAAGATTGGGCCCTCCGGAATCAGTCCTCGAATGTTTGAGGAATGTCAGACGATCCTCGAAGGATATGGCGAAGTCGATAATATTCTTGCAGACTGTGAAAAGATCGGCGCGACTCTACGAGCCGCAATCGCAACGTGGACAACAACCCCGTTATCCGGGAAGGGCAAGGAGAAGGAGGACAGCGCTACATCTTCGACGAGCAGCTCGGACGATGGTGCTGTGAGCTTGGTTACCCTTGGGCCTCTGAAAACGCAGAACTCGAAAGATTACCTCGTCGCGCAGCCATCGTTGCTTTCTGAGACCGTGCAATTGAAGGAGTACCAGCTGCTTGGCGTGAATTGGCTCAACTTGCTGTATCGGAGAAAGCTCAGCTGTATCCTTGCCGACGAAATGGGTGCGTACATTCCAGCATGTTTTCAAGCTATCTCATTGTCTCGATGAACAGGTCTTGGAAAGACGATCCAAGTCATCAGTTTCTTGGCCTTTCTCAAGGAGAAAGGAAATAGGGGACCTCACCTTGTTGTTGTACCGTAAGTATCACGCCTTCGAGCATTATATCGCGTCTGATGCTTTCTGTAGTTCTTCAACCCTCGAGAATTGGTGTCGCGAATTTGCCCGTTTTGCACCTTCAATTGCCGTCCAGACGTACTACGCCGGAAAGGAGGAGCGCGCCGAGCTTCGGCTAACTCTTCATGACACACAGCGGTGCAAGAGCACGACTGACGAGGGCTGGGAGGTTCTCATCACGACCTACAATTTGGCACAAGGAGATGATCGTGACCGCAAATTTTTCCGGCGAATTGAATGGGATGTGAGTGTTGCATCATTTTTTTTTTGGAAGGGAACATTTACGACGATTCCAGTCCTGTGTATATGACGAAGGTCATGTTCTTAAGAACTTCCAATCGCAACGCTACCAGTCGTTGTTGAAGTTCGGGTCGAATTGGCGGTTGCTTTTGACTGGAACTCCTTTGCAGAACAACTTGCAGGAGCTTGTGGTGCGTCTGCGGCAGAATTGTTGTAAAAACTGCACACTGATCATGGAGTTCAGTCTCTGATGAACTTCATCCTACCTCATCACTTTGCAGAGTCGATAGACTCATTGCGGGCGATCTTCAAGGTCAAAGGAGATTCAAAGGTCACTCTATTGGCTCAAGAACGTGTCTCAAGGGCAAAGAAGATGATGACTCCGTTCGTTCTCCGTCGACGCAAGGATCAGGTGATTCTTAAATTCCTCCATTAAATATCTTTAACTTACGCCCCTCTTAGGTCCTCAAAGACCTGCCCAATAAAACGGAGCGAATAGAATGGTGCAGCATGACAGATCTGCAACAGTCCATCTATCGGGTTGCCCTTCAGCGTTCAAGGAAAACTGTCTTGGAGGCGGTTGTCGATGACGAGGGCGTCCCTTCGACCAAAAAAGGCGCAAAGGCTCCGAAAAAGAAAACCAGAACCAATGGACGGACCAAGGACAAGATGTATCTTGAGAATAGTTCCAATGTTCTCATGGATCTGCGGAAGGCGGCGTCACATCCCATGCTATTCCGTACCCTCTATACGGACAACATTCTATCGGGGATCACCAAGCTACTCCTCAAAGAACCTGACTTTAAGAAACGTGGGGCCCTTTTTGATCTGGTGAAGGAAGACATGTCGGTCATGACAGACGCAGAACTCCAGGTCTTCTGCGCAACCTATAAGGTCCGTCTTTCAGCCCATCCTCGTTGCTATTTCCTTCATGATTCGCTTTCGCTCTCAGTCGACGCGCAAGTATCTCCAAGACGAAAAATGTTATCTTGACGCGGGGAAAGTCCAAGCCCTCATGAAACTCCTAGGCGAATATCGCGAACAGGGGAGGAAGGTGCTTGTGTTTTCACAAGTAAGATTCTCGTGCTTCTTAGTCCGAAAGCTGGCTAAGACAGTTGCTCAGTTCACACAGATCCTCGACATCCTGCAGGCTATCCTGAAGCTTAACAAAATCAGCTATCTACTTTTGACAGGCAGTACGCCTGTGGATGTACGCCAGACGCTAGTGGATGAGTTCACTGAGGATGAATCGATACCGGTTTTCCTTTTATCGACCAAGGCAGGGGGAATGGGTATCAACCTGACTGCTGCATCGGTTGTCATCATGTATGCGGCTTCCTTGCTCCCCAGCCCACAATGACTGACAACTTCCTGGTAGGTTTGATCAGGATTTCAATCCACATAACGATCGGCAGGCACAGGATCGTGCGTACCGCATTGGACAGAAGCGCGATGTCGAGGTCGTCAAATTAATTTCACGTGGAACCATTGAGGAGGACATGCTGAAGCTCGGGGAGACGAAATTGGCACTTGATGAGGCGGTCGCAGGAGACGCCGAAAAGGACGAGACCGCCCCCGAGCGAGAGATGAAGACCTCGCTGATGAACGTGCTCAGGCAGCAGTTTGAAAAGCAACAAGGAAGCGCAGAATCGGAGGACTCAGCATAGACCGGTTTTGGTTTGTTGGAGAGTGAGCGCACAATGATGTAATCCTGGAACCCAATTATTAACTCTAGATTTGATTTATTCTTGACACTGGTTCGATATGAACCTTATAGCATTATAGTAGTTCTAGGAGAAAACGGACAGCCCTCGAACAAGTCTATCGATGCTTGCACGGAAATACTCGTTATCGATACCATGCTCCCGAGAGTCTATCTTTACAAGTGGATTACGAACAACGTATTCGAGGAAAGGACCGACATATATTTGCCGTAGGACGAAACGAAGGGAATCGGTATTGGGATCACTGAGCATCACCAATTTGTAGCCTGTTGGTGTTTCGTAGAGGTGAAGCTTATAGGCGGACGTCCGATAATTGACGAACTGTTCATCTCTGCATGAAAAGGCTCCAGAAACTAGAGTGACTTGAAAATTGACTGGCTCGTACCTCCCCGAAAGTTTCTTGACCATGTTGCGTAGCGACAATATGACACCATACACCAACTTCGCTTCCTCGTCGAATGCTAGACCAGTACTTGACAGGGCTACAGATGGCACAGGTGTTTGGAGGAGGGGTGTCATAGGTGATTGTGTCGACATATCATTCACAGCAACAACGATTCCTGACCCAGAGGAGAGGGTGTCGCGAGGGCTGGTGTAACCAGACACATGGCTAGATGGAGTGGCTGCTGTGCTTGGAGGCGCCACAGCTTGCGACACGGCAGGTAGGATTCCTCCTTCACCAGCAGGCTTTGGGCGCCTTGTCCGATGCCAATCCTGGTAATAGATACAGATGCAGTGTCTGTGTCCGACTCCCCGTTAATCTTGAGAGACACCAGACCAGACTTTGATTCAACGTGCCTGTCGTAGATATATAGACTGTGGATTGTCATAGGGTCAAGGTGCTTGGGGAGACCAACAGTTTTGAACTCGTTCAAAGTTACTTAGGGTTACGTAATAAATGGCTTCATATAAGTAGATATCGCCGCTCGAGTAGTTTAAATCGCAGTAGTACTCAGGTACTCTACCAGTGTAGCGGCAATACTTATACTACTCAATTTTGTGGAACCTTTTCACTGACAAGCATGTAGTGATGCTGCCCGTACCTTTCGAACTTGAGAGTCATGTTCGTTCCCGTTCCCCAGACCAACTTGGCTGACGCCTTTGATCAGTTGGCTGTGTCAAAACTAGAGATCCAAAAACAAAAACCTAGCAAAAGTGGAGGCGAAGGGAATGCAATTAATCGCGTTCCAGACACGCGAGGATAGACAGAAAAGGAGAATCTCTAAGTCCACTGCTAGCGAAGAGAAGAACTCACCTAAATTCACACCATCACAGACTGGAGTCTGGCATCTCGGGAGATATGGGTTGAATATTGTGCTCAGTAGTTGGTACCATGTCTCGTCAATATATAGGGTAGCCTAGAATCCAGCTTCTATCGATCTCATACCACCGATCGGCAAGCGGTACAGCGGCAGACTGAAATACTTTCGACTATCGCCCCACCGGTCATCCTTCGCATCGAAACTGACGTCGACGTCGGACCACTGCATGTCAATTCCCACATCGGCGAGATGAAGTTCGGCGATATGGGTGTAGACGTCGTAAAACAAAGGATCTGTAATTCAAGGTAAGCTAGCTGTCTCCAGATGGCACCAAACAGAACTCGCTGGTTGCTCCGAGGCCATTGAAAAAGCTGAATCGCGATTCGGGGCCTGCAAGAAGGTCGGGAAGGTGCTGAAAGAATTGATGCAAATCTCCGTAGTCCTCAGAGAAGGTGTCTGTATAGATCACATCGAATCCTCCAACGTCAAGGAGTTCGTTGTGGTTAACGAAATCTTGCCATTTCCCCTCCAGGATCTTGACCCCGGGCTTTTCGTACCAACCTCTTTCCTTCATATGTTGAAGGACATCACGATGAGGTTCAATAATGACGTGCTGCGTAGGCGGTGTATCAAGAGATTGAAAGAGGCCATCGATCTTTGGAACAGTGAGTAGTGCCCGCATGGATGAAATGGAATACGAACTATGCCCAGTCCAAATCCAACGTTAAGGACCTTCAGATTGGACGCGTTAGGGTGACCATTGCATAATCGTCGGGCAGTGTCTTCCATAATCTCTTGCTCCCAACCCATCATAACGCCCACTTCCTCCTCGCCGACTTTCAAGAGGCAGATATCCTGGCCATGGCTATCCTTAATATATGTCAGTTCAGAAGAAAGAAACGCGTCCGTCGATCCAGTAGCCGTTGAGTCAGTTTCTTTCAAAACGATGGTCGATGAGCTCTCTATTGAAGCCTTGGATGTTAGAAGGGACAGTAGCAGCTCTATTATGGGTCGAGGTCAATTCTGAGCATTAAAACAGGCAAACCAATCAATCAATACCTGCGCGAATTCCGGCATTGCGGATGATGTTGTATGTTTCCGTGTCATTTAAGGAAAGGGCTATGTCGCCTGCAGTGTTTTTGAGATTGTCCACTAAAGAAAAAACGAGCGCTCAAGGCGTACTGCGTCGTGAAAGACAAGTTTTGAACATACCTGCATTCCAGACGGCGCCCTTTTCAATCAAGATTTTCGCCAGTTCTGAGTTCTGGGAATAGGCTGCTGCATGTAGAGGCGACGTTCCTTCCTCGTCATTTTGATACCAAACCGGTGCATCCGAAGCGATGATCGCTTTTATGACCTCCAGAGGCTCGTCCGCGATGATGGAGTCAACGAGGTGATCCCCGAGACTGGATAAAGCCTGAATTTCAGCGTCCACAGTGTCGGATTGGCCAGACATCAGCCGGGAGGTGGCGTAAAGGTCTGTAAGTAAGTGGGTGACTTCCCGTAAGGTTCTATTTCAGGGAATAGAATAAACTAGCACTGAAACGAGCTGGTGCCGTGATGCCGCTGGCACATCAACGCCATCGATCACAGAGATCTCGCTGACACCTCCCAATAGACGGTTTTGGATAAACGATTCCGACGATACCTCGACGTTGCCGAGTGCAAACAACGTCTATACTTCCACCACAATTCTCCACATTTCTCCCCTGCAACCGATTTTGAGAATTGGTACGATGCAGGCCTTCGAATTGAGTTGACAACGAGTGATTTGAGGTAATAAGGCTGGTTTTCAGTGTCACACAGAGTGTGTTTCTGCTTCTGTCAAGTTTTGGGCCAGCAATTGGGCGCTCTCGACTTCCCAAACTCACAACCTTCAGTAATGGGTATGGTTGAGGGACAAATTGAGGTTAACGTGCAGGAAGGCAAAGACTTCGGCAAAGACCACACCTCGAGGTCTGCCTGCTAAATTAAAATAACACGATGGCTTACGGTTTACTCGATGGAATAGACTTTCTCAATAAACTTCGGGCTTTGATTCAGAGGCATTTCAAATTGCCCACATTCTATTCCGCAGGCACCCAGTACTACTAACTTTAGTTGAAGTTGATCTATTCCCAAACTGTGTTACATAAGTAACTAAGGTAAGAAATACCCCGCTGGGAAGCAGTGGTTTGAATATCGCCCACGTCAAGATATATAGGTAGGTCAATGTTTAGACTGTCACTCTATGATTATTAATATCTAGGCTGGATCGTGTAAGTAGACTGGCATCACGTGATGATCCACGACTCTTCTTCAACAGGCTGACCACTGCCGTGGCGCCAACCTACGGTCACTCAGATAAATCTCCAAGGACCAGTATGATGCGTGTCGTAACGCTCCCTGGCCCACCGTAGCTCGAGCTCGAGAGCGAAAAAAAAAACAAGAGAAACGAATGCAACGGAGAATTGTGGTGTCGACCATGAATGGAATATGAATTTGTCCGTTCTTTAGAAATATGCGCTGCTCAGTGTGTTAGGATGCTAACTAAGAAGGTTGAGCATTAAACGTTACATGTCGATTGCGTGCAGCGTCACGAGATTTGGTTGAACGACGAACGAAAAGTTCTTCTGGTGCCACTGCCGAAGGCTCTGAGTATGAGCAGCCTCAGCTTCCCCGAGACATGGCCACAAAATGGGCAGAGATTGAGCTACCAGGACCACAAATTCAGAGGTGAAGCAGCAGAACTCGATACGTTGAGCTTGAAAATGAAAACGTGCAGTCCAGCAAAAGAGGCTAAAAGAGGCAATTCTGCGACGGCGTACCTTGTGAATATAATGGCCATCATAAAAAAATCCATACATAGAAAGCTAAAAACATACAAACACGATATTAGAAAGTACATGTCGAACGGGTCACTGCGAAGTTGAACGTCTGATCAGCATGAAATGTGAGGAGGAAAAGGCATTAGGACGTACAGTATAGAAATTCCCTAATCCTCGTGGATCGTGATTTTTGGGAGCTCAACAACCTGGAACGCCTCCAACGTAGCCTTAGCGCTGCCCGACGTTGGGGCATCCAACACAGAAGGCCTCTCTTCTCCGTCGCTGTCACTGCCATCTCCAGGCTGACGGAAAACCAACTCTTTTCCATTGACAAGTCTTCTCTTCTTCAAAGGAGCTGCAGTCTCACGGTCGTCTTGTCCTTGCGCGTTGGAGCTGTCGTCGGCGACCCCTCCCCTAATCTTCGCTCTGTCTTTCCTCTTTTGTCGTTTTGCGCGATTCTTAGCGGTCTTCGCCTCGGCCACTTCTTCCGCTTCTTGCCTCTTGCGTTCAAACTCGGCTTCTATGATTTCCTAACAATAATATAGGTTAGGTGTATCGTCGTTGCAGTCTGGGGGAACATGCAGTCTACCTGCTGAGAGGTCTCTTCGAGTAGCTTGAGACGCTCGTATTCCCTCCGCCGACTAGCTTTGTACACATGGAATTCTCCGCTGCCTGCACCAGCACTTGATCCTTGAACATTCTTCATCATTTCTCGTGGAGGGCGAATGCTTTTCTCCTTGGGCGCTGGCGGAATGTAGGCAGGCTTTGCAGGATCTTTGAGCAGCCTTTCGAGCTGCCCACGCTGCTTCTCGACAGCGGTGAGTGCATGTCGATTTACTGGGGGTATTGTGGAGGATGTGGTTGGTGTTGAGCCGGACATTAATTCCAACGCCTCTGCCAAACACATTTGTTGTGATCTTACGTCAGCGGTCGGGTCCTCCATTGATTTTGGCATGAGTGCATGATCGATTGGGATCCCCTCGTCCTACATTTTTACTAGCGCCGACGTCGCATAGCGTCGCATTTATGACTAGGAAAACTCCAAGCTGGCCTCTTTCAAGGGTAATTGTGGCAGTCTTCGCGGTGCCGGAGCCCAGACGCCAATACTATTTTTAATCCGAGACCTTCAATTATGATGCAGTCAACACTAAGCAACCTTTAGATAAGAATAACAGGTCAAGGCTTATTCTCTCTCCACCACAAGCTTTTAAGTATGGGTACATGCCCCTCCGACAACGCGAACGCCGTCGACCAGTCGTCCTTTTGGGGTCAAAACGGTGTCAATTGGGATGCGCACAGGATCGGCTGGGCTGTTGCAGGATGCTGCACTCTTGTCGTACGCCGCGCCCAATCCTTTTTCTACTGCACGATTACCAACAATGGCGACCTACAGACTGCCTTTATTTCGTGTATTTCCATATTTTCTCACGCTCGGTAAGAAGCCACGATACCACTCTGGCTGACCATTACCTGTGGCGCATTCTCTCACTATTTTTCAGGAGCTATACGAGTTCCAGACAGCAGCGGCAGATGTAACATAAACACATCTTCTAACCAAATAAGTCACTGATGCAGCGTTTCTTCCAGCTTGCGCATTCTGTTCATGCCTCCGATTTACAGCTTTATCTCTTTTCTTTCTTACAGATTCTTTCGCGCCTATACCTACTACGCTTTAATTGAAGTCGGTAAGAGCGCTTCCTTACACCTTGAAAACAACTTACTCTCTGATAGTGTACGAGGTTCGTTGGACACACAGAACTTGCGGGGAATTATTCTGACCTGCCTTTCAAACTCAAGGCGATCACTCTCAGCGCCTTCCTGTACGCAATTTACTTTACTTTTTTTTCATTTGGGAAAGTGCCTTATCACGGCAATTAGTCTGCTGCTCATTGAATTTGTCGCGGCATCGTCAGCAATTGACGACCCAAAAGCGGCTCTTGCTCGCAAGGAGAAGCGGCGGCTCATCATACCGGTTAGTTGGTGCTCTTCGCCTCTTCGGGAGAATCTAATGACAACCACATGTAGTTCTGCTGCTGGAGATATCGCCCTACGAAGGTATGTTCGGTATCTTTTGGGTACCTTTCGTTACCAAGTCTGCTCTGTCTGTTGTAACTGCTGTGTTAGGCGTATTTTATGTATGCTGTGAAGGTATGCTACCTGAGCTGAAAATTTTGAGCCCATCTCACTTGCTTTGATTTTCAAGTGGGCCGTTCTGCAATACGTGGCTGTTCGGCCAGGTACGACAGTGGACCTCATGACATGAAATTAATTCAATGTTTACGTTCCGTCACAGCTGTCTCCATTGCGAGTATCATTTGCGAAGCTTTCAATGTTCTGTGCCCATCTGAGGGATACAGCCCAAGATATGCCGATGTCTATCTATCTGCCATTGACTTCGTCAGCATTAGGTTATATTTCCACCATCCAGGTTGACACGTGCTAACTCTAGGTTTACTCAGTGTCGCATTGTACGGGATTCTTCTATTCTACAGTCTGACGAAGGAAGAGCTTCAAGGCCATCGCCCACTTGCGAAATTTCTTGCCATCAAACTCATTGTATTCTTCACATTCTACCAATCGTTTGTGGTATGTTGGATTTGTTGAGATCGCCCATCGCGCTCACGTTTCCGTCTAGTTCAGTGCGCTCAATGGCAAAGTCATACATGGTAAGTGGGATTAATTAATACTTTCCTCGACTCCAGCCTCAAGTCATTGATACAGCAACGGACTATTGGACTGCGACCAATATTGCGAACGGCCTCAATTCTCTTGCCGTGTGCATAGAGGTATTTACAGTTTCTCGCCTGGTTTCTTTCGATTTGACATCTGGATAAGATGATGTTCTTTTCCGCCTTCATGCTGTGGGCCTACCCCTGGAAGGAATATAAGCGGAGGGCAGGAGTCCCTGCCACCTCCATCTGGCAGCCATTGCTCGACTGGTAAGCGTTAGATCTGGTTTAATATGAATCCCTTTACCAATTACACATCTAGCTTCAACTACTGTGAGCTTTTTCGCCCTCTCTGATTTATCACTCAAAGTTCTCACGTTCACTAGCCGACTTTTTCCAGGAGATCATGGGATCTTTAAGGTATTTC
The DNA here is from genome assembly GCA_018282005.1 of Asterophora parasitica. Taxonomy (NCBI): domain Eukaryota; kingdom Fungi; phylum Basidiomycota; class Agaricomycetes; order Agaricales; family Lyophyllaceae; genus Asterophora; species Asterophora parasitica. Next base: position 70,413 of record JABCKV010000002.1, on the reverse strand, counting down.
AGGAATGGCAAGTCATACAGAGCGTCCATGGACGGCGGCCATCCCGACTTTGGGCAGACCTTTGGTGTCACTGGTAACGGCCGGGTACCGATGAGAAGAGGCCGTACCAGGGCCCGCGAATACCTGGAAAGTCCGACCACCACCTTTTCAGGAGAGATGCAAATTGTAGGATCAAGCTTCGATCTTAGTTCGCCTCCTCCTTACAAACCAGGCGACGAGACACTGGCACCTCCGCGGCACCCCGACCTGTCGAAGAAAGACTTTGTGTTCGATGCTGATGACGCTGCGTAGTACTAGTAACTGTACTACTGCCACTTTATTTGTACAGCACAAACAAGTAACGTATGTAATTAGTTCGGCAAACATCATCAGCTTCGTACATTCATGGCAGTCAGAAGTCCACCACAAACGTCGAGCGATCCGTTCCAGCTTGACCGTCTCGCAGAAGAGCTCCTACACCGCGAGTCTGCCGTCGCAACGCGCCAGGACGCCGACAGCCAGATCCATGACCTTCCGGACTTCACCCCACTCTCGCATGACAACTCATTCCTCACGAACTCAGACTTCAAGGTCGAGGAGTTTCTACTCTCTCGATCAAATACCTCTCTACCGGACCTGCGCACTGAGCTGCGGGAGTACTTGGCCCAACTGAAGGAGGAGCTGGTCAAACTCATCAATGATGACTATGAAGCATTCATCAGTCTAAGCACCGATCTACGGGACGAGGGTGATAGGCTTGTGCGAATACAATATCCTCTGGGTGATTTGAAGTCACAAGTCATTGTACGTCGCGCTTTTCGTCTTGGCATGTCCACAATCTTAGCGGGAACCGTCAGCAATCGAGAAGTGAGCTGCAAGTAATCCAAGACGCGATTCAGGAAAAGCTTGAGAAAAGAGCCATCCTTAGGGAAGAGAATGTATGTATTCCCTGTGACATCTCACTCGCTACCTGACAACGTACATAGGCATTGCTGCATCTCCTCCTCAAACTCTCGGAATCTGCCACGCGCCTGGAATCATTGCTCCTGATTTCATCCCCCGACGATGCCTCTGGATCAATTGAAGTCAACTCTATGCGAATACCTGCTCACCTGAGTAGTGTTGAAGAGGGTGCAGAAGACAGGTGAGTGCTGTTGTCATATCGATTGTCATTCTAAAGAGTTCATACGTAGATCGGGGGGGAGGGCGAAACACCTTGGAAGGGTAGCCGCGGAGTATATGCAACTACTTTACCACGCTGAGAAGGCGCGGGCAGAAAAGTGTAAGTTTGTTGACGAGATGCAATGGGTTTGTGAGCTCTTCACTGCCATTTCATCTATTGCATTTGCTGAAGTCTGTTTTTGCCTCCAGAGAATCGACCGAATACAGTCGACCATATCCTCTGACCTCGACCATGTCTTTGCCGCCACTTTGGTTGCCTTGACGGACAGCAAAGGAGAGGGGAAGGCCTCCGAAGTGGAAAAGAACATACTGTTTTCTGACTTGACGGAATGCTTGAGGACATATGATATCCTCAGGCTCTGGAGAGACGCAGAAGACGTCCTAAAAAACGAAGTTGTGCGCAGCTTCGTAAAGAAGGTCAGTAGCTGATTCTGCCTACTCTCCATGATGTATTTACCGCTTTCTACAGACCATGTATTCCGGAGCACTTGCAGCTCCTCATTCCCCCATCCTCCCACATACTCCTCTCCCAACTGCAAAGTCATCCTCGCTCTCAGTAGCCACCCTGCCGCCGCGAACACCATACACCCCGTTCACCTCCTACGTTTCCACACGGAACACTTCCTCGTACCCTCTGGGCTCATATTCTGTGTCTCCCTTTGCGCATCTCCTCGAAGATACCGACGATCCCTTGGCAAGGCTATATAGCCAGACGTTGCGTTTCGTGGAGAGAGACCTGAGCCGCATCATGGATATTGCGGAGAAAGTTTCTGTCAAGTCTTTGTCGCACTCTCGTTCTGAGAAAGGGATCCTTGTCTCCATGTCTGCGCGAGAGCATCCAACTGACGGAAAGGGATTCGAGATAATGGCAAATGTGATATGGGAAGAGCTGGGGAGAGCGATAATTGACGAGCTAGGAGGAATCGTCTTCGCATCTGGTCGACCGAATGATTTCAGGAAGGTGCGTCGTGATTCTGGTCATATGGGTTCATCTGGGCTGATGAGCATTCAGCATCACGCACTCACACAAGCGTTTATCCGCTCACTCGAATACCTCGCACCATCCGTGCATTCCGTTGAGGCTCTGAGGGCACACCCCGTCTACTTTGCTTTTGAACAACGGTGGCAACTTCAGGTCTACTTCCAAATCCGATGGAAGGAAATAATATCACCATTGGAGGACTCGCTGGCAGTTGCGCGAATAGATGCTTCCTTTGAAAAAGGTGCTTTCTCGGTTAGTTGTGCTAGATTCGGTGTTTCTCAGTTGCCTTGACAGACCGAAACGCTTTCGCCACATCGCAAGCGCGGGCTGTATGGGTCGCTATCACAGCTTGTTGGAGTGCAGAAATTTTCATTCCAGATCTGTGCCATAGATTTTGGAGGTTAACACTGCAGGTATGTTGAATCTCCGATGATTTCTGCGTCTCAAAGTTTGACAATTGTCAAGATTCTGAGTCGATACAGGACATGGCTAGACCAACTTATCTCAAGGCCGGAAGCTAGTTCAGCTGCGAACAAGGTAAAGTACTCTTTATATGATCCACTGTTTCTAAAACGGTCTACGTCCTCAGAATATTGGGACCCCCTCCCAAACACGCTCCTCCACCCCGACTTCAGCAGAACCGTCATCAGCTGAAAGTATAACTGCTGATGAGGCTATTCTGCGTCAAAACGTCGCGGTCATCGTTGACATCAAAGCAATGCGAAACAACACGCGAACAATGTGGCGAGAAGAAATCAGCATGATGCTTCCAGAGGCGTCCGATGCTATTGAGGACGAGACTGACGGCGTGAAAGCCCAAGGTGAGAGAAAAATATCATCTGCTCGACCATGACATGTTAAACTTTCACCAGAGGCTCTCAGTAACGTCCTTTCCAGCCTTTCATCTTTGGTTCCACCCATGTCAAATGAGATCATAACAATTTTAACCAGGCGATGTTGCGATGCCCTTCTTCCGGTGCGGTCAATTCCGTCGCAATTTAGGGCCATGTCCAACAAACGTTCCCCAACGGAACCGAGTTATTTTGTGGCATCCATCCTCCATCCTGTTAAGGCCTTCTTCGGTGTCGGCGTAGGGGATGGACCAGGCGCCCCTCTGAGCGAAGACCATGTTAAGCCATATGCGACAGAAGTATTTGACAATGTCTCTCAGAGGCATGTACATCTCAACATTAATGACGTCAAGCGATATCTTAACATTTGACCCCAGGTACATCTATTACCTCTCTGCCATGAGGAAAACAGAAGAGTCCCTTCGACGCCTGAAGAAAGGGAAAAAGACGACATTTTCTCTTTTTGGAAGTTCCACTGCAGGAAAAGACGACGAAGGAAGGGATGAGGAGCGTATCCGTGTCCAGATGGGTCATGACGTGGAGGCCTTTGGGAGAGATGGACTGTCTTTAGGAGTTGATCTTGACACCATCGACTCTTACAGAACTCTGAAGGAAATGGTTCATACTGATGGTAGGTGATGAGATCTACGGGAAATAAAGAATCACTAAAACTGTTCACAGCACCTGAATATTTGTGAGGTCCTAATCACTCGCCGGCGAACTTTAAATTAATTAGTATACGAACATGCGAGCAGAATCATTATCACAAAGATACACCATCGCTTTGCTCTGGTTTGGAGGAAACGCCTGAAACCAGCGTCACTTGTTCTTGTTCTCCCCAACGCACTGAACACCGCCACATGTCATAATTAAAGTATTAGGCTTCTGGTAAACAACCAGAGTGGTATACTATTCCTGTCCGTGAAACCACGAGTTTCGAGAGACAGGGACTCTCTTCATTGGATATATGAAAAGGTATTGTGTGGCCGAGGAGCGGGCTACGACAGTAAGAGCATGATTTCGCAGGTGACGAAGACCATCCACGCTGTCCTTCTTGAGTGATCTTCGCCATTGTTTCGAACAAGTCGCGGTCCACGAGGTGCTTAGTTATCACAAGCATATCCCCCTCGGATCGGTATGACTCGAGCATCCCAGTTAGAATAGTCCGGAACTCGGTGTATTGTGAGTGGATGGATGGAGGGGCCGAATTGACCAGGCGCTTGAACAACCGCGGAAAGGAGACCGCTTGCGTCGATGTAACGGAAACGAGAGACGCAAACGTTCTCTGAACTAGAGAGCGAAGCGTAGCTAGAATGTAGCTCTGGTCGTCGGACGAAGCACTGGTGGGCTCTGTTTGAGAGGCAGATAATGTTTGAACACAATTGATCTGACTGCTGAGCAACTGGAACCAGATATCTTCCAGGGGGACGTCGGCCTCAGAGATGGCGTGTGAGTGCTCGAGGCATATCGCAATGCCGATTTCACCAGTCATCACCAGCGAGCTGGCATGTCGATCAATGTCAGCCTTCCCTGGAGGCTCATCCCTATCGACAAGAGCCCCCACAAGCTCCAACGTGATTTTTTTCTGGTATGCCTCAGCCTTTCGAAGAGCTCCTTGCGGGTCACCTCTCCGATTGGTAGCCCACACGACAGCTTGAAACACCTCCTGGGCGTCGCATGTAACGAGAACCTGCTCCCAGTCGACCAACTCTGCCGGTAGGTACTTCAAGGCTTCAATGACGCCCTCCGGATGAAATTGGCATTGTAAGGATATGTAGAGTTGTCGAAGGTTTCCGGACAGCTTCAACGAAGGACCGACACGCGATGGAGTCAGTTGCTCCTCATCTTCATCCTGGTCCACTGGCCCCAATAGACGTCTGAGGTAGAGGAAACGCGTGTGATCGTCTGGAAGGCTTTTTAGAGCGTGCTTGTGAAGCTCAGGGGAGTGTTTATCAAGCAGATCAGCGGTGATTGTGAGGCTCGTGCCCAAGAGTTGCGGGATGGCGGATGAGAGGGTATCGAGGACTTCAGGGGACATGGAACCCTTGTTGGCACGGATATTGAGAACGAGGACTTCATCGACATTTCGAAAGATTTCGTAAGGGCGGAGGTCATGGTCATCCAGATAGGCCGACAGTAGAGGACCCCATCGCTGCTCATGCCGATGCCATGATCGAAGAATTCGATAGAAATAGGCAGATTGGAAAAGATGTATGATGTGTTCACTGTTATGAGGGGTGTAAACGGAGAGCAGGTATTCGGCAGCCAACTGTCGGTCTTCGCGTGTGTCCAAATCTAGGTCCTCAGCGAGACCGATGATGATGTCCTGTAGTGCACTGGGGGGAACCTGTAGGAACTGCGGGTACTTGGGGACATTTCTAGCAACGAAAATGTTGACAAAGGTCGCATCCGTAGAAGGCAGGTCTCCGGACCCGAGAATCTCCAACAAAATCCTGACGATCAGGAGCCGGCTGGCACCTTGTGATTCATCGTTGAGGAAGGGGTCCTCAAAGGCGATATCGAGAGAGTGTAGGAAAGACTCGGAATCGAAACGGAGCAACTGCCGCACATACGGATATGTTGGCTCGACGCCACCTTCTTCATCTGCTGTTAGGACAAGTCTGGCCCCTTCGCCAGGGGGCCAAACGCTTGAGCGCCCAAAGAACAAGAATGTATACACATCCCTTTTCGCTCGTAGTGCTTCATCGTCATCCAGGGGTTCCTCGCTAGGGTAGGAGAGACCGGAAAAGATGTTTGAGAGATATGGATAAATCTTGTATGCGTTCAAGATGATGGGTTCCATGGCAGCTTCTGAGCCGAACTCGTGCGATTCTGTAGAGTCTGACCTGGATCGTTTGTGCTGTTGAACTTTTCTGATAAGACCGAGCAGCTCTACGACAGGCGCAACGCAATCTCGCAATGCCCGCGTGTACACGTAGATGAGAGCGTCATAGAGGTGGTATCGTTGGCAGAGGAGAATGGCCTGGTTGATGTCCAGGCATGCAGGATCAACGTGCCAGATAATCCTCTCGATGTGATCCGGTTGGTTCTTCTCCTCGTGCAGAGCCACGAGCCGCTGGGTGATCCGTGGTGGAACATAGCGTATGTCCTTATTGAGGATGAATGGTTCAAGTTGGGAAAGATAAATCTCCGAGATGCCAGTATCATCGTATTGCTGAAACAGCTCCTCGAAGAGGAAATCGAAATCACCCAAAGCGACGGATGCACGACACGAGACAGCAACCAAGCCCTCAAAAAGAGGCGTCCGATCGACTCCACGGCCGTCAACGGTTTGGTGGGTTCCGTCGGTCATGCGTTCTTCCGAAAACGCGTATCGAGCAGACGCCAGCATGAGGCCCCTCATCTTCTCCCCGATGACCTCTTGACGTAGAACTGGATCGTCTGGGAGGCCGTTCCGATTGCCAGGGGCCTCTCCAACATGATATGACCTGGTGAGGTCAATTGCGCTGAGGAAATCACCCTCCTGTACGAAGGATAATATCCGGTCGGCCCAGGTAAGCAGAGTGCCTACACGAATATCATTCCGACCCTAGAAGACGTGAGTGTTGAGGAATGAACGTGTGGGGCCATAGGGAGTCGTACCAATAGGAAGATCTTCCCCTTGTACAGCCGCATGCTGTGGGCAACATCGTAGACTGAATCCGAGTACGACATGGCACCGGTGACAGTGGAGCTGAGAGATGGCGATACAAGGGACAAGCCGTCAAAGTTGACAAATTCAATGACTTGCGATAAATGAACATCATAGACTTGCAAATATTCTGCAGTAAGCACGAGTATTTGCTGATCAATGCACACAATTAGCCAGGCGTCCTGAGCTTCGAAATCAAAGCGAACGAACCCACATTGGCATTCAACCACTGTGTAGAGAGAATATTATCCTCGGCAGACCAATGGCTTACGTCCTCGTAGAAGATTCTGCCAACCTCGATTTCCCCCTCTTTGCCTGTCCGAGTATTCCGTGAAATCTCCCTGGTTCGAGATTCGTCAACGCGAATGAGATGCAATGTATTGGCCCAAGTATAAACGAGCATCGGAGTTGTCGGAGTGCTGCCTCCGTTGCTGTAGTTGCCATTTACCGCGACGTCAGACTTGGAGGATGGACGAAGGACACTGGGAAACCAAGCCAGTGTTCCCCTCATCTTGGATTTCGACCTCGACGAGGCACCACTTCCGCTCGGTTCTCGAGGACATTTGAACCACGTCCGAGGTGTGGGCTTTAGCCCCACCACAACCAGTTTTGTCGGAGTAAGCATAGCGATGACATTGTATGGATCTGTCGCATGGGGCGACGTACCCAAGGGAAGAGGCATAGTCTCCAGTATCGTATACCGCGATTTACGCGGCTGGTGAATGGATGTGTCAAGTGCAGATTGTGAACTGGGTGTAACCTGCGAGATGCCTTCCGGCTGGTACTGCCCCAGAATTCGAAGAATGTCGGGAGCTTCCACGAATATCATCTTTCCGAGACTATGCGAAAATGCGAGGCCATGGTCGTCTGACGATACGATGGCAGTGTGCCGTCCAGCTACAAACCCGATACTCACTATCCGCGACCCTTGAATATGACCCTCCTTACGCCCAGACGCCACCGCAGCCAGACTTGTAGGAGGCACCAAACGCGCAGGTGTGGTGGGCTTCTTCAGGTCGAACAGTTGGATGTGGCCTGTGGCGTGTCCAGAGGCGACGTATGTGTGATCATGCGACAGGGCGAGTGCAGTCACAGCTCCGACGGTCTTCACTGAGGGACAGTTGTGGGACGAAGGACAGGGAGTGAGAGGGATTGCGAACATACCTGAGCCTTCACTGCCACAAACGCACTTTAACGTCTGTTTGAAATCATAAACGCAGATTTTTCCCTGGTCCGTCCCCACACATATGAGCCCATTCGCTGCCAACACGGTCGGGGTTCCCAAAAGTGGAGCCCCAAGGACCGACGAGAGTTTTTGAGTGAGGGAGTTGTAGATGTGCTCCGAGATAGTTCGCAGCTCTGTCCACTTGAAGACATCGCGGTCCGAGTTCGGCAAGGCTTCCTTGTGATCACCGCTTGAGCCGTTGTGCAGGTTGGAGGAGGAAGACAGGCGCGAAATAGATGAGACATGGGAGGGTGAGGGAGATGTTCCCTCGGGGAGATTTGAGTTGCTTCCACTCCCGCGCGAAGACTGCGGGGTGAATGACCGAAGACGCGACACTGTAGGGTGTAGGAACGGTCGCGCAAGTTTGATTGCTACGTGTGGACCCGGTGATTCCACGCGTTTGCGTTCCGGAAACGGCGTGGATGGCGTTTCGTCTGGAAGAACGGCCGCAGGCTACGGAGCGAGTTAAAATGGCGAATGACTACGGTCGCAGTATCTGACACTTACAGGATGTTCCTCGTCATCGTTTAGATCGCCCTCGTCAAGCACCAACGAGCGCTCTCCTTCGTGAGCTTCCATTTCGTCATCAGTGAACTCGGGACCCAGGACGTCGCGTAGTTGGTCTCTGTATCCTGTCGGGGCATCCTGGGCGTCCAACCCAGTGTACAGAAAGCCTTCTTCGTCACTTTCCTCGTCTTCGTCGTTCTCGTATGTCGCGACGCCATCCTCTCCATCATCAAACAATTCCTCCATCCGCGTAGAGTAGTTGCCTTCGTGTTCCTCGACATCATTGTCCGAGATATGGTCGAAGAAGTCGGTGGTAGATTGTCTTCGTGAGTGACGAAGGTCCTGGCTACCAGAAGGTGAAGCAGACATCGAGCTGCGGCCAACTTCAGCAAGTGGTCCTGGCGTAATCCCGTAAATCAATTTGGAGCGGCTGTTTGCGTTGACCTATCGGTCCAAACAAAGCGTCATTGCTCGGCGGGGTACTACCAGAGTAGTACTGAGTAGCTGCTATGTTATTATTGTGGGTGATAATGGAGATAGTAAATAACAGTACAGAGGACAGCGATATACTTGGTGTACGGAATGAATAGAGATAACAATGGAAGGATCCCAGAACGACAGACAAAGAGGAAGGAACATACAATCCAAGAAAGAAAAAACACTGCCGAATCACGACGCAGACACCAACCTCCGCTCTCTCTCCCGATTCCTAACACCAGGCCCAAACTTCTCCTGGAATCCTATCAGCTCCTCCATAAGCTCCTCCATCATCTTCATCGTCGCTGACGACTGTGCGTCGTCTGGCTGAAATGGGGCCGGTGCCATCTGGGCGATACTACTTGGATCCGGATGATGTTCATCCGCCTGTGAGACCTCGGAATCGGCTCCTTCAACCACCATAGCTACACCATCGACGCCACTCGCATCGCTCCCAGGATCCCCCGTCGACCTTCTGCTACTTCTTTGCTCCGTCTGAAAAGCTTTCGTCAACGCATCCTTTCGCCTCACGCGATCCTGCGCTGTGGCCTGCTCCCTTCCAACCCACTCCACAAGTGACCTGACCCGTTTATTCATATCCCCCACACTCATCCGTTTGCTTGGCCACTTGACTTTAACGCCCCTCTCCATCGTGCGATCCAGGCTTTCGCCCCTCCCACCACCGGATGCTGTGCCACTGCCTCGCACCTCCAGCGGCTGAGGTGCGTCTGTCGGCAACATCGGCTCTAGATGCGCAAGATAATCAGGCAAATTCCAAGAGGTGTAGAGTGTCTGCTGCGACACGGCATATGCGTGCGAATTGCGCCAAGCACGAGATGATTCGTTGGCGCTCGACCCTGCGGTTTGTCCAGTCGCTCCGTTGGTCTGGCCACGACGACTGCTAGGCTCATGAACTCCACCGCCGTGTGAATTGGCGTGCGAGGCTGGTGGCCGTTTCGGCGCATGATTCTTGGCCCGTGTGTTGGTTGCCTGTCGCTTTGTTGTGCTTGGAGGCACTGCCGCTAGCAAAAACATATCACACACATGAGCGATAATGCATCGACCACACTTGTCGCGACACACCTTCGTCACCATCAATGGCTGAGAGCGTATCGACCACCAGGGCAGCAGGTGCAGCCTTCCGTCCACCGCGTTTGTTGGAGCGCGCAGGTTTCGAAGGCGGGGCCACGGGCACTGACCCTTTGTTTTGAACAGGTGTGTCGTCTCTGACTGCAACTGATCCTGGACGATCAGAGACAGTGGAGGCTGACCTAGTTCGCTTCTTGGGAGCACTAGAGGTACTTTGAACATATGGGAAGGAGGTGACACAAAAAGGACGCACGGATCATCCTCAGCTCGCTTTCTCTTTTTTCGATTCCCCGGCCCTTGGTCCATCTCCTCATCAGGAGCTTGTTGGCCTTCACGGTGACCCCCCGATGTGACGCTGACGCTATCGTGGGCGGCCGCGGCTTCCGCTGCTGTTGCCTCGATGATCTCCTTCAAGCTCTCGTCAAAAGCAGCGTCCCGACTGTTCATAGTGTTCCTCCGCTTGTATGGTTGTTTCAAGAGTGTAGAGGGGGAGCGTGAGCGCGATACACGCGAAAGAGCAGATGCAGGGTTGTGGTGTGAGTTGGCCGACGACTGCCGAGGTCGCTTCGACCGTTTCCTGGAAGACCTGCCATGAGTTCACGAATAGGAAACGGAGGAGTCAACTAACTTGAATAGATCAGTATGCATTTCTGGTTTGCACTCCTCGCAGTAGTAGTCGTCGTCGTGTAGTTGATCTTCGGATTCGAAGCCCATACATAGCCCGTGCTGCCAGACCTTGCAGGTTTCACACTGGACCATGAATTCACCTGCATCTGGGTCGTCCTCTCCTTACGGGGGGTTGTGCGTCAGAAAGAGAGGAAAAACGCGCATATTAGACGGCCTCACCAGTGCTCCCACAGACACACCGCGTAATGCCCTGCTCCTCCTCTTCTGGAACATCCGGTGCCGGATTGTGAGTTGTATCGGCTGCTTCGTCGACGGGTGTGGTCTCGAGGGTGACCTGCTTGTCCTTCTCCTTATCTTTTGGTTTCCGTTTTGTCCGCCCAGCGGCGATGGCGTGAGAGCTGGTGGAGCTGGTCGACGGTGCTGAGCCGTTCTTGCGGTCATCAACAGCGTCGTCAAGGTCCTCCTGCTTGGGTCTTTTGTGACGACCACTGCTGTTGTTGGATGTGAGAGGGGGGCGGGTTGAGGATTCCTTTTGTCTGGGGGCGGGGTCTGAGTCGGGTGATTTCGAGGCGCTGGTGGAGGCTGAGGGAAGGGAACGACGGCCAGAACGACGGGTTTCCCTGGGAGAAAGGGGCGGGCCCATTGCAGCAGCTTGCGCCATGGTTACTGCAGACAGCGAAGGCAAACAGCGAATGCAAACTCAGGATGAGCACAAACTGCCACAGTCAAGCCACAGGCCATCGGCTTTACCACACCCTAATCACCGAAAAGTAGTCCACGTGCTTCTGTCACATCCCGTGACCGCCACACTTTTCGATCCGAGTCATCGCTCTCGACGCTCAGCGCTCCGCCATCGCTCCTATGTCTCCATCCGCTACTATCGAGTATTCGTCCCACGCGCCAGAGCCGCTTTCCTACCCCCGTCTCGCAAAACACTATCTCAACGCTGACAACACCCCTGATTACCTCAGACTCATTCTGACCTCCAAGGTCTATGAGATCCTCAAGGAAACCCCTCTTGTGCTCGCGCGCAACCTGAGCGCCAAGCTCGGCAATGAGATCTGGATGAAGCGCGAGGATCTTCAGGAAGTCTTTAGCTTTAAAATTCGCGGTGCCTACAATTACATGGCCAGTCTTACGGACGAAGAGCGATGGAAAGGCGTCGTCACCTGTAGTGCCGGTTAGTGTGCGTACTTCGATCTGAAAAACGCGCTGATCTCCGTGTAATTATTGTATCTGTCTACCCAGGCAATCATGCGCAAGGTGTCGCATTATCCGGTGCTCGTCTAGGAATCCCCTGTACCATCGTGATGCCCAAGGGGACGCCATCCATCAAAGTCCGCAATGTAACCAGAATGGGCGCCAAAGTTATCCTGCATGGTGACGACTTTGATGAAGCAAAAGCCGAGTGCGCGCGTCTCGCGTCGGTCCATGGCCTTGCATTTGTTCCACCATACGACGACCCCCTGGTCATCGCTGGACAGGGCACTGTGGGCATGGAGATCTTGAAACAAGTAACCGATTCCGACAAACTCGATGCCATCTTCTCTGGTATTGGTGGAGGCGGCCTTGTAGCTGGTATTTGCGAGTACGTCAAAAGAATTGGAAACCCGAACACCAAGGTCATTGGCGTCGAGACCGTCGATGGGGACGCAATGGTTCAGAGCTTGGCTAAAGGAGAACGCGTTTTCTTGAAAGAAGTTGGCCCTTTCAGTGATGGAACAGCTGTCAAGATAGTGGGGGAGGAACCATTTAGGATCTGCAAACAGCTTCTGGAAGACATCGTGAAAGTGGATAACGATGAAATTTGCGCTGCTATCAAGGATGTGTTCGAAGGTCAGTTATCGACGACCGCTGACCCTTTTTTCTAACGCTCTTCATTCAGAAACACGTTCGATCACGGAGCCGGCAGGTGCACTCGCCCTAGCGGGTCTAAAACGCTACATCATCGACAACCATCTTGTGGGAGCACAGAAGAAATTCGTCGCTGTCATAAGTGGTGCGAACATGAACTTTGACCGCTTGCGGTTTGTTGCAGAGCGTGCCGAACTCGGAGAAGGTCGAGAGGCTCTGTTGAGTGTCGATATTCCAGAACGGCCCGGAAGGTGCGTCGATCCACTGCATGCGCGTTTAACAGGCTGACTCGATCATCTACAGCTTCATCGCTTTGCACACCATCATCCATCCACGCGCCGTGACTGAATTTATCTATCGGTATAATGTCACAGGTGACAGGGCACACGTTCTGTTGTCGTTTCGGGTAGATTCAATGTCCCGGGCGACTGAGGTGAAAGAGGTGTTGGCTGCACTAGAAGGTGCCGATATGAAGGGAATCGATATCAGCGACGATGAAATGGCGAAAAGTCATGTGAGGTACATGATCGGTGGATGCTCAAACGTTCCCAACGAACGAGTGTTTAGGTTTGGTACGTCCTTGACTTGTCCTTATGGGAGTGCCATCATTATTTACTCACGATTGTTATCAAGAATTCCCCGAACGGCCTAATGCCCTTCGCTCGTTCTTACTTGGTCTGCACCAGGGCTGGAATATTTCCCTTTTCCACTATCGCAACCACGGTGCTGGTACTATTTCAAACACTTTACTTTCCCGTTCGAGTCTGACCATAAGATTTCGTAGATCTTGGGAAAGTTTTGGCTGGAATCCAAGTGTCACCAGAAGATTATCCCGCATTCGATGTGTTCCTAGAAAAGCTCAACTTTGCGTATGTTGAAGAAACAGAAAATCCCGCATTCCAACGGTTTCTGCGGGGTTGACCGCCGACATGAATCGTATTCCCTCGCACCGTCGCCTGCCTAGGTCCGGCAATAATCACGGTTATTGCTCAGGTTTTGAGTCGTGCATATCAGATTGGATTATGATACAAAGTCAACGAAGCAACAGTGATATCGGGGCAAGCCTACAGTACAATATCGGAGCAAGTCTACAGTACATTGTGTCTCTAGTTCCATACACTCAAACCGCCCATTACATTGTCCATAGTTCCATTTAATCTACACCTCGACGGTCCTCGAGGTCTGACTCTTCGTAACACCCTGCCAGATCCACTGGAGGGAGTTCCTGAGCGAACCACTACGGCGGCGGCGGCCTGTCACGGGAGACTTGGGGATCGGAGACACTGATCGGGAGTCAACAAGGGTGGGAGGGGGAGAGGGAAAGTCGCTCAGGACTGGTGGAACGCGAATGGCGTCGATGGCCTTGACCGCAAGTGCGGTTGTAAGTCCACGATTCCCGATCCGAATGCCCGACGAGCCGTATTTGTACATCCAGCCAATTTCCCAGCCGCCGTCCTCGGTCTGAAGTGGAAGTAGCGCCCGCAAGTCCACCTCGTTTCTGAGGCCGACGAAGTTGGTGACGAGGATGCGCATAGCCAGGGCAAGGGCGTCGCCCTTCGCGCCAATGCGTTCCTGTACGCGTTCCTTCAGCAATGGTTTCAACATAGCATGGAGTTCCTGGTCGCCCGAACTCTCGAGTAACCGTGTTATGAAGAAGAGGAAACATTCCGGCGTCTCATAGTACCGGGTACCCTCAAGGTATGCCCGGTTGCGAAGGACCTCCTGGATCCATTCTAGTGTTCTGGGGAGTTCATGGCCGCGGCTGTATGTGTAGAACAGGCTCAAAACATTCACACAGACGCAGGGATCAAAGCGCGGTCTCCGGTGATCGAAGTATGTCTAGCGAGGCCGATCAGCGTGACTTCGATAGATATATCATTTGATGTTTCTCTTACCTGGATGATACCGTCGGGATCGACGTATTCCAGCATCTCGTCGATGACGGAAGATGCGAGCGCCTTTTCCCGGCGGAGAATAGTGAGAGCTAAGGACGTCGTGTCGAGGTCAAACGGGAATTGCTCGGTGGTGAGTTTCCCTTTCCCTAAAGATGACATCCGTTAGAAGGTATTTTCAATGCAAAACGTGGCACTCGCATACCTTGGAAAAAGTTCCACGTTCTCGGGTGTTCGACGAGACTGACGAGAGAACTGTGTTGAAGTCAGCGTCCGTGTAGACGTCGTCCAGCGTAGACAGGACTCACCAATCTTCTGTTGCTTCCAAAATTAGGAGCTGCGCAAAGTTCTCCCGTAGCTCGGTGGCCTCGTGCTTTTCAGTCTTATTTGTGACTGAAATCAGGCGTCCAGCGTTGCACTTCAGAAAGCCGCGACCTCGAGCTACTGGATCCCCAATAAGATTACGGAGCGCTCGTCCAACGACGTCTGGGTGATCGAAGATGATCCCGTAAAGTCCTAACGAGCGCGCCGATAAAACGTTCTCGAGCTTGTCGTCCACGAAGATGGTGCGGTGCGGGTCAATCCCTGTTGATGAGAGAACCTGCCTGTAAAAACCAAGGTTTGGCTTTCGTTCCCCTGCGGCACCGGAGGTAAAGACTTCGTCGAATATTGACCAGTCTGCTGGTTTTGTCCGTAGGACCTCGTAATCGGGTAGGGAGATGTTGGACATGGCAAAGACGCGAAGCTGGCCATCGGACTGAGCCTTCAACTCCCGTATCAGGGCGATAATCTTGTCGTCGGCCTCTAGGGAATCGCGAGCTTGCTGGAAAGCCCTTCGGATCTCCTCAGGCTCCAGGATGAACTCCGCGCCGACTTTGGCGTAGCAGTCATCCTCTGTGATTCGACCGCGCTCGTAGTCAAACCAGGTGGGCGATGAGAGAATTTCATGGAGGGTGCGAGATGAGATGCTCGTTTCCGTTTCGGACGACCATTTAAACAAAACGTCGCCGATGTCGAAGATGATGGTGGTGTACTGTGGAGATCGTGCCATCGTATAGCGGATGAAAATTTGGTGATTCACCGTCCGGCTCATTCGTACTTATAGAAAATCATCTTAGTATGTCCCTAACCACATCAGCTATGTGCCTTGATCGTTGAGGAAGTGGTTGGAATTTCACGCGTCCACGATGACACTTTCTGCCTCGATGTCGCAAAGAACCCGGGCAGGGTTCCTTAGGCGCTAGCCACCCGATGGTTTGTCGCAAACTGGAGGAACCTCGTGGGGATGTTTTTTTGATGAAGAAGCGCCCAGGCGCAAGGAGGCGAATGCGCTAAGACATCTGGAGGATCATCGAGGTTGATTATCTCGATCTGACCATTTAATATGTAGGTTTCCAGAAAGATTGCCGAACACAGAGAAAGATGAGTACTTACGGCACTGTAATACACAGGAAAGGCCAGTGTGGACTCTGGAGAAAATCATGTTGCAACTAGACCGCAAGTAGTAATTCCGGAGATTTGTGGGCGCACTGTGCCCAGCGTAGTCGATCCAATAAACAGCCTGGGCAATTGTTCCTGGAAGATTGTTCCCACAACGAGCCAGTACCACTTGGCTGGTAGACGACAGGTTTTAAAAGTAGTCTGCTGTCTCCCGCAGGTGGCAAAAGAGTTGAGGGGACAATCGACCTGGGATTGTACGTCCCGGCAGCTGGAGGAAAGGGAGGATTTGAAATGAACTTTGCACGGAGGTGGACATCACATGAAAGATTTTCCTAGGGAGTCCTGGACGTCAGTGGGAACCGGTGACTCGGAGTTGGTGATTCAAAGGCGATATAGTATGTACAGCCCTTCTGCTTACAACCAAAGCGCTTAACAAGCCGAAGCAATACAGCAGGATTTACATCATACATGAGGATTCGTTGGCCCATTACAGATGATGATTACACAGACTGCAAGTCTAGTGCGGATTAGAGTCTAAACAAGAACATCAACAATGTATGATGCCTTGAAATAGAGCGTCGTTCCTTTGGGATTGGAGTGCGCTAATTTCGACAGAGCTTGAGTTTTCCTCTGTAATCGCGGTTGTATCGGGATTTTCGAACGTTTGAGCCGTTTGGTTCCGTCTAGGGTAAGCTAACCGTCGCTTGATGGGGGTTCGGAAGCGCCTGGGCAACAGAATTCGTTCTGAACACATCGCTCGCTTAATTGACGATCTCATCATCTATGAATTTTGAAGCCCCTTGGGGCCAAATTTGAAAGGGGCATGGTCCAGAGTCTACATATGTCGCTGCAAACATAGACCAGGAGGCGCGACATCGATAACGGGTTAGTATGTAGAACCAAGGACCCATAAAGCACTATGTCAGGCGTAGCGAATTCACTCGCAACTCTACTATTAGTATAGTACTGAAGACAGTCGAGTCAGATCGTCAGCTCAAATCGTGAACCATTCCTGGACCCACAGGGCACACCAAATGTAAATATTCCTCACCAATGTCAGAAACCAGCCGGCGAGTCGGAGGTGCAGGGTAGAGGCCAATCCTGTCTTGTCAGTAGGTGAACGTGATCGCCGACATCCGTTGGAACGCGGAACAGAATCTCTGTTCATCGACATGATTTCAGGGCCAAAAGACGGGAGGGAAAAGCAGCTGTAACGTCATTCAGAGATGTTAGGCTCACGGGATACTCCTCGGTGCCCGGTTGGCGTTTGTGCACCGAGGAACACTCCAGATTCCTGAGTTGCCGAGAAGTGGCTTTGAGTTGTAACCGTTGACCACTCTGACGCTCCTTCAGGTTTGAAGTTTTGCCTCTTACCGCTTGGAAAAAAACACTTCTCAAGGGCACGCGGTCTCGGAATTTCTCACAATCTCCATGGGTGGTGGCGACGGGTATGACACGATATCTATATGTTCCCGCTTTTTCACGCGTGTGGGTCCAGGTCGTTTTCAGCCATCAGAGTCAGGGAGAGGCGAGGGCCGCGGCCACACACACGGAACATTGTTGACGAGAATTGTTGACGAGAGGATATGGATTATCAATGGTCGGCGGATAAGACTGAATGGTGACGATTCGGAGTATCAACGCCCACTGCGATTTTCTTGGAGGCATGAACAAATACGAACGACGAAGTTTAGCGGTCCACGTACCTTCAATGATGCGCCGCCTGCGGTTTCTGACTGATATATACGTTCTCAGCGACGACGTACGCAGTGAAAGCTACGACGCCGATTCCAAAACCAGGAAAGAGATTGCGAAACATGACACGGTTTGTGAAAACAGGGTGTTTACGCCATGCCTCTCTCTTCGCCCATGGATCCCTGAAGAGACGAAGATTGGACATATCTGCAAAAAGTGCGGTTAACAATATGCGAACGAGACGAGACTTGCTCTGTACCTGTTGTTCCGTTCGCAAGTGTTTGTGAAAGGCTTGGTGGCGACCGACTTGGGCCGACATACTTGGACAGGTGTCGTGATATGAGACTTTAGGGCAGGGCGCTCCGACTTGTTGCTGGAAATTTGATCGCCTTGTCGAACCCCCGAGCTGTCTTGACTGCTGTCCCTATATCGCCCCCGTGCTCCTCTTTCACCCTACATCATCTATTGGGCTGCTATCTCTGTCCAGGAGATCAAAAGATGCCTAGCGAGGCCCCCACTTCAGCGAACAACAACCACTTGCTCGGTCTCAAATCCGTCGCGCCCAAGGGCCACAGTCCCGCTGGCGCCAATGGGAACGGTCGTTCCAGCCTAATTGACGGAGATTTATCTATGAGCGAGGATGACGATATGCCACTGGTACGCCCATCTGTCTGAAACAACCAATGAACCCATTCTGACACGCGCTGATTCCGCCACCTCATCATTCAGTCACAGACCGTGCGCAAGTCAGAATCTGTTTCTACGCCTCCTCGTCGTCTGAAGCGGAAAAAACCGGTCTATGCGGAGTCGTCTAGCGATGACGATACACCTCTGGCTTCCTCTCCAGCCAAACGCGCCCCGACAGCTGCGGTCGCAATGCCTGGTGCGGCCGAGGTGACTACGATATCTACCTCCCGTTTCAATGGCAAGCAGAAGCTCCAGGCCGAGGCCGAATCTCCTAGCAGCGACGACGACGCACCCATTGTGCGCAAATCGAACGGCAGGGCCAAGAAACCGCCGAAGAAGAAGGTGAAGAAGGAAGACAACGACGGCGACTTCGACGCGTCCTCCTCCGACGAGAAGCCTCTAGCCCCCAAGAAACCCCCCGCATCTCGCAAGCGTAAAACCAAAGTCGAAAGTGATACCGAGGACGAGTTGGTGAAAAAGCCCACCGTCAAGCGAGCGAAGAAGGTTAAGAAGGAGGAGGACGGCTCTGGCTCAGAGGTACCTAAACCCAAGAAGCGGGCTACTAAGGTCGCGAAGGATGACAACGGCTCTGCGATCAAAGGCAAGGGAAAGAAGAAGAAGGAGGAGGAGGAGGAGGAAGTGTTCAGGTGGTGGGAGGCCGATGTCGGTGGCGACGGTTCCGTCAAGTGGCAAACCCTCGAACATAGCGGCGTCATTTTCCCCCCTCCTTACGAACCTCTACCTAAGAACGTCAAAATGAAGTATAATGGTATTTACCTCCTTCCCATGCATTCGCTCCTCGACTCACCTTGGCAATTAGGCAAAGAGGTGGCTCTTCCTCCCGATGCCGAGGAAGTTGCTGGATTCTATGGAGCAATGTTGGAGACGGACCATGCTCAAGATGCAACTTTCAACAAGAATTTTTTCGAAGACTGGAAGACCGTCATGAAGAAGCATCCGCCTGTTCGTCATTGTGATTTACTGCTTCATGGCGAATGTTGACCACCCTCCTGAAATAGTTGGATGGTACGAAGATCACTTCGTTCACTCAGTGCGACTTCCGGCCCATGTATGAATACTTCGAAGCTGAGAGAGCAAAGAAGAAAGCCATGACCCAACAGGAAAAGAAGGATGCGAAGAAGGCGAAAGACGAAATGGAGGCGAAGTACACACACTGCCTTCTGGATGGACGCAAGGAGAAAGTTGGGAACTTCCGCGTTGAACCTCCGGGTCTATTCAGAGGTCGTGGCGAACACCCCAAGAAGGGCTGCCTCAAGGTCTGCGAAACTACTTTCGAATGATCTTCATACTGACCGACTGTTAGTTCCGCGTGCGACCCGAGGATATTATCATCAATGTCGGAAAGGATGCCCCCATTCCTGTGCCGAATATGGCGGGAAGCTGGAAAAATGTTCAGCACGACAATACTGTTACCTGGCTTGCGAACTGGACGGAGAACATCAATGGAAATCACAAGTACGTTTTCCTGGCCGCTGGCAGTTCCCTCAAGGGACAAAGTGATAAGAGCAAATTTGAAAAGGCGCGAGAACTCAAGGTGAATAGCAATTTTGAAGCGCCAGCGCATTTTCTTATAACTTCTTTTTAGAACCACGTCCACCGTATTCGCCAGAACTACACGCGAGATCTGAAGTCGAAAGTCATGGCTGATCGCCAACGAGCAACCGCAATGTACTTCATCGACAAACTAGCTCTTCGTGCGGGTAACGAGAAGGGCGAAGATGAAGCCGACACTGTCGGCTGTTGCTCGCTGCGGTGCGAGCATGTCACGCTGGAGGCTCCAAACTTCATCATCTTCGATTTCCTCGGCAAAGACTCAATTCGCTACTATAAACGGATTGAAGTCGAGGCGCAGATTTTCAAGAATTTGCGCATTTTCAAAGAGAACAAGAACGACGATGATAACCTTTTCGATCGCGTGAATGTAAGTTCGTTCTGTTTCTATACTGCGCAGCGACCGATTTTTTGCTACAACAGACGAGCACTCTCAACAAGCATTTGACGACCGAAATGAAGGGGCTCACTGCCAAAGTCTTCCGTACCTTTAATGCGTCCAGCACATTCCAGCGTCTCTTGGATGAAGAATCGCTTGAAGGCGCCACAACTCAGGAGAAGCTCAACGCTTACAACAAAGCTAATCGAATGGTCGCCATCCTCTGTAACCATCAAAGGGCTGCACCCAAGACCCATGATCAGTCGATGGAAAAGATGCGACAAAAGGTATAAAGAATTCAGTGTAGCTGCTTTTGCACTTGATTCTCATCCGTAACCCTCAGCACCGGGCGCTCAAGTACGAACGAATGAAACTTCGCCACGCTCTTTTCGCTGTGGACACCAAGTACAAAAAGAACAAGAAGTACAAGGATGACGAATCAGACGTGGACGATGATTTCATTGCGAGTTACGAGGACGATCTCAAGGAGAGGGAGGTCGAGAAAGCGCAGAAGAGGTTCGCTAAGGATAACGAGAAACTCGTCGAGGATGGTAAAAGTCCACAAGCCGACAGTGTGTTACAGGAGCGGATACGCATTATCAAGGCGGAATTTGAGACCCTCGCCGAAGAGCGAGGAACCAAAGAGGCCACACTCAAGAAGTCACGAACAGCCGCTCAACTTGAGGATGCCATTGACAAGCTCGATGGGAAGATCAAGGGCTTCGCCTTACAGATTGAAGACCGAGATGCCGGTAAAGAGGTCGCCCTTGGTACCAGGTCAGTCGCACCAATCATGTCGTAGACGGACGCTCATGCCGCCTTGTCAATAAACAGTAAAATCAATTATCTAGATCCTCGGTGTGTTTCGGTCCCTTGTACAATCTTCACCCCGTTGACCTCTTTGCCAGAATCACTGTCGCCTGGTGCAAGATTCACGATGTACCGTTAGAAAAGTTGTTCTCCAAGACACTCGTTACGAAATGTACGTTGCTGGTCATTTCGGACGTTGAATAATCTCTGACGATGTTTAGTCCCATGGGCCATGGAAGCTGAACAGGACTGGAAGTTCTAATTCCGCTTTGGCCTTGGACTCGGACGCTATTAGTTATAATATCTTAGAATCCTCCTGTCCAACCAGGAAATTTCACGTGTTTGTAGCTTTATTTGGTGCAGAAGTGGGATGTAAACAACGCACCACTTCGTGTGTCAAGCGCCGAGTTATTTCTCTCAACCCACTACTATGAGTCGGACCACTGGCATACGCCCCATTGTCGCCTCCAAGACCACTTTCGACGCGCTTGCCGTCGATTCTGGTGAGGAAACTGAAGAAGAGGAGGTGCTCGAGGTGTCTTCTCCCGAAAGGTTTCGCCTCACGTTTCGTGTCTCGCTGTTGCGTACCTGACTCCCTCTCTCTAGCTCTACGCTGACGGAAGTGAAGCCTTCGAAGTCTGCTATCAAAAAATCCCAGAAGCTTGCCCGTGCTGAGAAACGACAACAGCAAAAGGCCCTATCAAAAGCTCGACGTGGTGGACAGTCTCCCGTTCCCGAGACCTCGGTGGACTCATCTGTGGCGCCACAGACTTCTGGCCCCGAGCCCACATTGGTGGAAGAAAAATCGGTACCAGAAACCGCTGACACTGCACCGGTACCATCTCAGCCTCTCCCTCCACCTGCATTCGAGCATCCTGTCAAGGATGACGCATCGGCCGAGCCTACTATCCCTGCTGTTCCAGCACCAAAAGAGTTGCTGCCTGAAGCCTCCCCCCCTTCTTCCACTGTGCCCGTTCCACCAGCAGGGAGCGTCGAGCAAGCGGCACGCCCTGCAGTCCGCAAGCCGACGCGCCCTTTGGAGGTGACGCGCGTGGAGGAGAAGCGTCCTATAGAGAAACGCGCAGTATCACAGTCACTTCCTCTCCATGAGCCGAACCCATCTCAGGACGCCGAAAAAGTGAAGAAGAGACAGAGTTTCGTCACTCGTACGCTATGGACGTTCATCATGATCGGTGGTTTCATTGGTATGTTTTCGGATTTTATTTGGTGTGTTTCCGAATTTTATTCATTCAATATGCCAACGCTTCCTAGGCTTGTTGCTTCTTGGACATGCGTACATGATCCTATTGGTCATGCTATGTCAGACACTTGTTTACAGAGAGGTTACCGCGCTATTCTCCCTGAAATCAGCAACACCAGAGTCCTACGACGCGGAGGCAATGCGTGGAAAGGATCCCTGGAGCAAGACGCTCAACTGGTACTTCTTTGCAGTCACAAATTACTTTTTATATGGAGAGAGCATTATCTACTACTTCAAGGTGCGTATATCTACCGACTGGATTTTCTATTCACATAATCTGACGTATAGTTTCATTCCAGCATGTCGTCTTCGCTGATGCACAACTTCTTCCCTTCGCAACAAATCACCGCATGATCAGCTTCATTCTTTACACGATCGGTTTCATGGGATTCGTCATGTCTCTCAAGAAAGGATATCTCAAGCAGCAATTCGGCCTTTTCTGCTGGGTACATATGAGTTTGCTGCTGATTGTCCTTTCGAGGTAAGACCCCCAGAGCACCAACCAACACATCGCCTGACATCTTTTCAGCCACTTCATCGTGAACAACATTCTCGAGGGCCTCATTTGGTTCTGGGTTCCGGCATCTCTGGTCATCTGCAACGACGTGTTCGCCTACGTCTGGGGCATCACGCTAGGACGGACTCCTTTGATCAAGCTCTCGCCCAAGAAGACCGTAGAGGGTTTCGTCGGAGCCTTTTGGAGTACCCTGATATTCGGTGTCATCTGGGGAACGTATTTCATGCGTTTCGATTACATGATATGCCCTGTGCATGACCTAGGCGTTAGCGCATTCAGCTCTACGCAATGCACCCCGAATCCAGTGTTTGTTTGGAAGGAATGGCAAATCTGGACTCCTGTGGCAGTGTTCTTGTCAACCCTGGTTCGTGGATTTGTTATTCCTTCCACCACGATGCCTGACCGCGCTTCTTACCTCAGTTCGGCCACACCATCCAAACTATTACATACGCTCCTTATCAGTACCACCTTCTAGTCCTATCTTTCTTCGCGTCCCTGGTGGCGCCATTTGGTGGTTTCTTTGCTTCTGGTTTCAAGCGTGCCTTCAATATCAAAGACTTCGGGCACAGCATCCCGGGCCATGGTGGCATGACCGACCGCATGGACTGCCAGTACGTCACCATCGCCCTCTCTTTTGACTCTACGTCCTCATCGTCTTCTTTTCAGATTCCTCATGGGGGTTTTCACTTACGTCTACTATAGTAGCTTGATTCGGGAACACAACGTCACTGTTGGTGCGGTATTGCAGACGATAGTCAACGGATTGACCCTGGAGCAGCAACTCGAGTTGATCGCCGACTTGAAGCGGTATCTAGCTACACAGGGCATTAGTGTTCCTTAATTTGCCATCCATAATGATACAGACATATACTCCTTGGGCATGTCACCCATAATATACCTTCGAAAACGCTCTAATTTCCATCCTGCTCTGAATGATCAAATAACCGTCCATCGAGCGAGTCCACCAAATGTCATGCCCTGACGGCCAAGGGCTCTCTTCAACGCTTGAATTCCGAATCCTTTCGCATCTCGTCCGCTCACTGTCGTGACGTTGTAAAGCGACACCTCGCCTGCATCTCTAGGGATATTGACATCGGCACTCCATCCACCTCCCTCGTTGAGCTCTAGTGGAACGCGCTCATTACCGAAAGAAACCATAAAGACAAAGTTGTCCGCCTCCGCAGTCGACATGTGTTCGCAGCGTTTAAAAACTTGGAAACTGGCGCGTGTGCCGCCTTGGATATACCTGCTCGGCGGCTGCAACGCGGACGGCCATAAATCCAGCTTGTAAAAGTCCACGAAGATAACAGGGCCTGCGGGCTCCATGATGTAGGCCTCCCACGACACAGGGCCACCGTCTTCGTCCGACGCAAGTTGATACGAAGGGTCCTCCGGGAAATGCGTTTTGCCAAACTCTACAGGCGGGGATGTAAACCACATTGGTGCGAATCGCTGCTGATACGTGGACCCATCCAGCGCGCCGGCGCCCCAGCATGCGTCAATCAGGTGCCAGTTGCCATCGAGGAAAGCACAGTTCCAGGCGTGGCCGCTAGAATATTGTGGCACGGGTTGGCCGGGCCCGGTGGCCTCATACCCCACACCCTTGCCGTGCCCAACAACCTTATGGGCCTGTATCCCCACCCTTTCTGCAAGGGACTTGAACAAGCCTGAGTAGCCGTCGCAGACGGCTAGACCGGATGACAGCGTTGACTCGGCGGTGGATGGTTGGATGTTTCCGGAGAAAAACGCGTCCGCGTCGTATGCGATATTATGGTGCAGCCATGTAAAGATCGCCCTGGCCTTCTCGATCTCGTACGGGAACGGCTCAGTGAGGTCATATGCGAGATTGTCAAGGGAGGCAACGGTATGTCGAGGAAACAAGGCCGCGTGGGCGTCCACATGGGAGAAATCGCGGCATTCGAGGCAGGAATTCTGCTCGTCATATCTGAATGGAGCGCCCGGTGTCGTGTCCTGTGCCTGTTCATAGAACTCTGACTGCGGATCTGGGGGTGGAGTGGGGAGCCGGGCTGGTATGGGGGGTATACGGCGGCGAGGCCCAGCATCGGGAGGAGCTGGTGGGGGACTTGGATTGTTCTGGAGTTTGTGCACGGAGGGTCGTTTGACAGGAGGTGGGGGAGGACGTCGAGCGAGCGCGCGTGCGAGAACGTCAGGACTGGGACGAGTCCACTTCGGCGGGATGGGTGGCGGTGCGCCACTGCCCACTGGTTTTCCGTTTGAATGCTTACCATCTTCTGGGAAGACAGGCTTAGGTTTTGGGGTTGACAGACGTCGAGTTGGCACGGGCGGTGGTTTGGCAAGAAGAGGCTCTGTGCGACCCACTTGTCCAAGTTGTAGACTAGCTATCCGGGCTGCTATGCCTTTGGGTATCTCATCCTCCTTGACCTCCGTGTGAGTGGATGATCGCAGGGGTGGGGGTGGGGGTATGCTGCGCCGAGGTGGCAGAGGTGGCTGGGCAACTGACATGGGAAGCTAATGCAAGTTGCGATCCAGTGTTCATCGATGAGCGCTCATTGATCATCGCTCCGTGCTCAGCGCAATGATTGCTATGCAACACAGGCGCTCATCTCATTATCAGGCAATATGGTTTTCATCGTTAGGCTTATCATATGGTGCTTTCAAATTGAATTGAATAGCGGTGCATGGTGCAGTACAACATGATCATAGGTTGAGAGAGCAAATGAAATCAACAGCATGCTATACTTATGATCTGGGCTTTTCCTGTGGGAGAAATGCGGATGAGGGGAGGGTGGGGAAACGGATGCACTGCGACGAACCTTCTTCTCCTTCCAGAGAGCCAGCAGACCAACACCCGACACCTTGACAACCTTGAAACGCACACCGGGAATATCACCCTTTGCCTTTCCGCGACGACCGAAGCCAGAGATGAGAACCTCGTCGTTCTCATCGACAAAGTTGAGGCAACCATCGTTCTGAAGAAGAGTCAAAATTGAAATTGTTATGCCGAAAAGGCAAAGTCTGAAGACTCACGGGCACGAAAGCGGTCACCTTCTTTCCGTTCTTGATCAGCTGCACACGCACACACTTGCGGATGGCAGAGTTGGGCTGCTTCGCCTCGACACCAACTTTCTCGAGGACGATTCCCTTTGCGTGCGAAGAGCCTCCGGTGGGGGAGGTCTTGTAGATGTTGCCCAGGGCACGCTTTTTATAAGCCTTGTCGGCCTAAATTTCGTACAAATCCTGCATTAGTCGGTTTCCTGCGCTCGTTACATGCCCACACACCCATCTGTTTTCCCGACGGTCAGTGCGGAGCTTGCGGGCGGCTTGAAGTCCACGGGGTTTGTTGGCTAGAGGGCGAGCAGGGCGTCAGCAGCGAGCAGGAGGCGTGGAGATCGGCGAGGACGACGTACAGCCCATTCTTGCGGTCGAGGTCGTTGGCTGTCGTCCGATCAGCCCCTCCTGCCTTCGCCGGCTCCTGAACCTTATTCTCAAAAACTGTTACAGTTCCATCACTCACGTGGCTCCCGTGATCCGACACGTGTCACATCGTGTGATGTCGCGTCGCATCACGAGTCGGTTACGTAACTCCCTACTGCCATGTTCTCGTTGGCTCGACGCAGCGCGCGCTTTGTCCTGGCCAGCGCCCAACGCAGGGCCTACGCCGTACAAGCCAACTTGCTCGAAGACCTTACCCACCGTGGCTTTGTTCACCATGTCACCCGGTGCGTTATGCATGTATTGTCCACGCAAATTCCTCTTGACATCTATAATGCAGTCCGGAGACCTTAGGAGCCACTCTCGAGTCCAAGCGTCAGGTCGTATATGCCGGTGTTGACCCAACAGCGGGGTCACTCCACATTGGTCATCTAATTCCCCTGATGTGTCTGCTGCACTTCCAACTTCGAGGTCACAAAGTTATACCCCTCGTGAGTTCCTCTTGTAGTCTTCAGCGCGCCGTTCCCAATACAACCTTGCCAGATAGGCGGTGCGACCGGACGCGTTGGGGACCCTTCGGGACGGCTCACGGAACGGCAGCCGGCTGACGTGAAGCAGGTGGAGGATAATGGGAAGAGTCTGACGGAGAGCATCAATTCGTTCTTCAAGAGAGCATTTGTGTATGCGGACTCACGCATGGCACATGGGGGCGAGCTAGGCGTCGAGCCGGTCGTCGTCAGCAATCTGCAATGGCATGAGGACATCAACCTGCTTGAATTCTTGCAGACTGTGGGCCATCATGCGCGGGTAAACACCATGCTCAACAGAGAGAGGTGAGCTTTTCACCCGTTCACTACAATCATCTCGTACGGTCTGATTGCTGAAGATGCACAGCGTCCGCGCCCGCCTAAGCTCCCAGCGCGGACTTTCGTTTACGGAGTTCACCTACCAGCTGCTCCAGGCGTACGACTTTTACCATCTGCATAGCCATTTCGGCTGCACCATCCAAGTCGGAGGCTCTGATCAGTGGGGTAACATCCTCGCGGGCATTGAACTCATAGGCCGGCTTGAGAACCCCTCTGCGGCGGAAGACACATCAGAGGCTGCCGACGCGCGCGCATTCGGGCTGACGACACCGCTACTGACCACTGCGTCGGGCGAGAAGTTCGGAAAGAGCGCGGGGAATGCTGTATGGCTGGATTCTAACCTGACGAGTGTGTTCGATTTCTATCAGGTGAGTTTGCTGCACGTCGTGGTGAGTGTTAAGGCTAATCTATGTGTGATTGCCAGTATTTCATCAAAGTCGACGATGCGGACGTTGAGAAACACCTCAAGATGTTCACACTCCTGTCCCGTCCCGAAATTGCCGCCATTATTGAAGCTCATAAAGAACAACCCGAAAGCCGGACAGCACAGCGGCGGCTAGCGGCTGAGGTCACCGAGATGGTACATTCTAGTAAGTTGTGTCTTGTATTTGAAGTTTCTTGTGCTACAACCTGACATGCACATCTTCAGCCCAGGGGCTTGCCCGCGCGCAGACTCTCACCAGCCTTCTGTTCGAGTCTGACTACGACGGCCTCACTGCTAAGCAAGTAACCTCTGCGTTCGAGGGTGATCCACGGCTCGTCGTGGTGGACGAAGAAGAGCTATTGGATACCCCCATCATGAAGCTCGCCGCACGATATCGCCTTGCTTCTTCGGCGTGTGAGTGACATACATAATCCGCTGTTCGATGGGTGGAGTCTGATTATTTTTTCCGTTCGCAGCGGCTTCACGCAACCTCGTCCAAGCGCGGGGGCTGTACATTAACAATCGCACTGTCCCAGAAGCGCAGTACAAAGTCAGTAAGGGCGACTTGATCGATGGCCAGGTAGCCATCCTGCGTGCAGGCAAGGACAAACTCATGATCTTGGCGGTCGATCCGACCACATCTTCATGATGCACCCATGCCACCCATCTTTCGTCCGGAAGTTTGTTTTAGGAAAGGCTGGAACAATTCTTTTGATATCTATACACTTATTCCACACCCCCTGTAATAATATTAATCCACGCGGATGGCACTGTATAATCTCCGCACAGCCCAGTACGACGCAAGGAAGCCGATGGTCCCTGTTCATGTTCAAACACCATCGTGAGAGCGAAAGCACGACATGCGTACCTGTTGCCAAAAAGTCGACAAGGGTCAGAAGGATGAGGTATCCGAGGTAAATGACGATGCCCGAGAGCGAATCGAGGGAAAGGCGGGTCGCCCAGTAGAATAGCCCATATCCGAACACCCAGATGGCGCTCCCACCACCTGTCAGGAATGCCCGCCAATGCCATCTGAGATCATGTCAGTATTCATCCACCCTTGGATGAAAGCCGCACTAGTCGTACCTGTACTCTTCGGCACACAGAATGAAGTAGGTGAAAAGGATAGTAACAGTGGCTGTGGTAAGCGTCACAACTCCCGCGGTAAGGGCCAAGAATCCGAACGCATAGTAGGCCCGGGAGGCGAAGAGACTTGTGAGGACATAGTATAACTCGATAAACGCGGCACCTGCCGTACCCTGTTAGCGGAGCGAACGCGGAGACGAGGGCGCGAAGGTCCTACCAAAGGGAAGAATTCCGCTGAGCAAGGCCGCAGACTGATGATGCATTAGTTATGTTTTGAAAGACGGCAATTTTGCAATCAAAGAGGAGTTACAAACCCAAGGACGAAGGTATTTGGGCCCCGGGGGTATCTGGCGAGGAATCTGGTTTACGCGAACGGGATGCTGAACAGCCTGTGGTACAGCACATTGTAAGATATGACGGGTTTCAACTGGGATGGCACTCACACCCTTCTTGGAGCCAAAGTATGAACCGACCGCCGACAAGGGCGCAGCAATACCAAACCAAAGAAGCACAATCAGAAGCATAGTTCCTGCAATGTTTCGGTTTGAGGGATTTCTTTTTGAAACGGGAAACTTTGCGCTTACCGAATGGGACAGCCCCAGAAGAGCCAGCGATCAGGAGGCACAGATTGAGAACGAAGAAGATCATGAACACGATCCTATAAGCTCTTGTCAAGGTTTATCCCAGATCTGGGACAATCAACTCACGACGGGAGAATGGTTGCAGTAAGGAATGAATTTTTCCTGCGATTGGTGCCTCCCAAAGAGGCATAAAGACGACTGGAGATGTACCCTCCAATGCTGCAGAGCCGTCAGACCGTGAAAAAATGAGTCGTAGAGAGAAGCCGAAATTTACATACCCTCCGAAGAGTGACCAGAACACCATCATGACAGTCGCAAGTGAGCCACGATTTGAAGGTGAGAGGAAACCCAACAGTGCAAAAACTGGAGGGAAGACTATTTGTGAGCGCTGGATGGAATTGCATATGTCCATAGCCTTACCTAGTGTTACGCCAACCATAGAGCAGAGCTGCGAGCCGTTCCCAACCATGATGGATAGGATCATAGGATTCTGCGGCGTACGGAATACCTCGCCATGAACAAGTTTCCAGCCCCAGTCTTCTTGCACGTCTTCCTAATCATCCTTTCAAGATGTCATTCACTGGAGATGTTCAGAAACTTACACTAAGGTCAATGGCGTTGTATCGAGATATCTGAGGAAGATGAGAAAGGGACTATGGCGTAAAGGAAAATAGGACACACATCGCGAGAGACGGAGCGGACGAGGATCATAGATACCATTACACAGAGGAACACGACGATCACGACGGAGTTGATGAGACTGAACCAGTGAATGCGAGGGTCCAGGATATGAAGGTAGCTGTCCCAACGAGTCGCCTAATGGACAGTTAAATATAGAATTTGATTCAAATGGCACTGAACGTACCCATGATGTATCTGATTCCTGAACAAGCACTGGCAGTTTAAATCCTGGAAGAAAATGATAACCAACACGGCACTCACATTCCAGGTTACGCGGTACGTGTACCGAATTGTTTGATTCTGGGTTTCGCTCAAAATGAGAGGAGGGCTCAATTCATGACTACACGTCGTAGCCTCTGTTTGTGAACCGCCTATGCTGCAATGGCGTTGGACAAACAGCAAAGCTGAAGAGGAGAAGGAAATTCTCAAACCTGGAGGGCCATACCAGGACTCCTACAATGCGGAAAGTGTTTGGCGTGGGTTTATGATAACTACGGAAGCACAACGAATTGGGATGATGTTCTGGATGTCAAAGAGGAAATCGTAGTAAGGTATCATACCGGAACATGACATCGTAGTGGTTGTTCAACCTGGGTGGGTCCTGTGTTTCCGCATCAAATTGACCGAGGTTGAAGCCCTGGTCGTAAAATTCTACACCATTCCTGGTGTCAACTTTCATTGTGGCCGCGGGCAGGCCATCCACGAGCCAATTGAGCTCGTAGTCCTCCTTTATACGGCCGTTGATGAATTTTGCGTCTTCGCCTGTTACGTCGGGAACTGTACAGAGGGTCTGGCATTTTCTATTATCCTCTAGCATTTTGATCTGCGGAGAATAAATCATAAGTTTAAGGTCGAGGAGACGACACTGGAAGGAAGGGCTGGACGTACGTCATATGGCGAACTGAAAATACGGTCTCCAAAGAGGATTGACCCCAGCCCTGCAGGTTGCTTGACTGGCCCACCCTCGGGCTCACAGAACCGCAATTTCGGGTGATAGTACTCGTCTTGCGTTCGGGATTATTTGAGTAATTCTTACATGGATGATTAGGCGCGCCTAACTCACAGTTGATCATAGATTTCTGGAGATATCTTGAGCCTCATCAGGTGTTGCCGCATGACAGCATGCACACATACCAACTTGTCGTCGTCGCCGTTCATGAGCTTCGGAGTGAGCGCATTCACGAACAGGACGACGTGTTCCCCGAGGGCGTAATCGTGGGGGGCGGCGCCGGGAAGGTAGAACGCGTCTACATGCAGCACTGGCCAGAGCGCAGTGGCAACCAAGAGTGCCAGACGCATGGTGAGATGGAAAGTACTGAAGGGGTTGCGATAAATGGTAGTTATTAGTAAGAGTCGTCGCGGTCATACACGGCTGTTTGCCAGCGACGGTACAGCCAAACAACGTCCCATCTCCTTCGATCATCGCCACCGATCAGCCACACATTTTTTTGCAGACACCCTGGCGGTGCAACGTTTATTTCGCGGTCTTGCCATGGAGTTCGAGGTTCTTGCGAAATGCCACACCACGAGAGCCAGGGTGTCGCGCATGAAACTTGCTCGTACGTCGTTGTCGTCGTCCAGCTTTCTCACCGCGTTGCCCCTAACTGATGCTATATCGCAGATGGCACTACCATGCTGCCCACATTCATGCCGGTTGCGACTCAGGCTGCCATCAAAGGTCTCACGCCGGAGCAGGTCGAATCCCTAGGCCTCAGCCTTATCCTGAATAATACATATCATCTCAACCTACGTCCGGGCCTTGAAGTGCTCAAGGCCGTTGGAGGAGCCCACAAGTTCCAGGGATGGAACCACAATCTCTTAACGGTATTTCAGCCTTCACTGAATTGCTCTTACATCTCACACGACTCCAGGACAGCGGCGGATTCCAAATGGTGTCTCTCAGCAAGTTCACCACGATCACGGAGGAGGGCGCGCTATTCGAGAGTCCCTTCACCGGCGAGCCTACCATATTGACCGTGCGTTCCGTGATGCTTTTGCCCGCGTCACTCTAATTGAAAACAAAGTTTAGCCCGAGGAAAGCATATCCATCCAGCACACGATCGGCGCCGATATCATCATGCAACTTGACGATGTAGGTGCGTTGAATATTGTTGTGGAGTTGACTGCGGTTGACAGAACAATCCCCGCAGTCTCCAGTCTGACAGTTGGCCCTCGTGTTGAAGAGGCTATGGAACGCTCTGTACGATGGCTTGATCGGTGTATCGTACACCACCAGAACTCTGGGAAGAAGCACACGCAGAACCTTTTTGCCATCGTGCAAGGCGGTCTGGATCCTGTGCTCAGAGATCGATGCTTAGATGAGATGATCAAACGCAGAGAAGGCGTTGCTGGATTCGCCATTGGCGGTCTCAGTGGAGGAGAAGAGAAAGGTCAGGACTTGTAGGCCTGTACTGGATTGAAGAGTTGACCATCCTTTCCCTGTAGATATTTTCTGGCGCGTGTAGGTTACAGGAACACTTTGTATTTGGCATGACCTTGAACACGGGACTATAGCATCAAACAGTGTACTGCGAAGTTGCCTGAAGACCGTATGTATTTCTTGCTTCGAGACTAATCTCCAATTCTATTCTAAACCATCACACAGGTCCTAGGTACTCAATGGGGGTGGGCTTTGCTGAAGGTCGGCGTTTTATTCCTGCGTATCTCCGACGGTATATCTTGACACTGGACACTAACCCAGATCTCATGGTCTGCGTCGCTTTGGGGGTTGATATGGTGTGGAAACATCGTGCATATCTCCGTTGACCCTCACCCATCATAGCTCGTGTATAGGCTGACTGCGTATTTCCAACACGGACCGCTCGATTCGGGGTCGCGCTAACCCATCGGGGGCCTCTAAATCTCAGTAAGTACCTCCGTCCTTGCATACCGGGATTTTCACGGTACTGACAACCTTTCAAACCCTGTGAAGGATTGAGCAAGCATGCGAAGGATCTGCGGCCAATTGACAAAACATGTCCCTGTCCCACATGTACTGATGGTACCTCCCGTGCTATATTGCACCACACCGTTACCCATGAAACGGCGGCGGCCCATGGTGAGTATCCATGAGACTCATAGCTTGGGTTTTGGTCTAAATACATTCCCGGTGATAGCCCTCACCCTGCACAACATAACATTCCAGGCGCAAATCATGGGGCGTGCAAGGACTGCGATCATGTACGGGACGTTCCCGGATTTACTGCGAACCTTCTTCGCGGACTACTTCGGCGATGCTGGTTACCCAGAGTGGTGTGTGAACGCACTGCGGACAGTAGGTGTAGACTTGCTGGAAAACAACAACGTCAAAGTCATTCCGGGCACTGGTGCAAAATGGGAGTACGCATAACCTTGATACCAACAGTAGTACGATGGATCGTATATATATAAGTAACCTGCCAAAGTAACAGTGTAATCCAAGGCTCGGGATAAATCATCTCCGTCCCTTCTTTTTGCCACCACCGTTGCGGCTGGGCCGAGCGTTCTTCGCTCTTTTGTTTTCCATAACTTTTCGGCTCTTCCTGATCTGCTCGCTTGTCTTGAGCTCGGACTTGACCCTCCCAAAGGTCTTGCCCCCGTACCTCCCTCCAACTTTCGTCGCTCCTTTCCCCGGTCGACCGCCGGAGGGTTTGTCATCCCCATCGGCATCCCCTTTCTTCTTCTGCATCTGCCGCACCTTCCGGTCGTAGCTCACATGCAGCTTATCGAGCGGTTTCGAAGGCACCACAGCATTGTGTCTGAACCTCTGTCCGCCGGGTCCACCTGTCCGTCTCCGAGTTCCCTCGTTTTCGGCCTCGCCAACCTTCGGCAAAGAGACTCGCGTCTTGGCCTTCCATTCGTCGAAACGGCCGCTCCGGTACGTCGCAGGCAGCTTCGTACCGCTCTCTGTCGTGACGAGCTTGACATTGTCCGCGCCGGCACCATCGCCCTGCACAAATCGCTTCTTCTTTTTGTCCCAGTTCATCTGGCGTTTCTGACGACCGGCGACGACATCGTCTCCCGCAAGGTCGAAGGTGGCATTCTGAGCCTGTTGAGCGAAGGTAGCGCCATCGGTAAGGGAATATCTAATTTTCGACGGTCAAATGGGGAACTGGACTTCAGCTGTGTCTACAGACGTACCCTTTTTCCGTCGCTGCGCCTTTTTGATAATGTGACATGTAGAATTCGGAGTCGCGGAAGCCCTTTTTCTGGGATGGATCGAAGACCGCCTGAGGGTATTTCAAATGACAAATTGGAGCAAAATATAGAATGAGTGGCGTACCGCGATATCATCCTCGTTCGCCATCTCGATTTCTTTCCCATAGGAAACCATTTCTGCCTCCGGTTCGTCTTGTGCTGCTAATGACGTCGACGCAAGCGCACGTTGGGCTGATCGGTTCAACGCCTTTCTTCGTTCTTTCATAAGAGCGGCATTTGCGGCATTTCCCTTCGTGGCTACCTCGAAGACGGTCTCCGAGGGTTGAAAGGAGTTAACGGAACGCAAAAGGTTCTTCCTCGCTTCCTCCTGCAATCTCCGCTTCTGCTCATCCGCGCCTCTGAGTAGGACGGGGTGAATACCTGAGTCTGAGCCAGCAAGTAACCATTGGGGGTCTTTGACCATCTCCTTGGCCCGTTTATAGCTTGGAGGGCTGGCTTTCCCTTTGCTCCGCTCGTACAGCGCATGACCCCTCTTCATGACGTCCCGCAGTGTAGGAAGGGAGTGGTTGGCATTCTCAAGCGCCCGAATGTACTCGACGTCCTCATCGATCTTGCTCCGCTCAAATGTTCCGAGCACGAGAGAGTCGATGTACGCCCGGTCGCCACCTTCAGTGACGTCGTTTTTCAGTGGTCGGCCTAAGAACAACTGCAGGTCCAAAAGATACGGCAATTCGGCGTTGGTAGTAAAAGACCACGCCCAACCTTGTCGGCCGGCACGGGCAGTCCGCCCGACACGATGGACGAAGACTCTCGCGCCTTGCGGGAAATCGTAGTTGACCACGTTCTCCAAGACAGGGATATCAATACCACGCGCCGCAACATCCGTTACGACCAGAATGTTGGTGATGCCGCGACGAAATTGGTCCATCTGATATGTACGCGCGGATTGGTCGAGTGTACCGTAGATGTGCGAAACAGCATAGCCAGCAGTCGTCAAAATATTTGTCATGAACTCGACGTGATGTTTCGTGGCCACGAAGATGAGCGTCTGATGAGGTGCCGTGAATTGCTCGGGGTGCTTGAATTTGCCTTTGCGCTTCTTTTCGACTGCCTGCTCTTCACCCTCCGGCCGAGCGCTCCCAAAAGGAACTTTAATAACATCGCGAAGGAGTGAAAGCAGGCATGCCTCCTTCTCTGCCTGCTTGATTGAGAAAAACGCCATTTTGAGATCGGGGCTGATTTTGCTTTCGGCATCCAACCGTACGAGCTTGGGTTCGTCTAGACCGGCTTTAGCGAAGTCAACGAGGGATTTCGGCAGAGTTGCGGAGAATAGCAAGGTCTGCCTGGTCGGTGGAAGTCGACTGATGATCTCGGTGAGAGCGGTTTCGAAACCCATCTCGAAAAGACGGTCGGCTTCGTCGAATACGACATATTGAACCGATTTGAGGTCCATATTCATCTCGACGATTAGATGGAGAAGACGGCCTGGTGTCGCAATGATGCTGGAGTGGTTGCATCAGCCTACCAAACTTCCGTGGTGTGTAAGTTGAGGCAACGCACATGTCTGGATTGTTCGTGATCATTTCGAACTGTTCGTCTAGGCCTTCACCACCAACGATGAGACCCCATCTCAAGCTCTGCCCCTTCTTGGAATCCTCTCCATCTTTGTCTCCTGCGTGTTCCCCGCTACCAGAGTGCCATCCTCTGGCCAGTTCCTTTCCGACCTTCAGGATCTGCAGTGCCAGCTCGCGTGTCGGAATAAGAATTAAGGCTCTTGCGCCAAAAGTGGTCGCGTGTCGGCCCCCTAGTCTCTGCACAAGAGGGATCATATATGCCAGAGATTTGCCTGATCCTGTACGTGCCATACCGACAAGATCCCTGGGTGGGTTTGCAAGAAGAGCGGGGATCGAGAGGCGCTGAATTGGCGTTGGTATCCGGTATCCCTGGAGAGTCAAGGATCGCAGCAATGATGGGTGAAGTCCTGGGGTCATACATGGCTCAATGTCAAAAAAGAGGATAAATGCATTAATCACGGACCCATGCTTTGAAAGCTTCCTCCACCAAGCTCGCCTTTGGTAATCTTTCCTTTTCCTTTCGCCTTCTTTACCACTTCAGTCCCGCTTTTCACATCTCTTTTAGCTATGGTCTCCTGCAGAAAGTCCCGGAGTTCGTCGTCGCTCGAGTCATCTCTAACAACTTTAGCTTTCTTGCCAGAAAGTGCATTGGAAATGTCAATTTCGTCGTCGGATGAGTCCTGCTCGTAGGTTGCAGATACTTCAGAGTAGTGATCGTCTTCGTCGTCGTACGTGCGCTTGCGTTTTGGGCCAGCCATGTAGTTGGGTCGAAGAGGTAAGTTCAGAGTCTGAACAACTACTCGATCTACCCAATGATTCCGAGTCCAAAAGTTTTGAGCGTTCGTTTCAAACAAGGTCAAAGTCCTGATTTGGCGAGCGCCTTGAACATACTACCAAGCGTGCTAATGATCTCCCTTGTACAATGCATGTGGTCTCTGTCAACCACGCTTCTTAAAGTCCTACCTTTCTCAAAGTAGGTCTCAGGTGCTGTTAAAAGTCATCTCCTTTCGGGTTCGCTGCGTCGACACACCATCAATGTCAACACCGTTGCTTCGCCTGCTACTCGACTGCCTCTGGGCGATTGCGACAAGAGTCTACCGCTTCTGCCATGCGAAGAACGACTCAAAGATCCTGCTTCCGACATCATCACCTGTGTGCACTCAGGGGATCACTATCAGGATTTATTCGCCCCCTGAGGACCTGTTCCCTCCAGATGACTTTGATGACAACCTCAGCACTTGGCTTCGAGACAAAGAGAAATTCCTTCAGAATCCCACCCTTTCACGCGTTAGAGTCAGCCATGGCGAAAAGAGAGACAAGGAAGATTCACGGTATCGAATGCTATCAACCCCATTTCAAAACTGTCGTCAAGAACGCGGTGTGGCTTCGGGCTTTCTGTTGCCTCCAGGTGCTCAAGGAACGTGTCCCAATCTACAGAGCAGGGAGTCTTCCCCCGAGCGATCTCAAACCACTTCGGCAATGCTCTCCTCGAGTTCTTCGCTATCGACCTCGGTTCTTGCCAGACTTAAGCACACAGACACCCCGAGTTTCGATTCTCCACTCGTTGAAGACAAATACACTGCCGACAGCATCTATACCCAAAGCCCTGGCGGCTTCATGGATACCTTGGTTGACCTCTCGCAGGTTACCCCTAGGTCCTTTCGTCGCGTACCAACTGGTCACACGGAACTTTTTTGGGACCCCCCTTCTCTGTTCACGAAATCCGCTGCTCGTATGGTCCCGGTGCCTCTGTACAGTCCAACTAGTCCACGTCCCACAAACCCTACTCCATATTCTCGGAAGCCTCGATTCAGCCTACTTCCATACCCGAAAAATTCGACTTTGGGATGTATGATTTATCGGCCTCTCGGGCAGGGCTGATCGACTTCATTGACCGCGATCTGCCACCCGACGCCACTGCTGTCTTCGACGCCAGCCTCTACTCAGTGTCGACACCGACAGCCGCTTATCTTGCTCATCGACGACAAGTGGCGATTCGCAGTACACATTTCGCGAACAAGGCTGCTCTGCAGGATCAGAATGCTTCATCGAAAGCTCGGCCATTCACAGAACTCAACTTGCCTGCCTCCCAGCTGACACTCCGTCTCAAAAACCTGGACTCGAAGCATTCGTCTTTGGACATTCTCTCGGACGGATGGGATCTGGTTTCATCGGAGGACATTGAGCAGCGGTTACGGACCGCGTCTGGACGGAAGAGGAATTCTTGAAGATTGTGTCTTGATTGAGTACATTCCTTTTGGGATTTGCTGTTCTGCTTTGTTTGCTCATAAAAATAAGTTTAGAGAGAAATTGGAAATTGGCATGATGTCACAGACATGTACACGGACATGGATGGCTGTGCAGGGGCGGATCAACTCTGGATTCAACACTTCAACTTACATGCATATGTACTCCGAATCGTTTGAACATCGTAACATCAAAATCACTTCACGGGGCAGACAAGCCTACCAACAAAATGTCCTAACATC
The DNA here is from genome assembly GCA_018282005.1 of Asterophora parasitica. Taxonomy (NCBI): domain Eukaryota; kingdom Fungi; phylum Basidiomycota; class Agaricomycetes; order Agaricales; family Lyophyllaceae; genus Asterophora; species Asterophora parasitica. Next base: position 32,483 of record JABCKV010000002.1, on the reverse strand, counting down.
CTCTCTTTGATCCACGTTCTCGGAGCGAAAAATCTCGTCTTTCGGGACAAAGGATAGCTCCCCGGTCCAACGTTCAGTAATCAGTGGACCTCCGACGCCGGGCGTAACAATAACGATACAAGATGCACCATTGCTTCGCTCTAAGGATACGGCCTACGTTCCGGCATCCTTTGTTCTTCGCAACGCAAACACCACCACACGAAAGCCGGTCATAATTATAAGGATGCGAGAGATGTAACAATAACTTGGCAAACATATAGTAGTAGTGTACACGAGGGTGTATCACTGTACATGGGAAAGCTGCTGAACTATGTGCGCGAGTATCTCGAGACTCTGATGGCGCGTGACGATAGATCGCCACACTCTGCAGAGTCAAAGAACAAATTGAAACGCAGGAGCGTGACTTGGTACGTTTCCGGCGCTGCCAGGATTGTCAGGCTGCTGGCCTTGCGACAACCTTGTGACGTGCTTGTTAAATGTCCGTCGTTTGTCAATAATGTGATGTCTAGATATCCTCAGTCTGTAACTTCATGACACATATAAGTACACGTATGATACATACAACAAGACTAGTATTTTGAACCTTGTGACTTACGCGCCTGCATCACCCAGGAAGCGTTCTTTTGGTTCGTATTCCATAGGCCAGTCAGTCTGACATTCTTACAAACTTTCATTTGAGATACTCGCGCTAACTTCGTCGTGTCGACCCACGAGTTCCGGTAGCCGTGCTTGATGAAGTCGACCGAGCCCCTGTCGAAGGCATTGGGAGTTTTGACGGATTGACACTGGAGACAGTCGCACTGGCCTCGCGCCCTCGGTTTGCAGCGGTTACGCTGGGAGCTAGATAAATGAAATCGATGCCGTGGCTTTGGACGCACATAACGGTATTGCCTTACCTGCTCGGGCCGTTCCACGCGCTCCCCGCATCGAGGCTTTTGTTCCACGCACGCCTCTAACGCCGCCTCGAGAAGCCATCCTCTCTTTTCTTTCGCGTTCACCACGCTCCTTCTCTTCCTGCTCTATCCATTCTTGTTCTTCCCGTTGCCGCCTTTCCTCTTCCCGTTGCGCAGCAAGAGCCCTTTCTTCAGCCTCCCGTTGCGCCCTTTGATGAGCTTCAATTCTTTCGCGCTCGAGAGCCTCTTCATCCTGAAAAATCCATTTTATTAGTTTCCGTGTGTCGATAATAGCTGTCAAAGGAACTCGCCGCTTCAGCGCCCTGCCATTGCTCATCGAATATAAGGCGAGTAAACTGTTCAGAATTGGACAGAATGCCGATATATCTGTTCAGCAGGGCATCTGTTTGCTCTAGCTGTGAGGCTACATGCTTGCGGATGAAATTTTACATGAGTATGATATGCAGTATGGATTAAATACAACATGCCTGATTCGCCGATCCCGTATCCTGCAAAGCTTCGTTGAACGTCGCGAAGGAGTCGTTCAGCTTCCTCAAGATAAAAATATCGCTTTGAAGTTTGTCTTCGCGGAACTTCACTGCATGTCGCTTCTTCTGCTCCAGCCGCTCCTCGTCATCTGAGTTCTTCCCTTCCTCTTCTCGCCCGTCAAGTTCGTGATCATCGTCGGGCCGCGTTGGTGGCGAATCCGCTGGTGCGAGGAGACTAAAGGGCTTCTGAGCAACAGGTGTTCTATCTCCTAGTGAGAGTTCGGATATAGACAAGTCGTCTCCTCCTAGCCCAGTATGTGACGAAGATGAGGGCAGCATTGGAGATTCCGACAACAGACGAGATCCGCTTGCCGGGAAGAAGATTTCCGACGAATCTAAGGAGTTGTGCATGGACGCCTTTCGTTCACGTGGCAGGCAGAAGTGCGTGGGCGGATGGCACGCTGTACTGGACGCGTTAAGACAACGAGTTCAGAGTCGGACAACGGGAACAGTCAACGTGCACGATCAAATGCGGTCAAATTCAGATCCATAACAAGTTCAACGTGACAAAGTTACAACGTCAAAGCTACTTCGTTTATCCTCTCACGACCTATCGTGTATCATGGCCAACGATGTACACAGGCCCTAAGAATCTTACTTATTACTAGTAAGAATGATGTTGCGTTTGCTAGATCATGCTCGCCTACCTTACAAACGAATGCGACGACTCGAGGCTCGATTTGCACTGGCACGAACAGTGAGCGTTAGCTCTCAGCTTATCCGACCTTCCCGTTGCCCAATCATGCTTCCGGATGCTTCGCCTCATGCCATGGGCGCCTATTCTCATACATATAAACCTTCAGGCCTAGACAGGTCATCCGATCTTCACTCAATCGCACACTATGGCCCATCCCCTGTATTGGCCTGGGAAGTACTACTTCTACCCCATTGGCAACACCTCAGCAGTTTGCTTGACGCGCGATCTCGCTCCCGAGGAATCTGCAGATATGCTTCTGCTTGGCTGTGGAGATCCAAGGAACATACTCTACACCATACTATCCGAGCCTCAGCCAGGTGGGTAAATTTCCCATCATTTGCCACACTGCTCATTCAACGATGATGTCTAGTGAACCGAAGACTCGATTTTACATGCTGTGATTTCGAGCCCGGCGTTCTAGGTAAGTCAGCTATTTTGAAACGAGAAATTTCCTTTTCTTGACAACTCAAAGCTCGAAATGTACTTTTATTCACCATGATTTCCGACAATCTACCTCAATCGATTATTTGGAACTATTTCTACCACCTCTACCTCGACAAAGAGTCGCACACCACTCTGATCGAGCAATGCAAAAAACTCATTCCACTCTCCGATGACATCAAGAGCTGGAATTCATCTCCTTATGGGCGCTTTCTCAAAATGTCCACAGCGTACACTTTGAAGGAGCTAGGACGCCATTGGTCTCTCTATGCCGCTCTACCACAGCTCCCCAATGGACGGCTCAAACTCATCCGCAAGGCATATGCCGAGACATTCAAATCGCCCTTTAACAAGAGCGGCACGCTCCTTAGTTCAGCGCGTTCAACCGGTCCTCTCATGGGGCACTCAGTGCAGGTTCTCACCGAGCAATGCAAACGCTATTGGAAAACAGGTGTCACTTTCTCAGATCCCAAAAAAATTGCAGCGGCAACCCATCTAAACCCCACATTCGCATATTCACTGGACGGGGAAGGTTGCAATCTGCACTACGGTACCGACCCTCTGGTCTCATTCCATCTCGCCCCGCTTTTTGGAAACGCCACTGGCCAAGGGAGAGTTACCGTCGAAGCTGCCGTCAAGACCGCGCAAGGACAGTTCGAAATGTGGTGCTCTTCATTCTATAATTCCCTCTTTACGCCGACCACCCCTACTATTCGGTTCTTTCTAGGTGAAGCGATGGCCGTTTGTCGTTCTCTCGAGGCATTTGCCAAAACGTCCACGTTGAACTTAGGCCTTCCTGTCGCGCAGTGGAAAACACAATTAATCCAGCTCAACAAGGACGACTACACACAGGGAGGTGCACCGGTGATATTTAATGCCATCGAGACATCGAATATGGAAGACCATATCGGGTTGCTCAATCTCCTCGTGGCAGTTGTTCCCTTGCTATCGGTTTCAACACGGTCACCGGTCCTCTATATCGAGTCCCTATTATCTGGAGGGAAGGATGCGACAAAGGAGTTCACCGAACGTTTATACACCGATATCACAGTCATGGGCCTCCTCTTGGGCATCTTACCGGTCGATTTCCTCTCGGGCTTCACGTCACGCTCCAATGTACACGAACTCTTGATTCACCGCATGACCAATGGTGGTGGCTCACAGTTCCACCAGGTAACGACGTGGAAGCCGGTTGCTTCTGGAGACTTCTTTGCAGGCCGAGGTGGTCGGGCACCATCGCTGCCTTCGTTCGATCCACGTCAGCTCGGGTCCCTCCTATACGACATGTATCACGATCTTTTCGAGCACGAGGACTCACGCAACTTTCTCAGATTAAATGAAGGGAATATTCTAAATGCACTAAAACGCGCAAATCTGATCCACTACATCCGCGAAAGTTTCGTACTACTTCTCAAGCTAGTCAAGGGGCGCAATCACATAGCGGAGGACGACTGGGTCCAAGCGATGGACCGTTTTATGAATGCTCTCCAAGCGGACAACTCCATCCAAATGGACACACTTGCGTACAATGATCTCTGCGCGCATCTATACAGACATGGCGTCTACACCATTGACTTCCTTCGTCACTTCCCGAAAACGAAAATCGGCAGGTTTCGCCATTGGGACAAGCTCACGCCCATCGTTCGAATCATTCTTGTGGTCCCTCGCGAGAGCCTTAGTGTCTTCGAGGCCTCGGATTCTGGAACTCCGCTTCTGCAATGTGACGTTAAAGGGTTGCATTCGCAGAACATCTTCACCTCGGTCCATGTCGCATTCGGAAGGGTGATCCCGATGGGTACAAGCAGTAATCCTCGGGTTGTGTTCGAAGAGGATCCCAATGGTCGTCGGGGTACAATGCCTTTGGTTGCATCCTTTACCATGCCAGTCTGGCTTCTGACGGATATAGAACCAATGGCAGTGCTCAAGGTTTCGCTGTCCGTCAGGAGCACCACTGGGACTGTCTCGTTGATCCCAAAGCTGGGGCTACATCTGCACGTCTTCTCAGCCAACTTTCTAGATGAATCGCATGTTCATGTGCTCCCAGAACATCCCCTGCCTAAAGGTGAACCATCGACCTCATTACCAGCTCTCAAACCTCTCCCCACCGAGTTGGGGACAGAAGGGCCTGCACTGGTTGAACTGGACGAACAGTGCGAGCTGGTATCGTCGATGACAGTTCGGATTACCGTAGAAAACTCCGGGGCGCAGAGTCTCCTCCGGTCTGGTGCTGTTCCAAAAACAGTCCAGCTATCGTCGTGCCTGATGAGGGTCAGCCTCGGGACATACTCGAAAGATGTCGCTTTCCCGTTCCCTGTCGTTGGGAGCAAACACAAGCTCAGGGTGGCCAGAAAGTCATCGTATATCGAAGTACGTGGAATCCTTGAACACCATGCTGACAATCTTCTGACCATGCATATGGCCACCTTGTGTGCTTTACAGGTCGTCGTTCCCGTCTATGGACCGTTTCAACCAGATGGCATGACTCTCAATCCGTTCCCCGTCGTCACCGCTGGAAAATCCATGTCTCCCTGGAGCATTCACCGACTAAACCTATCCCGTCTCCCGACCCTCGATGTGAATGGAACTCGCATGGCAGAATGGCTCAACCCGCACGTTGGCGCCATGATGTCCTCTCGAGAACGGTCGCTTCGAAAGAAGGATACCAATGACACTCTAATGGCCGTCAAGGACACTATACACAGCATTATCGTTCGGTCGTCAGGTATTCAAGGTGGACCGGCGAGACGTCTATTTGCTTTTCGGGATGAACCAACGCAGAATTGTGACACAATCATTTTCATCAGCGACCTCAAGTTTGACCTGCATTCCCATACTATCGTTTGCGACGGCTACGTTCTCCCTCTCACCCACCCTCTTCTGGATAAAATGGGGACTTCATTTGGTAAACTGGTGCATCAAGGCGACCTCGTCAATGTTCGAGCCCGAGAAGGCGAGATGCGTGCGTGGAAGTTGCTTCTTCCAGCCCTCGTCGAACGTCGCCGGACATGGCAGCATGGAGCAGATTGCGAGTATAAGGTCCAGGGGAAAATCCCTCTGACCGAGGTAATGGAGGTCGATCCATTGTGCGGCTGTGGAAAAGGGAAGGATGTAGAGGGGATGATGAAGAATCAACTCTGGAAGCCGTGGGCACCGTACGTCACGAGGTTTGCGCTTTCCCCCTTGTTCGCAGTCTCCTACCTGGAGACCATCGGACGCGACCCGACACGCTACCGGTGCTTCCTATGCAGAGGAAAAGGGAAACCGAAGATGATGACATGTAGGGCATGTCAGAAGGTGAGGTATTGCTCGAGGGAGTGTCAGAGAAAGGATTGGAAAGATCACAAGGGGCGCTGTACGTAGGGTTTTGGAAGTTGCGAACTCTGTTGTTTGTACAATCCACGACAATATTACGATGATATCAATATTACATGAAGCACGTATTGTATCAGTAAAAAGCATCGGAACGTAGCGCTTAAGGCTCAAGCTCATATGAAAAGTCTGCTCAACTGTGCTTCAGCTTGCAAAAGAGGAGATGGGCGTCCGAGTGAACGAGATCTAACCATGCCTATTAGCCAAGGATGTAGAAAGGTGAATTCAAGAGCGTACTTCAAATGACCAGTCTTCAGCATAGGGGAGCGTGGATCAGCCAATGGCATACCGGTCGCAGAAGCATCCCTTGAGGCCTGTGAAGCTTCCGAGCGGCCTAAAGGGACCAAGGGACCGCAATTGGGGCACGCGTGACTGCATTGACTGCGATTGGAGGAGCGTTCCAGAGATGCATGCTCGATGGACCGTGTCCTCATAGACATCGAGGGCGACGCCTCCTCTGGCGTATAAAACTTAGGGGACTGCAAGGGACGTAACACATCCTCCAGGGAGATCGAATCGACGCTCACATATGACGGCGTTTCTACAGAGGCGCGAGGAGAACAATGCATGTCGTCCCTGTGTACGGGAGAGGGACGGTTGGGCTTTGTCTTTAGCTTGAGTTTTTCTCGAGAGGAAGGGGTAGGAGATGACATGTCGTCTGAGTCACTTGGATAAGGAATAATATCAGGAGGAGTTCGAACCACCACACGAGGGGCTGCAGGACGAAAGCTGCGAGAAGAGACATTGGGAGAGGAGGAGAGCCCTCGGGTATAGGTCACATTGGCACGCAACACCGTTGAAGCTCCTCCCAGGCCGAGTAGCCAATTTGGCTGGAGTTGGATGGGTTGTTGGTGTAGTCCGTGACTCGGACGAGGACGGATTCGAAGTTGCTGTTGAACCGCCACCGACGACCTTGGTATTCCCTGTATCCCGTTCCCGGAGGAATATTCGACGAGCCTCTTCCTCAGAGTCAAAACTTTGATGAAGAGCACCCGAGACTCCACTCGTGTGGGCAGCGGCTTCTGACCTAGAGAAAAAACCATTCAACTTCAATACTCCCGCTACAGTGATGACGTCGAATTACCATGTTGCGAAGACACCGACGTCGGTTCCAACTGTCACAACATACCACCTCTTGCTCTTCTTGCCCATTTCGGGGTGTCTCTTTTGTCTACACTAGATTATCGCTTGGGTGAATGTCGTGTGGGTGAGTCAACTTTTTTAGAACCATCATTGTGCCTTATTTAACCAAGGAGGGTCGCCGCGTGTACATAAATCAGACACAGCAAGATTCCAAACTAAGTAGATGTAACTATTTGCGGTTCAGCGTCGCCGCGTATGCACTCGAGTCTTGAAGTGTATGCGGCGTAATATTAGTATCTTCGAATCGTAGCATATCACATCTATGAAGATACCAATTGCGGACCGAGTTAGAAGCGCGTCGATGTCGGGATAATTTTGGGACAATCACCGCCGGTGTCGAACGAAATCATACTGCCACATAACCACGATTGGCGGAACGGCGCGGGCGCACAGATGAGCAGAGGTGACTGATGACGTCGCTGAACATATACGGCACTTCTTTCCAGAAATCGCGATGTCTACAGCGTTTTGCGCAATGAGCGGAAGCATCCATAGATGACTGAAATTCGGGCTCACGGAAGGAGATCTGCTCCACGGGCGCCATAGGTGGAGTAGTTGTAATACGCGCCAAGTCCAAAGTACGCAGCAAATGCGAGGACAAGCCTATTCAGAAACACTCAACAGGTTTCCACCGGCGCAATATACAACATAGGGAGGACGTACACAAGGAAGAACCAGCCTATTCCACTGCCGGTACTTGTAGTGTCTTCATCTTCGTGCCCCTTACCACCGTCGCCTTTGTCATTATCGTCGCCTTTATCTTCCTGGAGTGGGCAGCCCGCGGGAACACTCCATTCAACAACCGCCTGCGATCCATCGTATGATTTGAGAACAGGATTGGAGGTGTTTCCGGGACTGCACAAGAGGGTGACATTGAGCACCTGAGGTGTTGGCGTAGAGTTGATGGGATGTGGATATTCAGGGCCTTTGGATAGTATTGAAATATATTTCGATGCTAGAAGGGCCGCGTGAGGGAAAGTAAGAAATGCAGCGAAGCCGCTGCGAAAGCTTACATGATATATTGGCCTTGAACGTCAAATTTTTTGAGGAGCCCCTCATTAATGGTATTACAGACGTTATACGATCCGTTTCATCTGATTTCTGGTTTATCTGTGTTAAGCATGCGCTCGTCCCGCTCCCACACTAAGGTAGCAAAGAAACAGACTTAGCGCATGCTAGAGTAAATAGCTGTCGTGACGCACCTGATCTCGTTCCGCCAGATTCTCCAATTTTTTCAAGGTGGCGCATAAGTCGAATCTCAAAGAGCTGAGCGTGGTAGTTGGTGGTGTTTCACGCGTCATGTTGGCCGTCTTCTCGCCTGCCAGCGCAGTTAAATCAAATTTGAGGCCGTCGACGCTTGGTCGACAATCGAAGGGTGGTGATTCATCGTCTGCCAGAGCAAAAGGAACAGTGAGGAGCAAGAGAGAAAGCAGGACATTGGGCAGAGTGCATAATGGCCGTAGAATCATGTTGATAAGTACTGTTGGCGGAATGGCGACCACATTTTCTGAACGCCGCCCTGTGGCGGTGCCGCATTGTGTTTGGTTCCAGCCTCTAATTCAAGCTGCACTATAATTAGCTGCGCCTCACATGTGACGACTAGTATTTATCCACTCGACGCGTACGCGTCTTCACCCATCTCGTACATCTTTGAACACCATACAACGAAGTGGAAATGGCAGGCCTCGAGAATCTTGTACACCTGATATACCATGAGAAGCAAGAGCCAGGATCGATGATGTGCGCCCAACATGCCCTCAATTCACTTTTGCGTATGTTTCGGTGTCCTCTGACAGCGAGCTCAGCTAATTGCTCTATAATCTCCAGAGGGAAACTTTGTACGCCTTCTGCATGCGATTAACAAGATTACAGGAGACTTAATCAGTCTATGGATCTAGTTTACCGCACCCGATCTCTCTGACATCGCTCGAAACCTGGATGCGCTTGAACACAGTCATGACAACAGCCATACAGAGAGCACCAATATGGATGACACCGGTAAGTTGGTTACATTTGAGGCTATAATGGCTCTTAATTCATCATACCGTTGTGGAGGGTTCTTCTCGATCCAGGTATTGGAAGATGCGCTCAAAGTTTGGGGGTTGAAGTGAAGGATTTCTCCGAACTTTGTACCTCAGACGCTCAACTCTTGCCTTTAGTCTTACGCGTTGGCGTGGAGAGGATATGAGGCCATACCAAGATCGTCCTCAGTACGTTGCAACACTCTCGCTGATCCAAGGTTCCTCATTGCCTCACAGAATCCAGCTCGCGTTCATTCTAAACTTGGAGCAACATTGGTTTGCTCTTAGACGCTTCGGCCACGCAGAACCCGACATTGACCAGGACGAAGGACACGGACATTGGTTTAACCTGAACTCATTTTTTGCCGAGCCAGAATGGGTAGGAAAGCTGTATCTCGGAATGGTCCTACAGCAAGCGGAAACCGAAGGTATGCCTGGCTTTCTTTTCGCAGCCGAGTATTTCCCAACTCTGTATAGGATATTCGGTGTTCGCAGTAACCCAAACAGATCCTTCGAAACCTCTAGCTCTGCCTCGCACGGAGGCTGATGAAATCGCGTCTACTCTACCAGAGCCCACATCTGCTACCCGGTCAGGACTTCATGTATCGCACAGACAATCATCGGCGGTATCTTCCTCAACGCTCATTCGTCCTCCCGCGATCGAGGGCCTCGAGGACGAGGATTACGAATTGCAAGCGGCATTGCAAGCTTCCCTCATGGGCGCTGGTGGTTACGAAGCTTATCAAGCCTTCGCTCCTCCCCCTCATGCGCGATCAGTTTCTGCTTCCCTTTCGTTCGATCTCAATGATACCGCTTCTCCCAGTCATTCGACTTCGCGGTCCGATTCAGGAGCACATACCCCCACGGACGAAGGACAACACGCCCCTCCGCCACTCGTCCCCCTAACAGAACTCGAAGAGGAGTTGGACCCTGTAGAGGAAAGTCTGCAACGCAATAGGCTGATGCTGCAGCGCATGCGTGCAGAGCAGGAGTTTGCGCAGCGAGATCTATGGGGGGAGGACGCCTCAGGCGCTGATGCCGCCGCACTCGGGGCGCGAAGAGCTGAAAGGAAGAGAGAGGAGGAGGAAGAGGCAGAACATTTGCAACGCGCGATCGAAGAGAGCGAGGCACTAGCTCGGATTGAAGGTCACGCGCCTCGCAACGACGAGGAGGTGAATGACATCGACATGGATGTTGATCAACGACCAAACAGTGCTTGGTCCGATGGGCATGTCGCTGGGCACAGGGTGTACGACGACGACGACGCAGAGTTGCAGGCAGCCTTGAAAGCTTCCTTGGAACAGGTTCCCGAGGGATGGGAATTCCCTGAATTGCAGCAGCGAACACCCCAATGCCCCCTGTCGACTGCGAACCCGCCTCTGTCAGTGTCGCGGGTAGCTGACGAAAATGACGGAGAGGATACGGAATCCGTGCTGTCAGCCGAAACAGAGGTCCATTCCTTGTCCGATGCTGCTACAGAGTCCGTTAGCGTCGACGAATTGAGGAGACGGAGGCTCGCTAAATTTGGGGCTTAATCTGAAGCTGCCTGAAGCTTACTACATAGATTACGGAGCATCCTGTACAATGAAGGGACGATGCGATAATATTTTGATCACAGAACCGAGGAAACTGTAGAACTGTACATATTATTCAACAAAATACAGTACAGGTAATAAAGAAGCGTGTTGTCCGAATGGAAAGTATGACAGAAAACTATCTAGGAGCAGTAGGCATGGGCAGGTCGGTGGGATCAATGTCATCCTCCGGACGGTAATGGCGCCGGCGCCGTGTCGCAAAGCGAAGGTAGCGGGAGAAACGATTGCCAGACGTCAAAGGAGAACGGGGGCCATCCTCTACAACGTGCGCAGCGTTGCGGCCTTGCTCAGACTGGCCCGACAGTAAATTTTCCAGTGCAAGGAAATCTTAAAGAGGATGAAGTGAGCTGCGTCAATGTCATTCTACGACAGAGAGAATTCACCTTCTCGGCAGATAGGGCAGGAACTGGAGAGCTCCAACAGCCAGGGATCTACACAGCTTTGATGGAAGCGATGTTTACCCTCACAAGGCAGCAGACGAAGATCGTCGCCCTCTTCAAAGTCCATAATGCATATTGGACATGTCTCTCGTCCCATCGAAGCAGGAATGACATCGTTTCGATCTTGTTCAGCGCCACGCGACGCTCCTTCCTCGGGCCCAGCTTGATCGGAGTTGTGACGCGAGACAGAATGAGACTGTTGTGATGAGGGGTGGCCAGTTTGCGTGGTGGGTGCTTTCTGCGAGGTTTCGGCGATCATCAGGTCGTTGGTCGGCGAAGGCTTTGGTTGTAAGGTATGTTGGCCTTCTATATGAACAATCTCCCATTCCTTCAACTCCATGCCAGGCTGACTACTGGTTTTGCTTTGGGATTCGACATCCTTGGCGGGTTTGGTTTGCCTTCCAGGCTCAGAGGGCTGGTCGAAAGCGTCTGTACCGTTGCCAAATTTGACGACAGGAAAGGTGTCCAGAATAGCGCGCGTCAAACCTCGGGCACGGCTTTGACCGACGCCGCCCCTGCCGTTCCGGCGGGGACCATATCGTTCCGGGTTGCGAATTGCCCTTATAGCCTGATCGGATATTAGGAACGGCTTTCCTTGATCATTTAGATGGAACAAACATACACCTGAAATGATGACGGCGCAGAACAAGGCTGATACACAGGCTGTGATCGCGTAGAGGATGATCCTGGGGGCAAAACTTTGAGAAATCGGACAGTCTGACTGTGAAAAGCGACGTACATGGCCAACGCTGTATTCTGTTTTTTATGCGCAGGGCCAGGTGTGTTCGTGGATCCGTTTCCGCCACTTGGGTCGTCGATCTCGCCCGTTGCATTGTAGGCTTGAAGGATAGCGAAGAGATACCCAGGCGCTTGAGGAGTGCCAACTTGCAGCGTCGTATTCATCATGGCGGCGGAATCGTTTAAACGTTGAGAATTGTATACACCGTAGATGCTCTCATTGGTTGGACCAAATTGTCCGAACTGATATTCGATGAGAGACGCGCTTGTCAGGCTCTGCGTGGAGAAAATGTCGAACACCTGGTCGAAGGTCAAGGGGTCAGCATACTCAGGGTTGATAACGCAGGCGAGGGAGTAGCTAGAATATAGGAGCTGCAGGTTTCGTTTTGGTAAACGGCTCAAAAATAGATCACGTTAGCGCTTACTGCGGCAACAGCTCCCTTATCGCGTGCAAGAGTAAACACATCCTCTTCCTGAGACGCATTCGTCGCATTGAAATCGCAAGAAACCATCGCAATCCATGGGGTACTGGCTGCTTAGAGTTAGACTTGGGAAAACTGCCAAGGAAGAACTGGACGTACTAGGTGGTGTCGTGTTGTTGACTTTCGCCTCGGAAAAATGAACCAATGCGCCCTGACGAAATAGTTACATCTGGCAGCGTAGGTAGATCAGGCCAAACGCACCTTGCTAATCCCTTGACTTTGATAACCAGCGAGTTGGTAGGAGACGTTTTGAGAATAGTAACTGAAGGTAGGTGACTTTCAGACCGTCTGAGGACTTGAAGAAGGCTCACCCATTGGAATACCACCTCAAATGCAACTTGGAGATATCGGTGACATTCAGACCTCCAGCGATAGCCACATCGGAAGAATTGGTAGGTTGTGCGGGGACATACGCGACAGCACGAATGGAGGCGAACAAGAGCACAGCAACGACGAAATCTCGAAAAGCCTTTGAGGCATCAGCCATCGAGGAGATGGAGGAGGAGTACAAGAAAGCCACGAGCTGGGCTTGAAGTCGTCGAAACCGGGCTGCGAGATGCTTGTGGCGTTCCAGACCCTGCGGAAACGTTTTTGTCAATGTTTCATGGCCAGTTTCACATCACATGACGCAACCCATCTCTCTTTGAAAATCCAAGGAGTTAATTTGAATTTCTACGTCTGGGTACCCATGACCACGCTGTATCGACACTTCGAGCACATGCAGACAGCACTGCAACCTTCGCTCTTCGTGCAGTTATGGGTTGCACCAGTGGAACTGAAGCCTGTCGCAGCGTGTGATGATGCATAAGCTAAATCATAAAAAGGCGTTGTGGGCTACTACGTCATACTATGTCGATACAGTGACTCTGAAACATGATGCATCCTACAGCAGCCTCCCAACAGGGGCCAATTTGTCCGGAGTGCTGATATCGTGGACCAAGTTCCCTCGGAGAAAGGTCCTTTCCACCTGACCTCGGAGCGTCATCCCGACGTACGGAGAGACTTTGTTCTTGAAATTCAAAGACTCGCGTGTAACCTGCGCCGATGATCAGTATGGACTCAATTGAGGAAAAATAAACATACAGTGAACTTAGCACTGGGGTCCCAAATAACGAAGTCGCCATCAAGGCCAACCTTTAATTGGCCCTTCTGGTGGCCCAATCCAGCATGTTCAGCGGTCTTCGTACTGGTCCAGTTGACGATCTGCGCGAGAGTGATGCCCCGCTTCTGTCCTTCCGTCCAGAGAAGACTCAGACCCACGCCCAAAGTGCTGATCCCACCCCAGGCGCTCATAATGTCGCCCTCGTCAAGCTTCTTTAGCCCGGCTATGCATGGGCTATGGTCAGAAACAACGCAGTCGATGAGGCCCTCTTTGAGACCCTCCCAAAGCATCTCTTGGTTGTGCGCCTCCCTGACTGGGGGGCAGCACTTGAACTCCGGATGGCCATTCGGTATCTCGTTCACAGAGATGGTAAGATAGTGGAAGCAGGTTTCGACAGTGAGCTTGAGCCCGGTTGCTCTGGCAGCGCGAATGAGAGGCAGGGCAGATGACGCAGACAGATGAACGATGTGACATCGCAGGGCTGGGTATTTCTCTTGAAGGGAGATGATGAGGGATATGGCATCTATCTCTAGCTGTTCTGGTCGCGACTGGAGAAATGTCGAGTACAGCGTGGGGTCAGAGGTGCCCTCGGGGGTATCGGGATTGCCTGTCGTTCCAAGCTCTGCGTGGAAGAGCAGGACAGTAGAAGTGTTCTAGTATTGACGTGTCTTGAACTGGATGTCAATGGGAGTATCTGCACACACACCTGGAGTTCCCTCATGGACACCTCAAGATCATGCTTCTGGACGCATGGAAATTCCTGTGATACAATGCAGGTAAACGATGATTACTCCCTAGTAGGAGGACTGCGGAATGTACTTCAACGCCGCTTTCGATCAGGAAGCACTTGAACCCTTTGATTCCTGCCTCTATGAGCCGCTTAAGATCTTTCTGTGGGGGGTGTGAGTGTGAGATATGACCTATTTAGAACCTTCAGATGAGGAATAGACAAGCCTGGTTCCCGGGAATGACACCACCCCAGAACGCCACATCAGAGTAACACTGGTTTTCAGCAGCCTTTCGTTTCAGTTCCAAGTTTTCGACAGTAGTCGTGGGCGGAATGGAATTGAGTGGCATGTCCACGACTGTAGTGACCCCTCCAGTTATTGCGGCATGAGTGCCCGTCCGAAAGCCTTCCCAGTCCGTGCGGCCAGGCTCGTTCAGATGTACGTGGGCGCTGCTCGCGAATGAAGGGACATTAGTGTATTGCCGAGGCCCAACAACTCAGAAACACACTCGACAAGACCAGGGAAGACAATCTTATCACCAGCATCTATCCATTCATGATGAGGGTGCGCCTCATCTCTGAACTGATAACCTTGGGCAACATCAGTGATTTTCCCAGTCAAGCGGTCTACTGTGATCGTGGCAGGAACGGGGGTGTCATGCTCAGGGAGGATGACGCTGCGGCCAGTGCAGATGAGAAACGGTGCCATGATCGGATAAAGTGAAAATGAATGATCCATCATTCATCGACATCATTAGTCTCATGCATCATTTCAGCAAATAAATTGTGTAACACATGCATGTATCACCGTCGACCGCTGGTTCTACTATGTGCTTGCTATGGGCTCTGTCTTCTCCTCCGTAGTTGTGTCTGCTCAGAGCTACTCGTCCGAATCGACGTGTTTCCTCCTCTGTCCCTGGCCGTCTGATAAATCTGTATCACCACCTGGGAGGTCCTCGAAGTCCACGGGTTGATGATGGTGCCGATGGGATCTCGTCATACGCCGCCGTCGATGGCAGATATACTAAACCCTTTGAGACCTAGAGTCGGCCGCGATCGCATTTTCATCAAGGAGAGCATCATGTCACAGCTATAGCTATATAGAACGCCATTCACCAAGTGGAATCCTCGGAAGCAGCGCAAAAACGCCCACCATGCCCAATCTCTACGACGATCCCGCCGCCGGCCAGCAGGACTCCGTCCCCCGTCGTCTCCCACCTGTACCTCGCCATGCACGTCGTACTTCGCGTCCTTTACCTCTAGTTCCGCGTCCTCTAGTTTGCAAACAATGCAGGATATGCATAACATCCAGCCATGTCCTCCTACCGCCAACAGCAGTGCGTTCTTTAAATTTGATATTTCTGCGGCTATTCTGACATTTTCGTCAATAGTATCCGCCAGATTCACGCCTGTTCAAAGGATTCTCTGGCAAAGCGTCTTTATTCACCGAAACGTATGTTGGTCCCTTATTTTGCTCTATACAATGGCCCATGGTCTTCATGAACAGATACAACGTCAAACTTTCACACCCTGGGGTTCAGCTCATGGCGACAGGCGCTCATACGATGCAAGAGATAACATGTTCGTCGTGTTCATCGTATCTTGGATGGAAGATTCTTCGTGCACACTATAAATCCGAGAAATGGAAGGAGGGGAACCATTTACTCGAACTCGAAAACCTTTATCACAACCCGGACTCCGGGTTAACGTTCACCTCCCTCGTTGCTGGTCCCTCGCGCTCCTACAGCTCATCAGACTCGGGCTCAGACTACGGTTCATCATAGTTGTTGTATAGAATAAACGCGTTTACCCTTACATATCGTCGGCCTTGACCTATTGTATTTGAGATCTAACTTATTCGTATCTATGCGTCTTGACAAAGTTCCATTAACCGGCCGTCCTCTGATTCTTAAAATGCATCCGACGATTGAGGATTATCCTCTGCGAATCCTCATATGAAGTTCGGATACCAGGCCCCACGTGTCCGTAGAAGTGATGCCGGCTCCGTTTTCCGTTTGACAGCCAGCGAAGCTGAGCCATACCGTTCTATCCATGACCTCTTCCTTCGACCCCTAGAAAATGGCTTCAGTGACATCTACCTTCACCTCCTCGCCCAAGGCCGTCCTGCTAGAAGCTCTGCACCCCCCTGAGGTGCCCGACTTTGCAAGCAAGGATCGCGAACGCGAGTCGATCGTGACAGACTCTGAATTCAACGATATCACTCTCGATGATGACGCAGACTTCTCCTCCGTTTCTTTGACGCGGGGCCCGACCCCTGAGACAGAGACGCCTTCCAACGACAAGGAGGCAGTGGAACCTATACGGCCTCGCAGCACAGTGTCGTCTCCACATTCAGCTGTTTTCAATACCACGAGATATGGGCACAAGAAATCGGCGTCGACAACAACGATTCGATCCGGAAATAACCTGTCTTTCATTGCAGCCCGCCTCAATCTCCAGGATGACCGTCGAGCATCATATCGGGGCAGCCTGGACGGCCAGCACAAGCTTCAGGAGGAGTTCTCTCGGCTTCATGAGGAGGAGGAGGAGAAGAGGTCAAAGGAGAACGCTGTTGACGAAAAGTTTGATTGGAGTGCGCCGTCTACAAAGTCCTCTTTGTACTTACTATCTAATACGTCTTTGAATGTTCAGCCTTTTGGGGGGCAGTAATAAATGGTATGAGGCATTCTTCACAGACGAGACGCGTCATGACTACATGGTGCAGTCTAGACTACCACGGATTTGCGTCAGAACGAGCAGAAGAGCTGGCCACAGCCATTGCAAACGGGATTCCGGATATAGTTCGGGGAATGATGTGGCAACATATGTGAGTGCTGCTCTATACGACCTAGATTATAGAGGGTGTGTCTCATCAGTATCACAGGGCCGCTTCAAAAGACCAAGATCTAGAGTCTACATATCTGAAATTATTGAAGGATACCAGTCCCCATGAGAAGGCCATCACGCGCGACCTTGGAAGGTTCGTATTCTCCCCCTTCCCCTCGTCACAATATGCAATACTTATGTATCGGCCGTTAATCACTTCACTTCAAGGACGTTTCCACATCATGATTTCTTCATCAACGGGCAAGGCATTGGACAAGAGGTCCTGTTCAACGTTCTGAAAGCCTATTCATTGTACCTGCTCAGGTTCACTCCTTTGCCCCAACATTACTCATACGAATGCTAGATACGATCCACAAGTCGGATATTGCCAAGGCCTCCCATTTGTTGTGGCGATCCTCCTGCTGCAGATGCCAGACGAGGAAGCATTTTCTCTTCTTGTGAGGCTGATGTATGTGTACGATCTCCGTGGCCACTTTCTCCCAGAAATGCCCAAGCTGCGATTACGTCTTGTGAGTAGACCGTCTCTACGATTCGGGGTGTCACTAATATGTCTGTCAGTTTCAAGTATGGATCACCCCGAGTTGTTTATCATATCAAATGACCTATTTTATCGCCATAGTTTGACCGGCTGATTGAAGAACTTCTACCCGTTCTTCACATACATTTTACACGGCAGGGCATCAAATCGAGTATGTACTGCTCACAATGGTTTCTGACAATGTTCAGCTATCGGTTCGTCCTACAACGGAATGCAGTGAGCTTCCGCTAACAGATCTACAGGTTCCCGCTAAGTGTTGTCTTCCGGATATTTGACAACTGTCTCGCGAGTGGCATTGAAGCCATCTTTGGGTTCAGTATTATGCTCCTCAAGAAGAACGAGGAGGAGTTGCTTGCACTCAAGTTCGATGAAATCATCACATTCCTAAACAACCGCCTCTTCGACAAGTACAAGGCGAGTAAACATTGGCCACTCCAAACCCTCTTTCCTGCTCATGCTGACTCTCCTTAGATCGACTTGACCGATTTGACCAGGGGAGGGGACGAGAAGACAGAGGAAGGAGATGACAAACCCCAATATGAGAAAACTGACGAAAGCACGGCATACGATGTCGATGCATTTGTTCAGGACGCCGTCGCTCTGCATATAACACCCTTTATGCTCGACTCATTCAGACATCTGTATGAAGATGAGGAGGTACAGCGCTATTTCTTCTCTCTTCTAGCAATATTTTTGATATCTTTTCAGAGAGAGCGGAATAAGCATGAAATCGAAAAGGATGAGCTTCGGAACACCAATCGCTCCTTGTCTGCGCAAGTGTATGTGTCGCCGTGTACGTCCACGTCGCCAAATTTTCTCATCCCCTTTTCGCAGGAAAAATCTCGAGAATAGCCTTGCTCAACTCAATGGCGAGCATGTGGAACTCCTCGTGCGCCTTTCCAACACGTATGACCTCGTTGTGGGTAATTCTAACCCAAGATGTAGAATGAACTCGTCAAGGCGCGATTACGCAACGAGGAATTGGAGGAAGAGCTCGTCCGGTACAAATTGCTGTATGCCCCATGCCTCGCTCCTCTGAGTCCGACAGTTCATTATCGCCTTTCACAGATATGCGGAAGCAATGCACGAAAATCAAGATGCACAATCATCACATCGGATATCCATCGCCCAAATGCTGAAGCTGAAACGCGGCAGCAACTCTTAGAAGCTTGAAGACCTAGACGCCACTCACCGCCAGTTGTGTTGGTATTTCCGCTTTGCTTTCTCTTGCTTACTTCTCGCCCACACTGCATTCGTCTTGACAACACTCACATCGACATGTATTTTAGATCTTACCTACAGATTGCTATCTAATCCATCAGTGACTGCGCCTCAGGACTCCGAGTCACGAGGTAATCTTTGGCGTAAGGAATGCCTTGCACATAGTTACGACGCGCTGAATAACACTGCGCTAATCCTAAATATCCAGAGAGTCGTGGTAGGGCAGCAGTCCATTCCTTGCGGCGGCTAGAACGATTCAACAAAAAATCCTTTCAGCCACTGAGCCTCCTGCTCCATCTCCTCCAATGACCGCGGACGCCTGTCTTCATCAGCGTCGACTGGCACAGAGATCTGCTGTGTTCCATGCAAATCCGACGACAGTGACCCTTCATTGCGCTCCAAGGCAGGATATACTTCGTCGTTTGTGTCTGAAAAGCGATCACCTCTTGACTTCCGGGGTAACAGGTGGAAGTGAACATGGGGAACAGTTTGGCCCGCCGCTTTGCCATCCTACATCGCGACGTGCTTGATTAGCTCGAGAACGATGGATTCCCGATGATATGTTATACCTGACAGGCCACGGTCAAGCCATCCGCGCCATATGCGCGCTCAATGACGGTCCCTACGTGCCTCACAGAGCGCATCAAAGATGAAAGTTCGGAGTCTGTTCCAAGCGTAGAGTGAGGACCAAGGTCTCTTGAATCGGCAAATATCCAAAATCTGACCATTCAGATCCGCGAGGCGGGAAACTGGCCTCGTCGGGATGACGAGGACATCTGGCATATGGTCACGCATCTAAGTTCAAGGAATGTATGCTGACTGAGTTTGAAGTCACCTACGCCCGGGAACGATGGGCTTGAGATTCACAATAGCATATGAGAGCGACGTGCGATAGAAGGCTTGTCGAGTAACCTCGATGGTTGAAAACAGAAGCGGACTCATTGCGGGGATGTGGCGGTGCATCCGAGCGGTGTATTGGCTCGGCTTCTTCCGGCACTGGCGGATCATCGAGGATCGCTTTGCCACATTGGCCGGTGAGTGGTGGAGCTCGCTTGTTGGAATAGATTGACGATGCTGGTCACCTTCTTTCCTTGCTGACTTGCGATTTCAGCGGAACAACGCCATCATTCAATCGGTTTACTACTGTGGATGTAATACGTAGAAGAACAATACGGGTTTTGTCTATCTTCCATGTTACGGTATTCCATCATCTTTTCTGAGTGCTAATGTGCTAACCTCGATTCGGATGAGCTTCCCTCGAGGCGCGTGGCAGTGACAAGCGTTCAGCCGCCAGCGCAATAAACTCATCATCATCCCACGAGGTTTGCCGAGGCCGGTTGACATGTTGTGTCTCCCACACGTGGAAATATGATTGCCGATAGCCACGTGATTGCCCTTGTACTTGGCTTGGAGTCTGACTACTGTTTCCAGTCGCTGCCTGTCGTCGTTGTCCACGACGCCGGCGCCCTTTAGCTCGCTGTTGTCCGCGTTGACCTCTCAGTTAATATCTCGTATCTCTGCCGATGCTTTGGGCAAAGCGTCGTTCTTCTCGCCAGGAATCACACAACTCTATCCCACACAAAGCACAATCCGAACAACAACCCACTCATCCTACTCGCCGTCAATCGATACCCGCAAATTCAAGCCCACGGCTTCCTTTCTCTCCTTTAGACCCTCTGGATCCTCAAGGCTCCCAGGCTTCGCTGGTCGAGGACCTCTCATCGTCAGGCATTGCCCCGACATCCAATCCCAATTCATCTGGCGTAAAGCAGTCCATTGGACGTCAGATTGTCAATCGCGAGGTTTCCGGCACAAAAAATACAATGTCTGTCTTCTGCAAGGTACCCAACTGTCGCCTTTTCATTAAATCTTTTCTTCAAGGTCATCAGAACCGAGGCGGGGAAAGTCAGATAACACCCAACGATCGCCCAAATCCAATATCCAACCCACGAACACCCGACCGCCAGACGAAATGCCCGAGAGTCTCAACACCGACTTGTACACATACAATTCATTGAACTCTTTCTCATTTGGCTCGGTCCAGCCCCAAGCGCCGTCGTCATCATCGCCTCGGGCCATCCACCCACTCTCAACCAGTTATGGGGACGCGGATAACGAGGACGCCTTCCATCCCGACGTTACGCCTCGCCCCTCAGTCGTGGCCTACAACCACCCCAAGCAAACTCGTAGTCATCAAGCGCAACCTTCAGGCTCACTGGAGGCGGCTCCATCGAAGCAAGTTTACCATCGTGATCACGGAAGACTCAATCGGGACCGTGATTTTAGTGGCAGAGATTCGGATACCTCATCCCATCTCGGGGCCTCGTCGGCTTCCGCCTCCGTAACATCCCTCTCCAGCAGTAATGCCGACTTCTCACGCACCGGATCTCGAGCGAGCCATCGCACGAGCTCTACGACCCAAACGTCCGCCGACCACTCGTCAATCGATGAATCTGACGACGATCATCGCCACCCCATTCCCCCTCACCTCGCTGATGCCCTTTCACACAGCGCCGATTCAAGAGGTACCGGCACAGGAAATAACACGGCAGTCGAGTTCAGCTCTGACGAAGAATACGGCGAATCCGAATACGACTACGATTATTATGACGAAGAGAGCGGGATGCACATCGAGATCAGCTCGGCGCGATACGAGGGTAGCACGGTGACGCACGACTGGGATCGTATCTTCTATGCCGGCACAAGTGGCAGCAGTGGCAGCATCCAGGGTCAACCTGGTATTGCTTACTCGGAGAGGAGACCGAGCTTGCCTATGGTGATTCCTGGAACGACGCCGCCTGTCGACTCAGTGGACCCCTCGATGTTCACTCGGGATAGAGAAGACAGCATCGCGACTCTTCGTAGGCCAAGCCGGAGTCTTGATGATGATTTCAAGAAGCTGGGCCTTATTCCACGTGAAGGATCATCTACAACAGTAAATGCAGCTGCGGAACACCCTTTGCAATCCTCGCCGGTATCTGTGCCAGAAAGCGAAAGTGATTGGAGGCTTTGGGAAGAGAGGAGCAAATCAAGAGCCAAAGTCGGGGAATTGGAGCCAGATGTCGTGACATCCACCAACTACAGTGCCACACAGCAGCCATCGCCTTCTCCGGCTCCTGTGGACGACTTTGACCTCGATTGGGCTCAGATGAGGGGAGGAATCACGGCTTTCGATCCCAATGCACTCGCAGACATCATGAATCCCAATTCCACATCGAGCTCGAACGACCGAAGACCCTCCGCTGCAAGCCCTCGGTGGCCGCTGAACTGGGGCAGGGATGTAAGGCGACCAAGTACGGTGACAGTATCGAGTTACGGTGGTGATTCTTTCGGCAAAGCCATTCGTAGCTGGGACGGGCCACGATATCGAGCCCAACGGAGAGACTGGAGCTTTAAAAGGGAGAAGGCAGACAGGCAACCTGAATCCAATGCCTCCATTCGAAGGCCCAGCACGACCGGATTCTTGACTCCCAGGGGAAGCATCATGACGGAGAGAGCCGGCACTCCCTCTGCAATTGGGGAGCAGGACAGAGAGCCAAAGGACCCGGAGAAGGATCTAGCACCGCCTCCTTCGACCGCTTGGAAAGGGATGCGCCTCAATGCTCAAGAATTTTGGAGGAATGATTTAGTGGGACGGTTTAGGGTAGACAGACGTGCAACAAGGCGTACGTTCCCTGTGTCTCCCTTTTCAGCGTGTCTGATTTCATCGATCTAGCCACTGACGAGTCTAAGGGTCCACAACAACGCCTTGTGGTCCAGCCGATTCGAGATCCTTACATCGAAGTTCCCGCCTACGGTCCCCCTGTCACCGTTCACAAGCACTCCAAGGCAGTCGCATTCTCTATCAGTCGACACTATCGCTTACCCCGAAAGCATGATATCCCTCCCACGTCGTCCCGGACAACAGATGTGACCCTCAGTGCTATAAGTACTGCGGCGCCCGCCACTAAACGAAGCTCGAGCATGATTCTACTGGCGCCCCGGCGTGTCCAGGAAGCTTACACGAGCACCAACACTACTCGGAAGCTGGAATCGCACGGGCTGTTGGATGAAGGAGGTCCCGTAAGTTCTCTCGAGGCCAGAGAACGGGAAAAGCTCAGAAGGAACAAGGAGCGAGAGAGGCAACGACAGTTACAAAAAGCGAAAGAGAAGGAACGCTCGAAGACCAATGGCGAGCAAACCAAAAGTAAAGGCAAGGCAAAGCAACTTGCGAAGGACGATCGGCATGTCCCCAGCGGTTCGAGCCCTATTGCGCAGCCATTGCCTCCCCCGCCTGCGTCGGCCCCTTCAATGCACACATATCCCCCAGCTTCCACTGCTTCGTCGAGTACCTATGTCGGCCGTGAGTCCGACAGCGGTCATAGAACTCTTTCCAGGAATTCGTCCCACCATTCGCACCGGAGACGCCGTCTTCGTGACCCTCTCGAAGAAGATGACGACAACGACGATGACGACGAAAATGCTCCCCCAAGCCGCACACCGCATAGCGAAGCGTTTGGGACCATGGACGCTACGCTGATCGAGCAATTGCGCCAGGAGAGATTCCATAACAACGATGCTGATCGAGGTGGTTTCTTCAACCGCTTTTTGGGACGCAGCGCCCATTCGATCGCGTCCTCCTCGGCTCAACTTCATGCCCCATTTGTACCACCGTGGCTCGCTCTTCAGCCGAGAAACAAGCAGGAGAGTCAACAGGGCGTCATTGACAATCTGAACGACTCTTTCAAGGATGTTGGGCTCTTGCCTTCCAACTACAGTACCTCCCGTCATAATACTTCCCACAGGCAGAAGAAAATTGCGAGCGGTTCTAACAATCAAGACCCATTCCGCGGGATTCCTCCTGACTCGCTATACATGCTCCTACCCTTGTGGCCTGGTGATACTGACCCGCGCTCGGAAATCGCTGCCGCTTCTTTCGAAAAGCCCTTCATTCCCAACGACCAACGCCAGTACCTCCTCGTTTATTATAAACTTCCTCCTGATGCTGAGGAGCCGCGCAAGACCAGGGGTGAAAGAGAGAGCGGGAAACGATCTCGCCCTTCCCCCACCTCGTCCTACGATTCTACCACCAAGCGAGACGACCGAGCTTCTGTCCTGCTTTCGACGTTCCATATCACGGCCCGCCTAATCCACTACGCGGATCTCCAGGGCACGGGAGTGCGTGTTCCAGACGAGGGCATAACCATAACAGGTCCTCTGAGCGACGCATTTAATCAAATGCCACCTCCCATCACAGAAACTTCAGGTTGGGAGTGGGTCCTGGGTATGTGCCATTCTCGCGAAGACGGGATAGAATTCTACCCCGAAGGCCTCGTCAAGATGGGTCTGTGTCTGCAGACATCCTACCCGATCCAAGCTCTTCCCTCAGAAGAGGAGTTCCCTGAACCAGATGTCAAGCTAACGCCCGTCGGAAGGGCTATTTTGGAAATGGCGTGGCTCGGAGCTTTGGCGCTCACAAGTTTTGGGCCTGGAGCTTAGATTTACTCATTTGTATACATACCATCTAATATCTGCTACGCGTTATCTTGCCCATTGTGGACTATGGCTGTTATGGATTGTGGAGGGTTTGTTCATATTGAATGTATCTTGACTGCGTCAATATAGTGCTGTAGCTTCCAAAAAGGTGGCGGTACATATATAAGTATACCTCTGCCTAAAAATATTCCATAAGTATGGAAAAATTCCTCACCCTCGTTCGCCGCTGATTTAACTACTTAGTACGCCGCGAGCCGGACCAAAGCCTACCAAACCAGGTCGTGGCAACTCCGTTGGCAGTCGACCTTAAGCTGTACCGGCCCTCTCGGACTTCCTTCTGTTGGTGTCTCTAGCCGCTGCGAGCAGCGTTGGAGTCGCTGCAAAGTCTTCCCCCCGGGCACTGGTCGGTTCTCCTTCTTCAACCTCATTCCTTGATTTCGCAACCTGCACACGTGTCCGCTTAGTTGTCTTCCTCCCTTTGGTTTCCTTGGTCTGATTTTGGTCTGGCGGCCGAAGAGACGCTTAACCGAACGCGGTAGGTTCAGCGACGGGTCAAACTTTGGAGATTTAGTGGAACCCACCATGGTTTACAGGATACAGGTCATACATCCGGTACAAATGAAGCACGGCCTGTTCTTTGTCTTTCGCCTGTAATATGAGATAAGTCTGCATTTCGGCGATGATAAAGTTATAGCGGTGTACCTCGATCATCAAATCTGTTCCAGACATGGTTGGTTAATACCTGTACGTACAAAGCATCGAGAAGGCGCACCCATGTCATCTGGTAAATCAGCCGGGAGGCTCTCGCATCGGTCTGCGTGTGCCCTCCGTTCCATGAGCGTCACGGCTCCGGGTCTCGGCTCACTTAGATGCTGCTTTGGCTTGATACCTCGTCGTGCGAATATGGCGTTGGCGCGTTGGATTATGACGCTAGGTGGAATAGACGAAGGATTCAAAGCATCGTGGTGATAATCTATGCTGGCCGGATAAATCAAAAATCGAACGCCTGTCATCTGTCGTCAACACACCAAAGACAAGAGGAACATCAAGTTCTTCGCATAGCGGTAGAAGGTCTTCTGCATTGTAGCAAATCTTAACGCGTCTCTGAGGTAAGTTAGCCAGATGGGACCGAATGCAGATGAATTACCTCGTCGTTTTCCAGCACTAGCCGCTGTCTGACATGGTCAGGAAGCAACTCGGTGATAGTTGTCTTGATCCTGGCGAGTGTGGCGCACTTGTCTTCGTATACGCCACCGCCCTTAGAAAGGATCAGAGTTTGAACGTACCGACTGCCTTCAAGGTACTTACATGAACGATCATGACCCCGTCAACGCCCACGCCCATTCTGTCCAGCATCTCGCTATGATATATTAATTCCCTAATGGCTGATTGAAGGACCTCGGGCTTGGGACTTCCGAGCTGCGTGTATTGCCCTGGATGGGTCGTTAGTCTGTGCCCGTATTTATTGGCAAGCGAACCAGCGCGCGCAAGCGGAGCGTGACAATATTCCAAGGAGTATCCATGAACGGCATGAGATGCGAATGGGAACAGCTCTGATGAGACCCTCAGAAATCGGATATGCTGTAGTGAGTGTAAGTAAAAACAGATACCAGTGCAAGGAATTGGACCAGACTGACATTGTCTTCGTTCCACTGTATCAATTTGGCAAGATCCTCTACGTTTTTCGTGCCCAGCTCTTTGACCCAGTCCAATCCATTTTTCTTCAAGCTACCCAGCCTGAGGTGTGGTCGCATGGATGAGGCGCAGGAAGAAGTGATAGATGAAACATACCTGCAAGTCCTGGAACAGAATACCGATTCGCTTGCATTCTGGTTTCGCAGAACAGTGTTTAAACACGCATAACCTGAGGGGATTTGTGGATCAATTGTTTATATGTGACAGGAACCAACCACTGGCACTGGAGACTCACCGTTTCACATTTGAATTCGAAACAACTCTCATGCAGATTGCCCACACGGAACAATACGATGCAATACCACTTTCTTCCTCCAGAAATACTTATTTGATCTTCCGACGCGCGATTCCACCAGCGTTTAAATTCTCCTCCATTCCTCCCTATCAGCATCATCCCAGGAATCTCCTTGGGCCAAGGCTATGACCACCTAACTGTCAATTCCCTTGGTTTGTTGGGAGTGTTACACGGCTGGGATTGAATTGCTCTATGAGAACTCGCAGTTTGCAGTATATCCTAGACTCGGATGCCCGCTCTCCTGCACACCTTAGAGGCGTCGCCCCGAAAGGTTGAGGGACTCGTCAAGGCGCTCACCCTACACGCATTTCTTCCTGGAAATCTTGGTACCTCCTTTTCAAGTACTATATCCAACGCATCCTTGATGTGTGTCCACGCATCGAGCAATTCACGCTTGCTTCCCCTTGCAATTGCCAGCCTCGGCAAGATTTCCAATGTTAGCTCCATCTATCACAAATCTCCAACTGCACAACTGCACGCCTCAGTACCAGTTGCCGACGTTCTCAGTGTTCTTGACATTATCGGTGCCAACCTGCTTCAACTCGTGGTATTTGTTGAACCGGACTCTCAACTCGACGCAAGGGCCCAGATTTGCTCCCTTCCAAAGCTAGAAGACGTCATCATCGGAACCCACCCCACCAAAAATGCGACTTTGTCTGCTATGGGAAGTATCCTTTCCATGCTCCGTCTTCGTCGTTTGACCTTCAAGCTCGATTTTTTTGCTGCCTCTGCAAAATGCACGGTCGCCATCTTCGATTCCTCCACCTTCATCCGAATATGTCACAGACGATGACCCGCGCTACAATCATGCTCCAAGGATTGGTCGATGAATGCCCTATGCAGGAACATCTTATTCTCCAGCCTTGCATCGAGCCTACCACACACCCTAACGTGAAATGGGTGGATCTTTGGTCTCCGCACCCTGCAGCAGCCGCAGTCCTGGGTCACTCTTCGACTGTCCGTGGCGAAGACGGTGTTTCCCAAACTGGAGCGTGTCCGCCAATTGTCTTCCGGGTTAGCCCTATTCCACAATACCCCAATCTTATTCCCCCGATGCCATCGACACCCAGGATGATGCGCTTGGATTCAGTTTTGGTGGGATCGGCGTTCACTGCGGCCAGGAAACTCTGTGGTGCCAACGTCATATCGACATTGATCCTCTGCTTGCGGACAGTGAAGATGATGACAATTATAGGCTCAAATTAGAGATGGTGTAAGAAAGATCAGTGTCACCGATCTGAATCGGCCTTAACGAATGCATATTCTTATGGAGAAATATTCAGCAATTTTGTTGGACCACCGGGCCCAATGGCAGTACGGTTCAGGCTCAAAACTGGTTTGAACCGAGAACTGAAGGGAAAGTACATCTTCAACGACTCCATACTTTAATGAGTTGGGTAGCCAGCTACATTCCGTGCGTATCAACCGCGGTGCGCGGCCCGCCTACAAAGCAATGCTGAACGATATCCAACCCTTCATCAGATCGCCATACGGCCACATGACAAAAAGAACGTGAAGAAAAGAAGCGGCGCATTGCCAGCCACTACCCACCACAAGACCCCTGTCGAGTCTTCATCGCTACTACCCTCACAAAAGGTCGCCAAGACTCGGAAACGAGAGACTGTACATATTTGGTACATCTAGTAGATTCAGACGGCACCAGGGTCGCGCCTAAGAAGACAACTTGACAAGGGCGCCACACCAAAGCGCACCCCTACCCCCCTCGCCTTGCCGTGCGAGCGAACGGGTACATACCATGGAGCGCGTCGCCACGACTTGCAGGCGCACCCCACTACGTTCAATATCTGCATGCACATGCCTCAACCTCGAGGGGTGCACGCGCTGGCGACGGCCGATTGGTACGTCATGAATGCATCCTGTCTTAAGGCACCGAATTCCAACCAAATCCACGCTGATCCTGTATACTTTCTATGCGATCACGAGCAGCGCTTGAAACTTGCTAGAAGACGTTACGCGTCAACCTGGCCTAACGGGAAAGAAGGGAAACAATCAGGTACTACCACTATCTATAATTGATTCCGTACCCCATCCGCCATGCGTGTATTTTCCCCAGACAGCCATATATGATGTACCCAATGCATGATGATAGACGATAGACTTGATAATAAGACATCACTTGCGGATTTCACATCGTAGGCCCAAAGTGCGCGACGTCATAGCCGGAGAGGCCGCTTGTGTACGCGTCCTTCAGGTGTTGTGAGATTGGGTTGACGGCGTTCCGCAGGGCGGAGATGACAGCGCTGGCGGTCATCTGTAGACTCCATAGGCTGACAGTCTTGATGCGCTGGCGGTTCATTGTTGACTGGGAGACGTGGTAGGCCAGGGCTTCGTAGCTCTGTTGTGATTAATCTGGGTTAGTGGGGAAGTTATTGATATCGCGACGACCATACCTTTAGGGAGATTGCATCCATCATCCCAGCTAGAGTAAGCGCCATTATGTTCATGTCAGTGGAGTTCACGAGGCATCATGTGTAACCGCCTTACTTTCCCACATCTAGATGGAAAGGTTGGATCAGAGGAGCTTCAAGGCTGGGAAGAGGTAGGCTTACAGTCCAGGCCCCATCAAAGTCGTTCAGATCCATTACCACGCGACAATGAATGGGGACTAGCGTCCGATTCGCACTGCGAAACATCAGTATCGTGGCCAAAACATACTATCAATAGTGGACGTACTTCATGAATGCCACAATGGGTCTAATAAGCGCGTTATTTACGTACGATAAGTCGTCAGTGAAAAGCGGCACTGCAGCCTTCAAGTCCCTAAACCGCAAATCAATGTCAACAACAACCTTCAGCTTCTCCTCCTCGCGCTCCTCCTCATTCTCCGTTCCCTGTGGCGCGCTGAGCGCAGGTTTGATGAGCTCGCGCTGGCCGGGGATACGCGCCAGCTCTGGATTCGCGGTGGCGAGTGACGTGGATATGGAGTCTACGATCTCGCCAATGATGGCGTTGAAGGGAATGTCGTCGTGTGGGTTGCGTGGGAACTTGATGTCGAGCACCGCGTCGACTTTGCCGGAGGTAATCCATGAGATAGGACCAGCTTCTGTTGTTGAGCCCTGCAGGTGGTCAATGTTCACGCCGTCGATCCGAATGCGGGACTGTCAGAGCCGAACAAATCGTTAACTTGGCCTCGCAAAAGTAGCGTGAAGTACGCACCATTCGACCCCACTCGCCATCCTGCAAATCCATCTCTGTCGTCCTACCAATACTCTGCGGTTTGTGCAGACTGAATAAACAGTTGTCAAATTGACCAACGATATTTTCAGCGCACAGAAAGTCGTAGAAGAGCCAGCGTTTGCGGAACTGGTGGATGTCGGCACGGAAGATAGACGCTGTGTAAGGCCGGAAACCGCCTGGCTGGTGGACAGTTACAAGGACGTCTTCGAGCTGCAAGGACTCGAGTTCGAAGTCGCCGGGTTGGGATTGGTGCCGGAAGAGAGCGGGATCCAGAGGGTTTTCTGGGTCCCAGTACACCCCGCGGCGGTCTGAGGAAATAAATGTTAGGACGAGATTTGAAGGAGAAGAGGACAATTACCTAGAACGCCGCGAACACCTTTGATGACAGCATCCTCAACAAGTCCCTTGCCATCTAACCATCTCCACAACGAAAGCGTGACATCGACCGAATCTATGGTAAGGTCGAACAATGACATATTCCAGTCCTCGTCTGCTGTAGGCGGCGCATCGTCGTCGTCGTCGTCTTCCCCAAAATGGTGATACGACGCAGGATGATTACTGAC
Source organism: Asterophora parasitica (assembly GCA_018282005.1). Lineage (NCBI taxonomy): Eukaryota > Fungi > Basidiomycota > Agaricomycetes > Agaricales > Lyophyllaceae > Asterophora > Asterophora parasitica. The sequence continues at coordinate 2,455 of JABCKV010000002.1, read as the reverse complement.
GTCATAACCAACCGCGGCAAGGTGGTCGACGCGTCTGCGTGTTTCACTACCGGTAGGCGGAGTGGACCTGCGGGATACATAGACATTTTTGAAGGAAATGCGGGAGTCCTTCCATTTAGGTACGATGGCAGATTCGAAGATGATGGTGACGCCCGTTTCGGAGGTGAGGTAGTCGCTGATGCCGCGAGCGACATAATCTGAACATATCACGGTTGAGCGTGAGAGGTTTTGCTCTACATGAAGTGGACGCACTCTGAAGGCGAAGACTGTTAACAATGGCAAAAATGACAGAAAAGAATGTGGTACTATCACAAGGTGGTGAGCAACGAACCAGTGTAAGGGGAAGGGTGCACTCACGTTCCGATCAATATCCAAATCGTCTGACTGAAGAGAAACCAGGTGAAGAATGCCGACATGTCGTCGGCATTGAACTTGCGGAAGGACTTGATGGTGAACCATTTGAAGCGTATGCGGGTGCGCTGCCAGAAACCAGTAGCGACGCTCAACAAGTCGTCGCGTGTGGGTGTATGGGGATGAGGAACAGACAAGGCAAGGCGGCGGAAGAAGCGCGAGTAGTTGTCGAGGTTGTGATTTGGATGTGAATGCTGTGGAATTGTTCGTTTCTCGTCTTTGGGCGTGGTGCCTGGCGTCGTGTGCACATCAGACTCTAGAGGTTTCCCTGGAACCTCATTTTTTGGATAATTTCGAGGCAGTTGAGCATGAAGCAAGCGTGCGTGCAAGCAGAGAGATATTGGAGTTGAGGAAGTGAATGGGACGGCCTGAAATCTAGAAATTATGCGGAGAGTCGCAACGGGTAGCGGTGGTGCGTGTTGTCGACGAAAGAAAGAGCGAATTGCGCTGTAACGGTCGAGGGCAGCGCGCGGCCTTGAGCAGTTTAGCGCCGACCGGGCTGCGTTCATGGACACTGACAGTGAAGGGACCGCCATGACCTCGGCAAAAACTGCATGCAGGTCGTGACGTTCTGTTACATAATGCGCGCGTCCAACGTCACTGTAGCTTGAGCAGTATGTAACTTGATCAAATGCAGCACCCATCTTCGCCTCACCGTGAGCCTCACGTCTGCGCTACAGGTTGGCTACAATCTTCTTGACAAAGTACGCCCCAATGGGTCCTTTGACGCCAATCATGCCACGAAGATGTGCTGGATTGAGGAGGTTTGCGCGAGGAGGGCGATTGCAGCGAAGGCCAATGAGAAACACTACAAGGTAAGCCTGCCCATCCATCAGACATACGAGTACACATCCAATGTGTGCATTAGGTTCCTACCAAATTCATTCTCTCTCAACTTTGGGTACATACACCAAGTGCTCTCCATGTCTGTACCCAACTGGGAAGGAGACCCTTGCAGAGGCCAAGACTCTCATGCTGGAGAGCTACTGCCAAAGACCCACCTGATGGATGGTCAGGACATTTTGGACTTGGAGTGTGGTGCATCTCGACATGTTCTTCCCTCAAAATCTCCTGATCCCTCTCCAGGATGGGGCAGTCTTTTGCCATTCCTTTCACAGGTAACACAGCTTCCCTTTGTATACTACCCAGCCTGATTCCTGGAAAGAAATACACCAACTCTTGCATTACTGGACTATCAAACTTGGCCAACCACTAAGCCACCATTGACTCCACCACAGTGACTAGGGGCAAGCAACTGCCAAGGCGCTTTTGACAAGCTGAAGGAGCTATTTACCACTGGTCCCATACTCGTTAACCCTGATCCTACCAGACCTCTAAGAGTAGAATCAGATGCATCAGATTATGCTACAGGAGCAGTCTTATTGATGCAGTGTGCTGATGAGAAATGGAGACCATGTGCATTCTTGTCCAAGGGACTGAATGATGTGGAGCATAATTATGATGTGCATGATAAGGAAATGCTAGGCATCATCCTGTAAGGGCAACTTCTGAGCAGAGTGGGTCACACTAGAAGAAGGGAATCTGAAGTTTATTAATCAACTGTGTAGTACAATAGTTTATTAATCAACTGTGTAGTACAATAAAATATGGCTAGAGCACACCTAGCAGAAGGAAATCTGAAGATAATAAGTCTGAGGACCCTTCTGCTACAATTGTGGGTAGCTATTGATGTGCTATACAGTTGATGACATAAAAATGATGCACCTGAATGATGGAAGCATTGGAAATGTCCGTGGAATGATCAAAGTCCAGGGAAGTCAGGGATCTGTGATCGAGTCAGGGAACCTGTTAGGGCATGCTTTGTCCTGCTAAGGATTTACTAGGATACCCAAACTGTAAGAGCCAGACCTCTCAGAGACTTAGAAGAGAGCAGAGTAGAGTTGACTAGGCAGCCTAACAGAACTAAACTGAGTTCTCTAAATATTTTATTAGGGTTTATATACTATTCTATAGTACAGCCTCATGGTTAACATGAGGCATGATCAGTCAGCTCCACAGTAATGATGTCATGCTATGTAATGCT